>LPNX010713858.1:307543-387976 GCA_001517045.1 Pseudotsuga menziesii
TGAGAGTCTTCCATCATTGGGTGGGATTGTGCCATTCTAACAAGCAGTTCAGATGTAAGGGCAGAGCCATTCTGGTCATGGCTAAAGGATTAAGTTCCTCCCATGACAGATGTGAGTGCTGGCCATTTCGATGAGCAAGTCAGATGTAAGGGCAACTGCCACTCTTCGGGAGAGTGGAGGTGCCTGGTCCGTTACCAGGTAGCTCAGTCAGGGACTGGGGGCCATTCTGACAGAGAGTGTAGGATTCAGTTTCTACTAGGTCAGATGTGAGTGCACAAATATCTCATCATTGTGGTAGGAGGGGCTCTGGCCTGGGTGAGAGTCGTTCATCATTGTGGTAGGATGTGTTCCGGTCTAGGTGAATGTGAAAATATTTCATCATTGTGGTAGGAGGGGCTCTGGCCTGGGTGAAAGTCATTCATCATTGTGGTAGGATGTGTTCCGGCCTGGGTGAATGCGAAAATATTTCATCATTGTGGTAGGATGTGTTCCGGCCTGGGTGAATGTGCCATTCTGACGAGTAGGTCAGATATAAGTGCAAAGCCATTTCACATATGGTAGTTGATTGTGCCTACCATGCTGGTGAATGTGAGTGTTGGGCCTTTCTGATGGGATTGTATTTTACTACATGATCAGATGTGAGTGCTGGGCGTGCCTTTCTGACGAGCAGGTCAAATGTAAGTGCTGGGCGAAGACCTACATGAGAGTAGGCCTACAATGAGCATGAAAAAGGGCTAGCTCTATAGAACTTCCTATGACGAGATAGTACACACATGATGGTGACCAGTGGAGATCCAGATCGAGCTATGATCCAGATCCAGTTATGATGACTCCGAGAGATCCAGATCGAGTGATGATCCAGATCCAGCAGTGGTGATCCAGATCGAGTGATGATCCAGATCCAGTCTAGTGATGATGATCTAGATCGAGAGATGATCCAGATCCAGTGATGACGTACTACGATGATCCAGATCGAGAGATGATCCAGATCCAGATGACTTGAAGATGAAGATGACTTGAAGACGAAGATGACTTGAAGACGAAGAAGATCCAGTGATACAGAGAAGAAGACCAGTGCTGAAAATTGTGTCGAAAGAATACCTTCCTAGTTAAGAGGGAGTGTTGATGTATATGTAACTTCGGAATGTATTCTTATATGTATTTTATATATTGTAACCCGATGTTTATTCCAGGATGTTTCTATTATGTATTTGAGTCATATTGTCTTACCCCGATGTTTCGATCAAGAGGATTATTAATGTAAACAAGTCTTGTCAAGTCATTAGGTAAGTCCCCACAGTTTCAGGGCACTTGGGTTATTATACACTAATTAAGGTGTAGGCTCGAGTAATTAATTATAAGTTAAGCCTACATGGTTGAGTGCACTTCAAGTCAACGGAAGAATATAAATAGAGAGTGAGAGTCTCTCTATTTATCACTGGTGACATACATCACTTGCTCTCTCAAGTGTGGCGCACCTTTGGAGAAGGAAATACTTTGGCTTGACAGAAGACAGAAGGCTGCTGTTGTGTTGGGAGGTCATCTTACTATTTTGGGATCACATCTTGTGGTGATACTATCTTAGAGGAAGTTGAGGGGTTTTCTCCATTTATGGTTTCCCCTCCTAAAATCTTTGTGTCTCTTGTCTCTTGTGATGTGCTTATGTGATTGCTGTGCTTTTTATTCTCTCAGTGAAAAGATCTTAACATAATGCTAGCTTAAATGTTGAAAAACTAACATATATTTCTCATTGGGACTATCTTATTACTGGTCGATTTTGCAGAAAACTACACTCTTCAACCATAAAATGAGATTCAGAGTCAATATTATCACTCAAACCCGTTCAACATAATGGTCCATATCACCTATATACATGTGGAAGATAGTATTGAAGACAATAGGGTTATATTGAAGGAGTATCAATTCTACCTAAGTGGTGACAGGTGACACGACTTGACTTTTGTACAACACAGTTTTCAATTGTTCTACAATCACTTGAAGGATAACACTATACGGATGGAACAACATTGGATTTGGTGTAATGGTTGTGCGGGGTAGTTCAAAAATGCATGTGTCTTCCAATGATTGTGTGTTCTCCAAAAAAGGCACAAGGCTCCACATATTTGGAACCATTTTGAAACCGGACATGGAAAAGGGGAATAAGATGGAGCAGGTGGGTGTATCAAGACTGCATTATGTAGGAAATAAATGAAGTTCACAACATTTTTGCTCAATAGAGATGCAAATACCATTGTTCAATGGTGTTCTTAAGTCATGAGGGAGGGAGTAAGAAAAAAATAAGAACATTCAACCAAGAAAGCACATGTACATAGATATGTTTAGGAGGTGGTCGATATAGATCGGTCACACCTATATGAGTGCAATACCATCCAAGGAACTCATGCATTCCATTCAGTTAGAATGTAAGAAAATGATATAGTTGAAATTTGGACAAGTAAACTCTCTTGTTGTTCTCCATGTAGTATTAGTAAATGGGACAATTGTGAACTCACATATTGGGTTTATAGCTAGGATCATGTATCGCTCCATGTTGGTCAACATATAACTACAGAATTATTCCAGTTGGAGGAGGACCAATCAATTATTTCACCAGACTATGACCACATATCATATCTTGTACAACTAGGATCAATTAATATCTTGATAATTTTGAAATGCTTAACAACTAGTTGTGTTTATTTAGTTGACTCCTGTGTTTCCATGTTGGCACTTTATTTTCTGCAAGGAACATATATCCAGTGGTTTCCTCAAGAAACAATGAATGGGACAATAACTATTGGTTGGGATGTTTCTTGGATAGGAATAAAACCCTCAATGTTTCATTAAGTGAATCCAAGGGAAATGATTTTTCGATTGGGTCGATGGTTATCAAAGGAGAATATTTGACACAGGTTTCCCACACACCAAATAAAAAAGGTTATGTATTTGATGATTATATATTGGATCATATTCTATACCATTATACAAACTTAGTTATTGGCACAAACCTCTAGCTGCAAACAATTCCAAGTAATAACTCATCAAATACACAATACTTCTTTCCTTACTCCAAGCACAAGAGGTTAAAGGATATAGTTGGTATTAGAGGTGATCCCAATGGTCTAGTCGAATGAACATAGGTATGTAGTTAGGTATGTGGTATGCATGTTATATTGTGTATTATTTTATAAGTATGTTGACTACATGTATGCTATGATTTTATTTCATGGTCTCATTGATTATTGACATTAATATTTTGACTATTTCAGTCAGAAATTAACAACTTGATAGATTGATAAATTGCACAAGATTCATCATGGATTTGTTGTCTTTTTTTTTTCTCCCTTCTAAGAACACCACAATATCTACATCCCCATGCCCATTTTCATGCTTGCTGTCAATATCATCATCCACATGATCATTATCACTATCCCCATGCCCATTTTCACCATCACCACGATGCTTCATCGCCACCATGCATTTGCCACCGTGAAAATCACCACCATCCTTGTCCTTCCCATGTTGTCATCATCACCATCCTCTTTTTCATCATTTTCATCATCCAAGTACACCATAAGATTCTGATCCATCATCCATGCAAATATAACCCTAGATACCTAGTTTAGAAACATAGAAACCAAATTACAAACATAGAAACATAATCTACCCTAGAAACACAAATATAACCCTATAAAACTAATCTATAAACCTTGAAATATAATATATCCTTAGAAACCTCCACCGCCATTTGAATCCAACCCATTATGCTAAAAATATGCATAAGAGTCCAAAAACCCAGTTTGTGCATTCATGTGCATCCATTTGAATCCAAACCATTATGCACAAATATGAAAAAGTGCTCGAAATACTTCTGCAACTATATATGCATGCCAAGAAAACTTCATTGTACATATATATTAATGTGCGACCATTTGTATCTAAACTAGTGTGCTAAAAATATGAACAAGACTCCAAGAAACACCAATTTATATTCTAAACCTAGGAAACCTTAGTTTGTATCTCCCTCCTCTAGGATATAGCCCTTCGATCTACCTTGAATCTTGAATTTGATCCGCCAAGGACATTAGTAAACACCCCAATTTTTCATGAAATTTTCTAATGAAAGTGTTAAAATAAGGTATAAAAGGTTTCCCATGCTTAATAACCTTATCCAAGCTAGCCTATAAAGCCTAGTTTGTAGCCTAAATCCTATGTTGTGGTGAAAAATCCTAGAAACCCTAGTTTGTAGCCACTAACTATCATTGACTAATCACTAATATAGTGTATTCAATGTCACAATTGACCAATATTTGGTATCGAACATTCATACCTTTACAACTTTGTCCTAGGTCCAACTTGACATGTGTCCCTAAATTGCTATAGGGAGCAACTTTCTAATAGACATTAAGCAAAAACTATGGATTGGATCATGAAAAAATCAATTCCATTGGATTCATGACATCAAATTATAGTTAGGGGTGCATGACTCCATGGAGTCCCATGGTTGGAGGTGCCTTTTGTTTGACCAAATAGGACAATAGGTTTTTCTCATTGGAACACATGGCAATTCTTGCATTATGGGGTCAAATCCAAACCAAGCAGCATAGCTAGGATTTTTCATCTCCCATAGATGTGTTTGCCTCTTGTAGACATGGTCACAGTGACAAAACTTATTCCTTCTTATAGGTTCGAATTCTATGGCCCAGGATCATATTCGCCATGTGTCCCTAAAAGTATTTAGGGTGCAATTTGTAATGGGCCATAGAATGATGATCGTGTCTCAAACCGATGAACCATTGAATTTGTTGTATTTAAGACAAAGGGATATTTCTAGGGTTTCTTGTCCTTCATGGCTCCATGGCACAAAAATTTCCTTGTTCAATGATTTCTACAGTTGGGGTTTTGGTCAGTGATATGTAATGTAATTTTTGCATTAAGTGGTAAAATTTGGAAATACCTTGATCGAGAGTTTGTAGGTAGCGTTGGGATGTAGGACCTACAGAAAAACACATGCAAGAGCTAATGGAACTCAGTTTTGCTAACTGCTTCAAATTCTATGGCTCGGGTTGGGATTCACCATGTGTCTCTGAAATCCTTTAGGGTGTGAGTTGCAACGAGCCATAGAAAGATGATCATGCCTTAAATTGAAAAACTATCAAATCCGTTGGATTCAAGTCATTGAGATAGAGCCAGGGGTTCCACTCTCCTTTGGTTCCATGTCCCAGAGATCATATTTTACATCAATTTTGGAAACTAGGTTTTTTCTCAATACGAGACTATGCAAATTTTGCACATAGGGGTCAACATTGCAAATTCCTTGACCAAGAAATTGTGCCTGGCGTTCCCACATGGAAACTGCTTAGACACACTTGTAGGATCTCCTAGAACCCATTTTTGTTGCACAGTTGGAATTCTATGCCCTCGGTAGGGATTGACCAAGTGTCCCTGAAAGCCTCTAGGAAGTGAGCCTCAACAATAATGCCATAAAATAAGGACCATGTATTGGATTGATGAATCATCGACTCCAGTGGATTCAAGAAATTGGGATAGTTCTAGGGGTTCCCCTCTCCTCTTGTTCCATGTCCTACAGATCGCCTTATAGGTTGATTTTGGAAACTAGGGTTTTTCTCAGTAATAGACTATGCAACTTTTTCACATAGGGTTCAACTTTGCAAATTCCTCGATTGAGAACTCGTGGCTAGCATTCTGACATGGAACCTGACTAGAAACACTTATAGGACCTCCTAGAACCCATTTTTGTTGCACGACTAGAATTATATGCCCCTAGTAAGGATTCAATAGGTGTCCCAGAAAAAATCTAGGAGGAGATATTCAACATGCCATAAAATAAGGACCATGGCTCAGATCAATGGGCCGTCGACTATGAAGGAATTAGGACATCAAAATAATTCTAGGTGTACCACTCTCCTCTAGGTTCATGGCCTAAATTTTGCCTTATAGGATTATTTTGGAAACTAGGGTTTCACTTCGTAAGGGACTGTGAATTTTTTGCACAAAGACGGTAACTTTGGAAAATTTTGATTTTGATTCTAGAACTAGGCATTCAAAGAGTGGCACTCAAACCTTACACATTGCACTCTTAATATATTGCTATTTCCTTAGTGTTCCACTATATTTGCATTTTTAGCAATTAATGTCGTGTTTAAGAATTTAAAGTTCCAAATATAAAATGGAAGTGATGTTTTGTTGATGATATCCATCTGATCCTTTCTAGCTTTGTCACTTTCATTTACTTGTCCTTGTAGTTACTTGGGAGCCACTTGCAGAAAATATCTTGTTGGGCTTGCTAATCTCTTTAATTTGAATTGGACAAGTATTCAAGTCATTTGTAATTTTTTTGAGGTATACAATTATTCATATACATGGTTTATTATGTGTTATTGATCATGCATGACCTCTATGTGTTTTTTTGTAGATGATTAATGTGCATCCCATATATTTGTTGTATGAAATTCATCATGCCAAATTCTAATTTCGTTTATGTGGGACAAATAGGTGCATCACTTAGGTGTGTCAACTATGTGCATCATTTATGTTTGTTAGGTTCTTATGTGGGTAAGGTGCTTATGTGTTCCACTTAGTTAGGTCAGTTTCTTATGTTTGTGGGGTACTTATGTGTGTTAGGAAAGGTATTTTTTAAGGATTATAATAGTATACTTAAGTATAGTATTCTAGGTGATAATTTTGGATTGAAAATGTTGATGTATTTGTAACTTCGGAAGATATTATGATGTATATTATCATTGTATGTTGTTGTACCCCCATTGGGGATGTGTGTTACCCCTTTACGAGAGGTATAAATTGTGTCTATACCTTGAGGTACAACCTCTGTTGTAATTCATGGAAATAGTCCCCAATGTAACATCATGTATTATGTAATTGTAGTCTCTCTAGGAGAAGTGGGCCCCGGGTGAGATGACATGTAGGCTCGAGTCTTATATTTAGTCAGTGAATTGAAAGGATATAAATAGGGAGGCTCACTCCCTCATTTATACACGCCTCACATACTCTCTAAGGCATGTGAGAGAGAGAGAGATAGTCATAGGAGGAGAGAAAGATAGCTACTAAACATTTCTTATTATTGATTTTGATCATCTTACTATTCTGAAGAAGTTTGTGGGGTTTTCTCCTTTATGGTTTTCCCGATGAAAATATTTGTGTCTTGTGTATATTTTACATCTTATGCATTTTTCTGTACTTGTTATTCTTTCAGATAAAGATCCTAGATAATCTAATCATATCTTAAGAAAATCTAACATGGTATAAGAGCCTCTCTAAAATAAGGCACTGTGCAGCTGCGAGAACTAGGGATTCCTAGTTGAATGTGTTCTCTCCACAGATCATCAATCAAGGAGGGCTAGGCTAACTCGCCTCACTAGGTTGCATCTATTGGTGGTATCAATTTCTGAATCAGATAAATTTCACTATACAGTCAAAATACAGCTGCAATGGCAGCTAATGGAAATTAGGGTTTCATTCCTGAAAACCCTAGATGGCTGAATTTAATAATCCTATAACTTTCGCTATAATGCGAGGTTGGAGAAGTCTCAGAAATTGAAACTTTTATAGAACAAAGATAAATTCGTTGTGTACATTTTCTAAAGGTTTCAGACTCGGATTCGTTATACTTAAGGAGATATGGTTCCTCCAAATCAGGGTTCCATCCTCCTCCAAAATACAATCATAAACATGTGACTTAGGGATATTTGATATATCCCGTGCTCGAAAGGTCCAAACAAAATTTTTCAAGATGTTGCAGGTAGGACATGGAATTTTTTTTCTGTGGTATACTTTTCAGACCCAGAATGTGAAATAGTGACACGTGGAAGTCTGTACAAGTTCACTATGTTGAACAGTCCCCAAAACAGACAACTTGGGAAACTCAGCATAAGTCCCAATTGGGGAATCCAATTCTGCTCTAACCTCTGGAGCTGGAAAGAGGACATATCAGGATATATTAGTGTGAATTTTAAGAATGTGAGGATCTGAACCTTAATAGATACAACAGAATCAATATTAGTCATTTCTGCAAAAGAAATTGGAAAACTAGGGCTTCTTATGCTGGGAGCTTCCCTCCACTGTTTTCAGAAAAGGAGTACATTGGATAGCTCGCCTTGAAGAGGCCCATATTTCTATCCAATAAGAATTTTGAAATTCCAAGTTTTGAAAATTAGGGTTTCTCTAACAAACCCTAGTTCAGCCAGCTCCAGAACTAGGATGGACACCTCAAATCGGTAAGATCTAAATTTTTGCTATTTACATTTGAGGTTCTCATTTAAAAATTACTAATCACACCCAGCTTGATGACAAGCTTGATGAAGCTGAAAAATTCTGAGTATGGAAGTATAGGACCTCCGTGATCCTTGAATAAATTTACTTGGATCAGTATTTCAGTAAGGAATTTCTAAGAGCCAGAGGGAGATGAGGCTAAGGCTAGATCCAAGAGAATCATTTCAGATTCTATTAAAGATCATCTCATCCCTCATGTGTCATCCTTGAAGACACCAAAAGGAATTGCTCGATTTTATGATGAAGCAATCAAAGAAGAACAAGAGATCGTTATAACCAACTTGAATGGTCTCCCAAGATCATGTGATTCATTCATTCAAGGAATGTGTGCCAAAAGGAAGTGATTACCTTCAGTAGACTCTGGGAAGAGTGCACACAAGAAGAAGATCGACTCATAATAAGAGAAGAGAAGATGGGAGCAACTGAAGATCAAGCTTTCACAATTCAAATAATATCCCTCAAGTGATGATGAATATGAAGGACTGAATTCTTGAAGAACCTCTTATCCATCATAGCATTTGGATAAGAAATGATGTTGTTATGAATGAAGAATATGATGGATTTGAAGGCTCAAGAAGGAGTCTACCCACAAAAAAATAAAGATAAGTATTCAATTTTAATTTCATGATATTTTTTAGTTATACATTTGTTCATCTTCAGTTGATGTTTGAGTATTTTTCATTCATACTACTGAATTGCACATAATGGGTAAGAAGTCAATGATGGTGTACAACATTCCATTACTACTTATCTAGATTGAAACCTCGTTGTTGAAATATTAGGATTAGTACACACTCTTAATAACATTGGGGTAGAATGCATCTAGAAGTTACTATATGTATACATGATATGGATGAATGTTGTAGCATTGGCTAAAATAGTCACATGGCTATGTGACATATATTTGTCATTATTAATATGTTTTGGAAATTATGATATGTTTCTAATCATGCAACTGAACTTGACTTGTAGATCATTCCAAAGAACAAGTGACGAAATTTTAGAAGAGGAACTTAAAGCTTCCCCTGTCAAAGACACCATGATGAAAGAAAGAGCTTCAGAAGAATATAAAGAGATCAGTAGATCCACCTCGAGAGATGAATACAACCTTGGGCATGAGAAATAATACAAGATGAAGAATAGTATGACGAGACTTCCAAATAAAACAAGAGGCCTCAGACACACTCTAGTTATGTGACATTGTTGAGTGAAATCATTAATGTAGAACCTTCCAGCTATGAAGAAGTAGCCAAGAAGGAAGGGAAGGAGACTATGATCAAAGGGTACCAGTTTAAGAATAATGATGTCTAGGATGCAGTGTCGATACTTGAAGGGAAGTCTGTAGTGTCTTCCATATGGATCTACAAGACCCAGCATGCATTAGATGGCAGCATTGTGGGATACAAGGAAAAATTCATAGCACGAGGATTCTCACAGAAAGAAGGCACGTACAATGAAGATACATTTTCACCAGTGACGTGGTACACTTCCATTATATCCATATGTACAGGTATGAGATGGGAGATACATCAGCTGACATCAAGATAACATTCTTGAATGATGTAGTCAAGGAGGAAGTATACGTAGAACAGACACTAGGAGTTAAGACACATGACAGGAAAAATATTGTGTGCAAATTAAAGAAGACCTTGTACGAGCTCAGAAGGCACCCATGGGATAGAACATACATTTACATAAGGAGATTGAAGATCACCAAGAGTGATGAAGATCTGAACCTTTTCTACAAGATTGAAGATGAAAGCCTATAGAGGATGACAAGCTCATAGATGGGTGCGAGAATAAATTTTCAACAAATTTCAAGATAGAGGATCTTGGTATCCAGTGACCCTAAATGGATACATAGAATATTAGTATCATAGGAAGCTACTTGTCACTCCATTACAGAATGTTTCAATACGTAGAGTACGAAAGGTAGAGGGATAATGATGCTCCGCTTTAGAGGGAGTGACTGCAGAAGATTCTTAGGTTCGACGTGGTACGAAAAGATTGACTACTTCCTGACTAGTTTGGGATTTACCTATTCCAAACTTTACTAGAAGTTTTAGGAAGGGAACCCAGTGATACTTCTACTGTATGTAGATGACC
Organism: Pseudotsuga menziesii; assembly: GCA_001517045.1. Taxonomy (NCBI): domain Eukaryota; kingdom Viridiplantae; phylum Streptophyta; class Pinopsida; order Pinales; family Pinaceae; genus Pseudotsuga; species Pseudotsuga menziesii. Next base: position 317,960 of record LPNX010713858.1, read on the forward strand.
TATTTGTGACAGTTGAGGATGGTTTGATTGGTGACACGAAGAGGAAGCTTGCTGGCGATTTCAAGATGAAGGGATTAGGTATGATGCACTACTTTCTAGGCATGGAGGTGTGGCAGATTGCAGATGGAATCTACCTTGGACAAGGGAAGTATGCAGTGGAGATCCTGAAGAGGTTCTGGATGATGGAATGCAAGGCCATGGCCACACCTCCGGCATCGAAATTGAAGTTATTGAGTGATGCTTAATCAGAGTCAATTGATGCCACGATGTATCATCAGATGATTGGATCCTTGGTGTACCTGAAGAATGCGAGACCAAACTCTTTGCTTTGCTGTGAACACATTGAGCCAGTTCCTGACGGATCTGAGACATGTTCACCTGATTGCTGTAAGTCATATTCTGAGGTACCTGAAGGGTACAGTTCATTATGGGCTCAAGTATGATGTGAATCAAAATATTAACCTGGAAGGTTAGGTGTATTCAGATTGGGCAGGCAGTGCCATTGATTGGAAGAGAACTTCAGGATGTTTCTTTAGTATGGGATTAGGAGTGATCTCCAGGTTTAGGAGGAAGCAGTCTTGCATGGCACTGAGTACAGCCGAGGCAAAATATGTTGCCACTTGCTCGGCTATTTGTGAGGTAGTATGTTTCTTTTGAAAGCTACTATTTGATTTGATTGATCTGACTTGCATTTTTTGTATGATGCAAAGAGGAGCAGTGAATCCCAGTATGTGATCCAGATCGATATCTCTTGAAAGAGGGAGTGATGAGTTCTAGAATAGCTAATGAGATAGGTTGTCTGAGCATAAAATCATGGTGAAGATCGTAGGTTGCTCAGACGTAATCAGTCCTATAAATTGTCCTCGGATGTAATCAGACCTGGCGAAGCTCGCAAACTATCCTTGGACGTAATCTGTCCTGATGTGATTCTCTGCTAGAAATGGCCAAAGTGAAGTTTGAATACTTCAGAGAGAAACTTGGTGTACTTCATATTGAGGTTCCTTTCAAGGGGAAGTGATGAGTCCAAAAGACGCAGATACACATGAGAGCCTTTCTGACATGGTGGCAGGTTGGGCCTCCCATGGTCATTGATGTAAGTGATAAGTCTTTCTGACATGGTGGTAGGATGGGCCTCCGATGGTCATTGATGTAAGTGCTGAGAGCCTTTCTAACATGGTGGCAGGCTGGGCCTCCCATGGTCGTTGATGTAAGTGATGAGATCATTTCCGACATGGTGGCAAGCTGGGCCTCCCATGGTCGTTGATGTAAATGATGATCATTTCTAACATGGTGGCAGGCTAGGTCTCCCATGGTCATTGATGTAAGTGACTAGAGCCTTTCCGACATGGTGGCAAGCTGGGCCTCCCATGGTCATTGATGTAAGTGTTGAGATCCTTTCCAACATGGTGGCAGGCTGGGCCTCCCATGGTTGTTGATGTAAGTGTTGAGATTTTCTGACATGGTGGCAGGCTGGGCCTCCCATGGTCATTGATGTAAGTGCTGAGAGCCTTTCCAACATGGTGGTAGGCTGGGCCTCCCATGGTTGTTGATGTAAGTGTTGTGTTATGTGTATCTGGGTTGTGCTCTATGTGACAACGAGATGATCTAAAGATGATGAGGTAATAGTAGGGTACACATGTGTTGCAAGGCATGTAATCAGTCCTGGGATGCTCCTTCAGGTTTTGCAGTGGCATATAATCAGTGCTGAGAGATCCTGCAGCTTTTACAAGATGAATATAATAAGTCTTGGGATATACCTACTTGATGTCTTTCTCGTAGAGATGATGAATACCTACATGGAGGCTAGGCCTACATCCAGCATGAAAAAGGGTTGGCACTATAGAAACTTCTTATGACAGAGAGTATGGGATGATGATCAAATTATAAGAAGATGATGGCAATAGCTATGATGAAGACTCTATTACTCTGTGATGATGACGATGCAATGAAGACCTGACCAAATGTGTTGATGACTGTGCAGAGAGAGAATACCTTCCTAGTTAAGAGGTATTTTTGATGTATTTTAACTTCGGAAGATATTCTTATGTATATTATCATTGTATTTTGTTGTACCCCCATTGGGGATGTGTGTTACCCCTTTACGGGATGTCTAAATTGTGTCTAGACCTTGAGGTACAACCTTTGTTGTAAGTTGGGGCAATAGTCCCCAGTGTAACATCATGTAATATGTAATTGTGGTCTCTCTAGGAGAAGTGGGCCCCATGTGAGATGACATGTAGGCTTGAGTCTTATATTTGGTCAGTGACTAGAAAGGGTATAACTAGGGAGGTGCTCTCCCTCATTTATACACACTTCACACGCTCTCTAAGGCACATGAGAGAGAGAGACAATCAGAGGAGGAGAGAAAGATATCTACTGAACATTTCTTATTACTTATTTTGATAATCTTACTATTCTGAAGAGGTTTTCGGGGTTTTCTCCTTTATGGTTTCCCCAATGAAAATATTTATGTCTTGTGTATCTTTTACATCTTATGCATTTTTATGTACTTGTTATTATTTCAGATAAAGATCCTAGATAATATAATCAGATCTTAAGAAAATCTAACAGAAAAAAACATGTATATAGATAGGTAGGCGAATATTAAATATGGACATACAATTTACACTTAAACTTGTAAATTTTGGCGAATATTATGATAAAAAAACATATTTTATATAAATATAGGATATATTAGAGACTAAAAATGACCAAGTAGCGAATTGTTTTTTGAAAAAAAACCCAAAAATTAGCCAATTGGCGAAATTTCGCCCCTATAGTTTTCCTTGGTGTTAGGTATGTTGCAAAGGGACTTAGGTAGTTAGGGTTAGGATCATTTGTAGGTTATGTGTTGGGCGTTTTAGGGGTAGTGGGTTAGGCATAAATGGGGTTGAAGTTATATGGATTAGTGTTATAGGGGTTTTGTGGGCCAAGGTAAAATATAAGTATCACCTATGTGGGATAAATAAGTGTATTTCATAGATTTTCCATCTATGGGTCAAGGGTCATGTTAGTAGGATAGTGTCGCATTGAACTTAAGTGTGTGCCCATGTTCATTTTTTTATGAGTGTCATCACAATAAAATTTAACTTGGTTATATGGGTTGCATGAGTGCATCGCATGCGTGTGAGAGTCTATATGCATATCCTATGTGTGTTTGTCACACTTGTTATGTTTTTATGTGGGTTAGGAGTTTATGTACATCACTTAGTTGTATTAGTTTCTTATTTTATAGGTTAAGTGTGTTAGTATATTGTGTGGATTAGGTGCATCACTCACATGATTTCACATGCAATTTCATATCATTCGATTGTGTTCAAGAACCTGTTGTAAATGCGCATTGTTGTGATACAATTTAACATTGTATATGCATTGGATCGTGGTCAAGAATGTTGTAAATGTGCATTGTTCTTGATGTTATAAATGATATCTCCATGCAATCATCCAAGATATCAAAAATTAGGAACATTAAGCATAGAAACATTATTTCGCACACATGTATGATCACACATAAGACTAAACTGTGAAGATGCCAAGAGACATTATGAAATATATTATATCATGGAAGTTATAATACAAGAATAGATAGCCCTTATATGGCATATCTATTAAAGTTACAACAACACTAGTCATTCTCCAATCCAATATTGTGTGTTAGGAATGGGCCTCATGTGTTGAGGTAGGGAGCCTAAGTTGGAATCATGAAACTTGGAGTAAATTCATGGGTTGGACTCAAGAATAGGTAATACTTATGTGCAAAATTTAATCCTCGTGTGTTGAGGTAAATTATTTGATATGTTAAAGTGACGATGTTGTATAGTCTTGTTGGCTAAGGATAAGGACTTGTATAACAAGTTGGATCCTCATGTGTTGAGGTGGGCCTCATGTGTAGATGCAATGATTTGATAGTTGAATCATGCATGATGTGTGACATACTACTAACCATGATCTAGCTATTAAGTCACCTCTAGAGACTGTTCATATCTAGAGTGAATTACTTTAGCATAATATTAATTGGCACGATAGTAGAATTATATGATCACATCATTGGACAAATCTCCTTAGTATAATTTAATATGATAGATAAATTAGAGTTAGCATAAGAGATAAATATAAGTTATGGACCATGTAAATAATATAAGAGATAAATATAAGTTGCATAGACAAAAAAGAGAATTTGAATTGGTCATGAGAATGACCTCAATTAATTAAGGAGAACTCAATTAGTTAAACTCAAGTGATATTAACAATGAGTAATTAAGCTAATTAAGGAGAAATCAAATTAATCACTTCAATTAATCAATCAAGCATGATTTCAATTAAAAGAATCAACTGAAGTGTTAATAAAGAATATTTAGTTAGCTAAAAGTGTTTTGCATGATGACACTTTAGTTAAACTAAAAGATGACACTTAAGTTAAAAAACGACACTTGAGTTACACAACTTGCATGGAAACATTTGAGTTAACATCCTAACTAAGAGGTATAGCTATCAGTTGTTTAGTGAGTTCATCCTGAATTTAGTAGAGCATGGATTTAATGTAAAATATGAAAGGCATTGTGCAATTGTGTTGTGTACGATTTATGAGTTCAAGGTGAATAATAATTTCACATGCAAGCATTCGCTATATTCTACATGAGAATTCTTTCACCCATGTAGTGATTCACTACCTCTTGCATGAGACCATATTTGCAAGTTAAATTGTGTGTTGAAAATATAGTTGGATCATCTAATCCTTATGTCTTCTCTATTGTTTAGCATTTACACCTAGGGTACATTTGAATTATCTCTTATCTTGCACCCGAGTTGCCGAAATCAAGCTGCAATTCTCAGTTATCTGCATTATTATACTAAGGATATTTGTTGGGGTTTTTAATCCTCATTGTTTTGATGGTTTTATCTAGGGTATATGCTATGTTATGTGTGAATGATTATGTGTATGAATGTTTCATTGATTTCAAGTACTCAGTAATTATACACTCAAATATTAAAAGATAAAATCTCAACAAATCTCAACATGGTACTAGAGCTCAAAGCATGAAGGAGATCAGTTTTGCAAGCAAGCATGATCCTATGTTGATCCTGAGTAGTAGAAGTTAAGTACGGTACTTGAAGAATGATGGACTCGATCTTAGTAAGGCCAGAAGACCAACTTGAAGGAACCTTGAATTTCAACACTTGGAAGACCAGGATTCTGAACATCCTAGAAGAGCATGACCTTGATGGATACGTTGCTAATGTGGTGGAAGAGCCCACTACTAATGCAGGGTGCATTACTTACAATAATAATCAATCCAAAGCTAAGTGGATCATCTATGATTCAGTGAAATACAACTTGATGTCGATGACCACTCCATTGAAGAATGCAAAGGAATGCTTCGATACTTTGACAAAACTCCATGAGAAGAAGGATTTGAGTTAGAAGAGAGCATTGAATAACAAGCTTTGGAAATTGAAGATGGAGAAGGAAAATATAGTGGCATCCTTCTTCATAAAGTTCTCTCAAGTAAGAGACTAACTCGCTAGCATTGGAGTAGTGGTGGATGATGATGATCTCATTCAAAATTTTGTCGATGGAATTCCATCATCATGGGATACATTCTTGTCTATTGTTAATGGTTGAGAGGTGTAATTGAACTTTGAGAAATTATAGAATAATTTCCTCCGAGAAGAAGGGTGAATCCAAAGCAAGATTGCTTCCTGCAATGAAGAGAACCTTTCTCTTATAGTAAGGATGAATAGGGGAAAGAAATCTTTCTCTCAGAAGAAGCTTCAACATAAAAAGGAAAAAGTATTCCACAAGTACTTTGATAAGTCAAATATCAAACCATTCAATTGCAATAAGAAGGGACACTATGCTAGAGAGTTCCAGGAAAAGAAAAGAGGAAGTTCAAGGGTAGGTTTCATGCTTCTATTGCTACAGAAGATGAACATATAAGAAAGAGTTCATCCGATGCGGAAGATGATGATCGTTGAAAAGATTTTATCCTTTAATGCACAAATGATTTCATAATCTATAGATGAGGATATTATAATCGATGATGTATGAATACATAGGGAATCAAGTGATCTCTGCAAGGAAACAGAGATCAAGAGGGATCCCAAAAAAACAATAAAAGATAAGTATTTGTATTTGACTATCAATTTCTCTTATAAATAATATATAAATGTTTTTTAAATATATTCTTCATTACAGTTATATACAAATCTATATTCCTAGAATCAGGAAGTATGTTATAGTGTAACATGATGAGCTTATGTTATAGTTTTATTTTATTTATGAATAGTAATCTCATATAGTACATGTTATGATTAAGGGATTAGCTTATAGTTCTGCATAAAAATCCATGAGATATGGATGGAGGTTGTGCTAGAGCATTGGTTAAATGTTTGCATAAACTATGTGAACTATTTGTCATTGCATTGAGATGATTGGATTATGTAATTTTTATAATCACTTGACTGGATTTGAATTGTAGGAGAGACCGTATGATATGGCCTACAAGAGAATAATGATGAGACTTGTTCTGAAGGGATAAGAGGATAGTTAGTCGTACCTTACAGCCCCTAACAAAATGGGGTTGATGAAAGGAAGAACATAACAATCTGTGAGGCTACAAAATCCAAGATGTATGATCAATATATTCCTACCTCCTTATGGGAAAAATCCTCTAGCACTAATATTTACATCCAAAATAGAATCCCTCATGCTATTCTGGAAGAGAAGACTCCTAAAGAAATTTTTACTAATGAAAAAACATATATTGCACACTTGAATATCTTTGGTTCTCTTGTATACATTCATGTGTCGAAAGAGAAGAGGACAAAGATGGAACCATATGAAAGAAAGGGACCTTTATTGGTTATAGAGAATCATCCAAAGCCTACAGAATCTATGTATCAAGTGAAAGACGCATTGAAGTCAGTAGAGATGTGACATTCCACGAAGAGGCTGCATTTAAGCACTCGAAAGAGATTCAATGTGATTCATATTGGGAGCATGAGAATCCCATGATGGAGGATTTGTATTATGGTTCTCCCCATTTAGATGTTGAGATTAAGAAGCTAGAAGAGTCCTCAGATTCTCTAGCTCTTCAAGAACCAATAACATTGGTTGAAAGATCACTTTATGAAACTCTTGCTATGAGGGGATATGCATGGTGCCAAGACATTTTAAAAGATTCAGAAATGCATGGAGCGCCATTAGACTCATCTAGAGAGTGAAATATACATGAAATATATTCAAGGAATGTTGCATTAATGAGTCACATAAGTGATTCAGAACCTTCCACCTATGAATAAGCTATTAAGAATCAAGTATGGAAAGATGTAATGGTAGAGGAAAACAAATGTATTATGAAGAATGATGTTTGGGAAGTTCTTCCTAAACTTGAAGGGAAGTCCATAGTAACTTCCAAATGTCTTTATAAAATCAAACATGTTGTTGATGGAAGTATTGAAAAATATAAATATAGATTTGTTGCCCATGGTTTCTCATATAAAGAAGGCATAGACTATGATGAGACATTCGCTCTTGTGTCCAGATACACCATTATTCAAGCTATGATTTCACTTGCATCTATTTTAGGAATATGGAAGCTTCATCAGAGTGTGAATACTTCCTTCATCAATAGTGAGATTGAGCAAGAGGTTTAGATACAACAAATTGAGGGGTTTGTAGTTCATTGGAAGGAGTCTCATGCTTGCAAACTTAAGAAATCCTTGTATGGGATTAAGCAATCCCCTAGGGCTTGATATTCGAGTATTGATAACTATCTTTAGAGATTCATATTCTCTAAGAGCGAAGATGGCCCTAACCTATACTTCAAGATTGTGAAGAACTAAACTATATTATTGGTTCTCTATGTTGATGATTTGTTCCTTACTGGAGAGGAACATATGATAGCTTGGTTCAAGAGGGAGCTCACTTTTGAGTTTGAAATGAAAGACTTGGGTCTTATGCACTAATTTCTTGGTCTTTAGGTTTGGCAAAGGAAAGATGAGATATTTATTCCTCAATGGAAGTACATTGTTGATGTGTTATGCAGGTTTGGCATGATGGATTGCAAATCCATGTCTACACCGATGGTTTCTAATTTGAGGAAACTACTTGAGTCAAATTTTGGATCGTATCTAGTGGATTATACTTTGTATAGCTAATAACAATCGTAACATCTTACTTTTGAAACATCCTTCTTATGTTGTCCTTGAACTGTCATGTGTTTGGAAGTATCATTATCCATCGACCATGTATCACTACTATATGTAATAATGTCATTAAGAGAGAAGACAAAAGAGTGCTGAAGTTCATCTCCAATCTCAACATCATCCAATCTGTCTTCTATTATGAAACCTGTCACTATCTTGAAAAAATTCTAAAATCTTATCCAGAAACTCTAATCCCTACAAAAATTAGGTTAAAATTGAAATTTGACAAAACTAAAATGTGGCTCCATACAAAGTTGCACCCTACTTTTTCGGAATTGCTTGTTTGGACCTACTTTTTTGCCCCTGTTTTTTTAGACCTACTTTTTGGCCTTATTTTTACAGACCTGCTTTTTCAACCCTACTTTTTCAAACTTGATTTTTGGATGCTACTTTTTTAGACCTGCTTTTTCAAACCCTCGGACCTACTTTTTCAAATCCTAATTTTCTGGACCTGCTTTTTTGGACCCTACTTTTTTCAAACTTGGTATAGTAGCTTGATCTGTGGATTTCTTTTAAAACATCGCTCTGGTACCATGTTGAATTTTTATCTATTTTTAGATCTTAACAATTATTTCATAATGATTTCAAACATTCACTCCATCCCACAGTTTTCATTGAATAAGTACACATTGAAATTTTCAACTTAAATTGCAGCAAAAACAAAGGATCATAGAAAAATAATCATGCATAAGAGGCACAATAAATTTATTCTGGGAAACCCAATAGGAAGAAAAAATAACAACTTTCTTAGAAGAAATCAGCCCATCTCAAGTACAATACTATTCATGAAGAGAAACCCTAGCATATAAGAGGTTTTCCCTTCTTCACAAAAAACCCTAGTAAGGTTAGTGAATCTTCTAAATTCAATAAGAAACCCAAAAATTACTCCTTGTGATCTTCAATATCCCTCCTTGGAAAGTGTGCCCTTGTGTAGCAGAGAAGATGTCTGATGATGAGTGAAAATGAATTGTTGGAGCACTTTATTTATATTCTTCAGTTCACTTGACTTTTTCCTCAATGGGGTTGACTTGCACATTTGTTAGGGATGACTTGTCTTTTTATTGGGGTAATATTTGTTCTTTCTTTTAGGCCAACTTGTCAATTTTGTCTTCAATCTTCTTTGGAACTTCTTCAATGCTATCTAGGACTTATTCAATGGTTGACTTGACTTTTTGCTTATTTCTTCATCATAGAAAAGTTGTCCTTAATGATGTTCATATCCTCACATGCACGTCTATTCACCCATAGAGATTTATTGTTGTTTTAACCTACACTAAGAAGTCTCAAACAGCTCTTAGAGCTTATGTCAAATGCAACATTCGACTAGATTTGTATATTTCTCAAGGGGATGAAAGCCCCTATAAAAAAAACAAGTCAAAACAATCTAATATGTCATAGATCACTTTGTCTTGTAGCAGGCAATGTGAGAGAACCTTGGGTCCAATCACCACTGGCATAGCCCTGTGAGTGAATGTATCATACCCCCTTAGTCAAGTCAACCAGACCAATCCAAAAGAATGTCTAGCTGATGTTGCAACTTATAGAAACATCAATAGATAGAAGTCAACCCAATAATCCATCACATGATCCTGCTAAGGTATACAAAACCTAAAACTCTGAGAATTGAAAGGGGAAAGAAACTTCCAAACAAAAACATATTAAGGCATCCATCCATTGATTTGGAAAATGTAAAATGCAAGAAAGAAAACCTATTTATGAAGGTGTTAAAAGTAAAATGTAATAAAAAAACCTATATGTGAAGAAGGTGAATGCCCTATTCATGGGCATCCACCAACCAACAACCATTAAAATGCACACAAAAAGGCAAACTTGCACATAGAGAGAACATTCTCTTTCCTTAGCTTCAAAAATGAAGGAACCAAGTGTTTAAAAATAACAAAATAACATGGAGAGACAATGAATTTTATATTTAAAGTGTATAATTTTGTAGATAAACGTAACATTCTCTCCTTAACTTCAAAAATGAAGGAAACTAAGTGCATGGACTCAGACACTACATTGTTAGATATTTAACCATGAACTTTATATTTGGAGTGTATAAATTTACACATAGATAGAACATTCTCTCTCCTTAACTTCAAAAATGAAGGAATAACATGGAAGAAATAGTGTATGGTTAGATATTCTATATGAATTTTATATTTTGTATAAATTTTCTAATGATAAGCTATATATATAATTTAAAATAATTAAATTTAGTTAAAATGGTCAAACTAGAAGAGATTTGTGCTTGTAACCATGAATGTGCATGCATTGCTCTAGGCAAAACAAGTCTATCCAAACCAAGAGATTAACACAATATTCTTCATTCTCTAGGCAAAACAAATACACATTAACACAATATTTTTCATTCTCGTGAAAAAAAACAAGCGAAATTTTCATTTCCCAAAAAAAACCAAAAAACAAGAGAAAATAGAAAGTATGAATGTCCATGCATCTTAAGCTTTAACATATAAATTAAGTTATTTCTTCGTTCAAATAAATTTATCATTTTTTAAATTTAAAAAAAAAAACACTTATTGTTACCATTAAAACACTTTTTAAACAAAATATAGTATTTTATCCATTTATATTGTGTTTTAAACAAAATATAGTATTGTATCCATTTATATTGTGTCATAACCCCTATCTTGAACATAAAATTTACATCTTGAACACTGGAATTTGGAATTTACATGTAAAAAATATTATTGATCTCATAATTATAATTCAAATTCAGTCCAACAAACATGTAGTTTGTAGACAATATGCTTTTATTTAAAGTCAGCCAATATCACTTTTATTCAATATGCGAAAATTATTTATTTCTGATAAATCTCTTTATCTTGATTAATTTATTCTCACATTTGGTCAAGGTTTGTGTTAACGATGTATGTCGAATTAAGAAGTCGATGGGAGTGTGGTGAATTTACTCTCAGAATTGTCCAAAATCTTAATTGAGGTGGTGAAGCTATAGGATGACCGTATATCGAGATTTGAACGCTACTTTAAACTCTCTGCGGACTGTATGCTCATCCACAGGCAGGCCATCTTTTTATGTGGACATATCACGACTTCTTCTTTCCCTCCAAGATTTGTTTCTAACCTTCTTTTTGGTGAAGCTATGGGGATGACCTAGTATATCAAGTTTTGAACAATGCAGTAAACTTTCTCTCTCCGACTTGGCTCAGAGGCCATCTTGTTTCCTGGGTATGTAGGTACATTTTTTAATTTGTTTTTAAGTTTTTAAGTTTTTTTTTGGGGTTCAATGATGGTATTATACAGCCCACTATGAAACAATGTTGTAAATTCTCTCTTCCGACTATGTACTCATCCAATGGCTCAATGTTTTCTGGAATTTTTTTAGTTTAATGAAAGTATATATTGATATTTTTAAGTTTAATGAAGGTATTATACAGGCCAGTATGAAAGAGATTGTTACAAGTAAGACTTTTCTTTTCTTCTTAAATTTGTTTTTTAATGTTTTTTTTTATCCAATAAACATTTTAAAGCTTGGTATGAAGGAGAAATTCTTACTAGTATAAAGAGCTCACTATGAAGGAGAATCTTACAAGTGAATTCTTACACATATAAAGAGCTTAATATGAAGAAGAATCTTACAAGAGCTCAATATGAAGAAGAATTTTACAAGTGTATGAAGGAGATTTACAAGTGTGTATCTAGTATGAAGGAGATTGTCACATGTGAGACTTTTTATGGCCATTGTTTTTTTTCTTTTAAATATTATAGTCTAACTAACCCATATTTATGAAGAACCAGATTTACCAAGAACCAAATTTACCAAGAACCAAGATAGAGAGCATAATCCTTTATTTTAAATAATATCGTCTCATAACAACTAACCCAGATCTATCGAGACCTAGACCTACAATAGAACCAAGATAGGTAGCGTAATCCCTCATAGATTTACAAAGCATAAGTTGACATAAAACCCAAGATGTATTCCTCATGTCATGGGAATAAGTTACAATCACTAAACAAACACGACAGGGGAGATCATTTTGAAAGAAAAGATGGCTTTAACGAAAGCTTCTAATTTTTTGTGAGAAGACATGGTTGAGGAATCTTCCCTTTACTTTCGACTAAAAGCTTGCTAGCAAGCATGTCATTGGTGGGGACGACTTCAGTAGGTTGCTTGCTGGCATGGTCAAGGCTCGCTTGTCGGGATGGTTGGGATATTTGTTCCAATCCTATAGTTTCCATCCTTGGGTTGGGTTTGGGACCTTCTCGTTCGAGATATTTGTTCCCATCCTTTAGTTTCAACTTTCCATCCTTAGCCTCAACTTTCCATCCGTAATCTAGGTTTGGGACCTTCTGGTTCAAGACCTGGGTCTGCCACCCACGTCTTCCATGGTTGTTCTCCTGCCTTTCTAATGTAGTTAGTTCCCCATTGAAAATAGGGGTTGTTTCTTGCACTTAGGCTTGGCTCATTCCCACCTCTGATAGCAGAAATGTGACGGTAATTCACGTTTTAGAGAAAAAACGGGGTAGAAACGAAGACAGGATGAAAATGGTCATTTTCTACAGTAGTTTTCTTCTCGTTTCTGGGTCAGTTTTGTTTCTGCGTCAATAATGAATGGAAACTTGTCGACTTCTACAACACGTTACAGAACATTCAAAGGTACCAAAGGGTATGTTGGTAGGTAAAAAATTTAATGGTGTTGAATGCCAAGAGTCTGCCTACATTGAACTTCAAATCTAATTTCAAAGTTGAAAGAACCAAGAGTCCAAGAGTCATGCCTATTCCCGGCACATCCTTATCTTGGCTGAAGACCCTAAACAGCCTTCGCTCTATGAATTGTTGAAGCTCTGTGTAAGAATCCAAAAAAATAGAATCTTGGTTAGCCTTTGTGCGAGAACGGTGTTAAGGGAGGGGTCTGTGTAACTTGAAAGGTCTCACCATTCTAAGGCCACTCTGGTATCTCGCACACACACTAGTGGTTAGCGTTACAGAAGGCATCATTATGGCTAGTCGGTCTTGAATCTTGCCTGAGAAGGTGAGAGAAGTCATAACGATTGAGGATGACTAGTTATAGTCTATTGAGGGACATTTCGCAAAGATTTGTAGGCTAGAGGTTGGAGCCTAAAGTTTGAAGCGTGCAACAATGCAATATTTCTAGTAAGTTGTCTCCAAACTCCCCACAATAGGTTAGTTGCTCGAAAATTGAAATTGGAAGTTGTCTTGTCATTTTCACTTCGTGAAAACACAACCCAGTCAGTTGATTTTCATATTTCTTAGATGATTCATGAAATTGTAGATACAAAGACTTCACATATACATAACAATCATTGTTTTCACTTCATTTAAACACAAACCAACCATAAACATAATATGAATTTACCCCTTTCTTATCGAGTTTTCAGCGTGTAGTATGAATTCCTACATAGAGCTTGGCCATATTTCTTGATAATTGCAACTCGTGAGTCATTTTCCTATGATTTCAAGTTATCATCCCTCTTACAAACCAAAGAATTCAAAGGAATTTTACTGTCCCCTACTACTTCAAGAAAACCAAAATCCTTAACAAGAGGCAGTGATGGATGCATGTAATATATCCGAAGGTTGTCATTTGAGGAACCAAAGTGCTTATGGCAATTAATCACACTGTCAGACAATATGGTAATTCCATATTATTGATTGAATACATGGTCAAGGCCAGAAATCTTTCATTCCCAAGTCATCATTATCCAAGTTAAGATAGTCAAACGAACATGATGCTTCTAAAATACAACAATCAATCCCTTCAAGATATTTGAAATTGAGGAGACTAGAAAGCTTCTTAGTTGAATCTAATCCAATATCGATGTCCAAGTCGGTGGCAAAAATGGCACCACTGCTCATAGAAGACAATTCTAAACGTTATGGATTGCTTCTTTTGAGAATAAAGTGCAATTTTTCATTGTATTTAGTTTCCAACTTCACTTCTTGACAAAAGCCCTCATTCAATTTCTAGAGTTGTCAAGACCCATTGCAGAAATACATAAGTTATCCAATCTTAGAGTTTTGGACTTTGAATGAGACCTATAGTCACCTTAACCAAGTGTCACTTCTCTAAATGAATTCCAATTGACGAAGTGTCACTTCTCTAAATGAATTCCAATTGATAGTGTCAATTACACAAAGTTGATTTTGATCATCATTGCAATGATCTATGCATATTATCTCGACAATGGTTCGAGTACCAAACATGACCCCAATAAGATGTGGGATTATGGTGGTTCACAAAAACGAAGATGATGGTTTTCCACTTGAGGTGTTGCACAAGACAACAATGAAGACATGCTAAATAACACCAAACATCCTACTCATTATAGTGTCTTTGTAATTGGCTTAAGCTCAACAACCATTGTAGCAAATGAACCTCACTATTTAGGTTTATTTGTATTTTGCATAAGAGAAACTTTTGAGATATACCTAGTTATTATTATTGTAAATCTAGTTTCCCATAAACGAATGTGAAACGAATGTTATTTTTTTGGTCATATGATTGTTTCGCAAATTGTTTGGACTTGCTTTTAATATACCAACAAAGCATAAACATAAGTATTGTTTTCCTTTACTCATTTGTTATGATTGAATTTCTTCATTTACAATTTCACCTATGTGATAGAATGTTGATGATGAATGCTTTGTTTCAATTTACCAAAGGATCTCACAGAGCGCATGATGCCAGCAGTAGCAGTAATAAAGAAATATATATTATTTCTCTTTTAGCTTGTTAAGAGCTGAGAGTATTAATACTTGCTCTTGAGAGGCACCTAACTAGTCCATGTTTAATACTCGCCATTGAGAAGCACCTAACTAGTCCATCACCTAACTAGTCCATGTTCATGCTGCATCATGAGCTCCTAAGTGAAGTGAGGGGGGAATTAATTCCTTCCTGAGCCTTGAAACAGTAAGGAGCTGCATTATGAGTATGTTACATGAAATAGCTTGAATCTTGTTATGAATGAGCGTTACAATAGTTTCCCATAAATGAATGTTATTTTTTTGGTCATATGATTGTTTCGCTAATTGTTTGGACTTGCTTTTAATATACAGACAAATATGATTGTTTCGCTAATTGTTTGGACTTGCTTTTAATATACCAACAAAGCATAAACATATGTATTGTTTTCCTTTGCTCATTTATTATGATTGAATTTCTTCATTTACAATTTCACCTATGTGATAGAATGTTGATGATGAATGCTTTGTTTTAATTAAATTGAAATAACAAGTCACAGGGTGATCTCTGATCTCTCGGCGCTGCTTCCTTATTTTATATTTTTGTTTTTCTCTTTCCTCGTTTCGTGTAAGCGAAACCTACAAACTTGTTTTTCTTTCATCGTTTCTTGTTTCGTTTCGTAACATAGATTCCTACTTGTTGACTCATTAATTTCCAACTCTTTGAGCCATTGGTTACCAGTCGTTGACTCATTAGTTGATCGAGTTGGTAATGCCCTATCGAATCATTTTTATCTACCTTGGTTCTATCGAATCATTTTTATCTACCTTGGTTCCACTACTCAGACAATTTTATCTTCCTCGGAAGCAACGGTAAGCCATCGAATCAATCGAATCGAATTTGCAATGGTAATGGTAGACAAATAACTACATTATCCTAGCGAAAATGCAAAACTAATAATGCTGATCCGCTATTTATCGGCTATCGATCCGCTGATCCGCATCTAAATGTGTAGAGCAGACTTATGGGATAATGATACGGAATTATACGGGGCGGGATCGAATCGAATCGAAGATACTCGTTTTGATAATGAAATCTAGGTAACTTAAATAAGGTACATTTCCACTGCTCAGGTTTTACAGAGTGAATTCCCTCGTAAAAGAGTACTTCGACCGCTAAACTAATAGTTTTCTAGTGCATCAACATCCTATTTCGACGATTTTCTTTATAAAGAAAGGCCATTAGAGGAAGAATGTCAAGTTCTGCTAGGAGGAGCTTCTTTTTACGTGCAAATCCGGCATTTTTGGAAAGGCTGCAAGAACTGTTCCCATCCTCAACATGTCCATGGCTTAACATCAATAAAATGATCCATTACGAAATGATGCCAACGGCGGGTGGTCCTATCCCATGATGTCCTAGGACCTACCTGACAATCTTCCACTATATCAAATGGAGGCCATATGTTTTAAACGTATTGGATGAGGTGGCAGAAGGGAGAAATTCTATTCAATCTTATCAAATTTATTTTGGACTTGAGAGAATTGTTAACAGACTAAAATGGAAGGCTGCGAAATAGGGAATCCAACTTACCTAATTTTTCTAAGATTTGAACGCAGCTCTAAATTGAAGAACAACATTACAAGGCCGCAACAATAAACTGTGAAAGTTCAGTTAGTCAAGTTGAAAGGAAAGCCATAGAGCAATTCAAGACTGAAAATAAAAGAAAACAAAGCCTTCCAGTCATTTTAAGTTATTTTGCAAGCAGCAGTATTCTTTAATAAAGATGAGGTCTAGTCACTGTCCAATGAGCTCTTCAGTAAAATTGTACTTCCTACGCTGAAAGATCACCTGCGGGAATCAGGAAGGTTTAATGTTGCTCAATATAAAGCTATGGGCAAGGTGCCACTCAAATACTAGTAGATAACCGAATCAAATTACACAATTCATAAGCTTCTATAAATCTTGCCGTCCTATAAAATTTAGCTTTGCTCTTTCTTCATCTGTAGGCCTTTAAACAGCCCTCCCACAGCACTTTAGTCCTCAAACTGTATGTCTGATTAGCCAACGTATTAAAGCCGAAGAGTTAAATCGGGATTTGAGACATCCTTGCAAGACAGCTGCCCCCTATCAGCAACATAATTTTGTAGTGTAATGCCATTAGAATTGTCATGAGCTGACATATTTTGTTCTGGTTGGAAAATATGCCCAGCTTCTCCTTTCTGACTTCTGAAACTACCCGGCCAGCTAAAATTGGCATCCTCCTCTAAAAAAATAGAGGGGCCTCCCAACACCCTCCCCCCACCAGCTAAACCAAAGTAATTATTGTCAAACCTGGCTACCCCTCTACTAATAACTCTGCTCGAAAGCTCATCTGCAACATGTTTCCCACTAATCTGATGTTCCATGAACCTAACCGTTGACCATCCATGATGCCCCTGTGGCATATTACTGCTATCGCCTTCAGGGAGTGCTTTGTGAATCAAGGAATGTGCTTTTATCCCTAAAAATCGACTGGGCATCAAGCTTGTTTCCGAGGAACCGTGGAGTGGAAGTGATGCCATGCTTGAATATCTATGTGCGAAAGACCCCATTCTCTGTGCCCTTCTAGCCAATGTTCTCTCACGCTTATGAGCATTTTGATGACCTCCTAATGCTTGAGAACTGTAGAATTTTCTTTGACAGAAATTACAGGGAAAAACCCGACGCTCAGATCCTTGAGCAGGGGAAGAAGTTTCAGAATGAGCAGGAGGATCTAATTCATTACTGTTTTCGCTTGTACTTACTACAGACTCGCCCCATTCTGACCCCTTTTTAACATGGTCTGAAGTTTCTGCTGCTATGAAACTACTTTCTTTGTTGATTTTGCCAGAGAGGATGCCAAATTGGTCTTTGGGGTCGCGGGTCTGCAGATCATTCAAATCACTGCCACCTAAGCTTAATTCTAGAGATATATTTGAATTATTTTCCAAGTTTGCAGCTGAAGAACAGAATTTCTGTTTGGCCTTGCATGAATTATTCTCTGTTTCAAAAAACATATGAGTTGTATTGACAGACGATCCGCCAATAGAATCTTTCTGAGACGAAATATTGGATTGGAGTATTTGGCTGCTAATAACAGATTCTTGGGATATGTAGCTCTCACCATCCAAATCATTGCTAGAGCTTGTCATGATCATAACAGGCCTTGAAATGTTATAATGGACAAACAGCAGTGGCTTGTAAGTTCTAGAGTTCTGTGTGAGGACTCTAAACCTTAACTTTGGATCAATAAGCAAGGCATCTCTTGTACATGCCTTCCATATCCTTTATGTAGGTGGACCGTATTGATAAGATTTCCAATTGAACTCTGCATAGCAAAATTCTCTAGTTATTATGCAGTCTCTAAAATACAAAAGAGGGTTTACAAATAAAGAAGGACTTTCTATGTACATGAGCAAATGGTCACTAATGCATTCATTTTAGCGGACAATGGTGTGCAATAAATGTACTTCTCATTATTTTTAAATTAACCAAACTATAATCACATATCCATACTATAAATTTAAAGATTATTTATATATGCCTGTGCTGTCCACCCGATCGCCTGAAAGTGCCCTATTGATCCATAGTGCCCAAAATGCCTGCACATCATTATCCCTGTGGACCTGCAAGACGGAGAGGAGATTAAGTTTCCAATTATATAAAAACAACCTTAAATATATAATTAATTTTCATGCATTATAAATTTTATTTTTAAAAACTCATAATCAACCATAGCATATGCATCTGCATTAATAATTGAGTTGAGCATCAGATAAATAAGCAATTATATTATATAGTACATCAAAGAACTATATTCAGAGGGACCTGCACTGTGCAAAGGGCCTGAAAATCAATCCAAAGCTTTACATACTCTAGATATTGTGGCAAGTACTTGCATTGTGAAGGCAAAAACAATTAAATTTTTAAATATAAGGGTTTACAGAACCTATGCATTTTACTGAAATTTTTCAAAAGCAAAATAATACGTCCCAGGTAAGACAAGTCACATAACATAATACCGATCATACCAGGCTCTATCATATGTAAACTGTTCTGTTCTTTAAATCAAACAAAGGTCTCCCAGCATCACCACTTCCATGTCAAGTCTTCTCAATTTATTTGAGTCTCCTATGTTTGTCAAGGAGTTGTGGCTTCTAGACTTGATTTGCAACAGCTGCCATGACCGCTTAAACTCAATGTATGTCAGTGTCCTGGGATCGTTAACAGTGTCTAGGTGTCATATTTGCATCTACACAGTCCATGTCTTAAAAACATGGAATTATTCTTGAAAGTTTAACATTAATGGAAGAAAAAAAAAACAGATCAAATCACTGGTATGTAAATGCAATTGATGATTTGCATAAACGTAAAAAGACAAAACAGTAAAGGTAACTTAGGTCAAACATCAGCTGCACAACCCACCTCCCATTCTCTTGTTATGGAGTGCTAGTAAAACCAGCTTAGCTCTTGTTCTTGGAATCTGTTGTACTGGATTATCTTGATATAATGTACTGTTTAAGTGGTTTATATAGTATACAAACCATCATATCATGTCTTCATGGGAAAACATAGTACTTTAGTTTAAGTTCAATAACAGATTATTAAATCAAATAAGTACTACTTCTGCAAACATTGGCAAAATATTAGAAATGCATTTACAGCTAACTGAATCTATTGATTAAGGAGACACAATACTGATTGAGTGAAATAAAATTGATTAAACCTAAGTGTATTGAGGGATACATTTGTGTACATCGCAATAACAGATCGAAACCTTATTCCCAACTATACCAATGCCATGATAGATTTATAAGGTTTGACAACTTTCTTTATACCTATGTCATATACGTCATTGGAGGTGAGAGAATGTAAACTTTTCAAATATTACTCAAAATCACACTTTATTAACATCCTTTAAACAAGTCATACTGCATGCAAATATCCTTGAGCCCAGGTGGTTTCATAGATTTGTAAATAATATTAATTTTTATAAATTTGTAAATAATAACTACGCCACAAATGACTATTACTGGTTTTGCACATTCTGCAAATTTTTACTAAAATATCCGAAGAATATAAAGTATTACTAAAATATCCGAAGACTTTATTTACTATAATGTCAACGAGCACATAACTTTGTAAATATTTCTAAATATTACAAGAAATATTGCTTAAATTAAGTTTGTAAATAACATTAATTCTACAACTAACTGTTCGAGTTTAGCGCAAACCTAAACTTTCCAAATCCGAAGTGTTTGTTGATTATAATGTCACTGAGCACATTGCTTTGTAAAATTAAACAAATTATCAAATATTACTTAAATTTACAAGAAACCATAAAGATTCTCTCAAATAACGCGACTCCTTCCGATAATTTTGCAAGATCCGCAATTATCATTTAAATTTATGAAAAAATGTAATCGGGTTTTCCAACACTCGTTCAGTATAGGCTCTGGAAGCCACGAAAGTTTTGAATAAGAGTATAAATTTCCTTCGGACGCAAGAATATCTGAAATATCAGATCTCTCAAAATAACTAGGAAATGAGATTAAAGCTTTGTCAATCCAAGAGTTGCTACAAATTTACCAACGTATAAGTTTTTTGTGGACGATCCGTTGTCAGTATAAATTTCCAGCGACCACAATAATATCTGGAATATTGCATTCTCAAAACTACTCGGAAATAAGATTAAAGATTTGTAAATCCGTCCACAGTTTAAAGAAATTTACACATGTATGCGTTGTACTGTTGGACGATCCATTGTGATTACACATCAAACATGATGAATTTATGGCAATCGTCGGCAAATTTCAACAGATGAAGAGAGAAAATACAAGAAAGACAAAAAAAGGAAATAACTTACGAGATGTAGTGGCCATTTCCTCTTAATGGGAACCGCTCTAGCAGGCTTTTGCATCTACGATCGAGCACTGGCCGAACAAATAAGCGAACCAGAGATAAAACTGACCAAAGATTTCAGTAACTTTAACGCTTCCACCTCAAAGGCAAAGAGAAACAGAAACATACCATTTCCCGTCCATTAACGCGTCACAGAAACAGCATTTGTGTCGCTTCTCGCCCTGGGAAAGGGAAAAAAATGAGAAGGAATAACAACCAGCTCCAATACAAAATACAAGGAGGCGAGCCGAGAAGTACCTAGAACCGAAGGAGAAGAAGCAGCTTGAGTGAGTGAGATGACACTCCGGGTGGTCCCGTACCGACGGAATGGTTGTAGTTCGTCAGCTCTCATTAACTGGACGCCATTGCCACCACTACGGACGGCCAATTTTCAAATGTTTCCACAGACGGGAATGGAATGGAATGGGGTTCGTTAATGATTGAAAACTCTTTTGCCGAGTGTTTCTTTCCACGTGCACGGCAGCAAAGGCTTGTCCCGTTTTGATGAAGGTTTGTGACCGCCACGTGTAATACACCCACCGTCCTTTCCCTTTGCAATATTTCTGCCTCTCCAGTCCGGAAGCGAAGGGACGGCTGAATAATTACTCCCTCGGTCGGAAGGGTACCGTACGATCCCGGGAACGGGAAATGACGTGGACCACCGTCGGCTAGGGTTGAGGATAAGTGGGGAAGGGGGAATTTTTTAATGGGCACATTGGGCATCATTTGTTCGGAGGGGTGACAAGGACTCCCATTTTAGTTTAGAGGGTTGACAAATGGGTAACTTGGTTCCACCCGACACGTAACGTTGTCCCCTTAGATTGTGGAGAAGATACCACATAGGGCCCAAGCCCTGCACCGCCTTTAGAATAGGCCAATCATGGGTAAGCTTTATGCAACCCGTATACATGTACACATTGTCGTATATACACAAGTCTGCATTTTCTTGGATGTGGAACACCTTGAATGTATGATATGTCTACGCGCTTATGTATATGTCCCGTGTATGTATATATTTTGTTGGATGTGTATGTGCAAAAAAATTATATATATTCTTTTGGGTGTTTGATATAGGGCATTTAAATGGTCTCATATTTATTTACAAAAATTATTGAATTGACATGTATAATAAGTATTTTTATGGATTTTTGAGATTTTCAAATCATATCGTATTTGTAAGAAAATAGTTCGTGAGTGTTAAGGTTGTAAGTTTGAGATTTTTAAATATTGTCATATTTATTTGAATTTTGTATATGAAAAATTATTGAAATGTTGCATTGTTTATATTGCAATTTTAAGTATTTGGATGGATTTAAGGTATGAAAATTAGATTATGAGCATAGTTTTTAAGTGTTAAAATTGCAATTTTACATGAAAGAAGAATTTTTAATTGGATTTTAATTAGAATAAGGGGAAACCTATGAGGCAATAGGATGGCCCCATATCCCACATCTATTCTTTGTGCATGCTAATGTATAGGAGCCTAATAGATTGTATATATTGTATTATTGAAGTTATAGATTTTTTTAGCTTTGTGGTATGGTTGGGGTTGATAAAGTGATATGCCTATGTGTATAAGTACTATAACGTTGGCATCATAATATAACTAGCGTCAACATATAACGTCAATGGTATAGCTTGTTTTGTATGTGAGAAGGTACACCAAGTAGGTGTTTGACACATAGACAAGGATAAAATCCTACATCTCAAAAAGCTTTGGGGACGTGATTTATCCTTGATTTTGATGTATGTATGTTTTTGGATGTGCACATGTATGACGTCAGTGTATCTTTTGTTGGATCTGCACAAGCGAAGGTATGTATAGTAACTCCAAGAACAAAGCTCATGTGCACCGACTAACATATGCATGTCACTAGATGTGCACATTCATTGTAACAGTATATAAGTTAGTACACTAGGTACATTCACTATGTGCACTTACTATCATATGTTTGTTGTTGTCTGTAGACATTCAAGTGGGGGTGCAAATGCAGTATATATCTCAGTTTGTCTATGATTGGATGTGCATGTACATTGTAGTACATATATTAGTGTATATGTCATTGGATGTGCATTTGTGATGTGCATGTTAGTGCATATGTCGTTGGATGTGCACTTACCAATATATGCATGGCAGCACCAAGGATGTACACTATGTACATAGACTAAATTATGTACATCATTAGATGTGCACGTGTTATAGTATGTATGCCATTAAATATGTATATGTACTATAGTATATATGTAGCTAGTTATACCTCTGCATAGATTAAATTATGTATATAATTAAATTTACATGTGCATTGCAATAAAAACATTAGTATTTTACTATATCTATTATGTAGGCGTATTATAATATTTTATACATATAAATATAGTTATACCTACTACACTCATATATATTACAAATTCAAAAATAGACAACATTCACTTCAAGAATATACATCTTAACAAATGTACCACAATGAGCATATATAGACCGTGCTTATTCATCACCTAATTATACAATTTTTTTTTTAATATTTAGTAACAAATAAAGCGAAATTTTGGTGGCATATTTTAAGTATTATCATGATTAAAGCTACGTCATGCATGAAACAATATTCTTATAGATTTTGTTAATTTTAAATTTAGTTCAAACTTTAAAAAAATATCGAAAATTTATGATCAAAGTTATTTACTCACTAAAATAATAGATTTTGTTCACTTTTAAATTAATTCAAACTTTTAAAAGATATCAAAAAATATGATTGAAGTTATCTTCATCATAAAACAATTTTATTTTATAGAGTTTATGTAACTGTAAATCGAATTCCATTGATTGTTACTTGTTACACCGAATACCAACACTTCAAAGAAAAGTTGTCGAAAAATATTATGATACCCCTTTATGAAGTGGTCACGTACCCCGTCCTCCTTTGTAGGGGTATTCTGAACAAAAGGGCACGCGAAGATAAAAAGAATAAAATTCCAAGAAAAGTTGCATCGAAATATTATGATACGCTTTATGAATTGGTTAAATACTCCCTTCTCCTTTATAGATACATTGAACAAAAGGGCAAATAAGGATAAAAAGCGTGACAATCAATTCATAGAGAACTTAGGTCTCTTGTTTTATATATAAAAAGAAAAGTAAGGTTTATGAATTGATGGTTATATATATANATAATAAGTTTATATCAAGATATTTTTCAAAACTTTATCTGATAAAGCAAAAGACACTCTTTATTGAATGATGGTTTAGTGAAGTATTGAGTAGGAAGAATATGAAATAAACCAACATATAAGATCCTTGATTACGCCTCAAAAGGTTCTGGTTAGCCATAAGGTTCGGTCTCTCTTTACGCCTCAAAAGCTTCTGGTTAGCCATAAATGGGAATGGTATATGGTATAATATATTGACTGAGAAATATCTGAAAAAACTCTCAATGGTGTCCTGGTTCCGCAAAAAAGTTTTTCTGTAAGGGGTGTTTCGGTGATCTGGAAAGGATTTATTCACACCTTATTATGGATGGGCAGTGGTCTCACCTGGCAGGTTGGAAATGGCGAGGCTATTCGTGTGGGTTCGGATCCGATTGTAGGTATCGGCTCTTCTTTTACTCTTCCTCAAGATCTACGGGATTACTTGGAGGATTATGGTATATCAACGTTGGATCAAGAAAGAAATTACTCCCCAGGTGCATAGAGCTATTGGTTCACTGCTGATGAACTGGATTTGGGGGGTGATTGGAAATTTCTTTGGAACAATTTTACTTCTGGGCTTGAGTATGGCAGAATAAGATTCTCAAATCGAAAAGACTCGTTATTATGGTCTTACAATTATTATGTTGGTGAACTTACCACGGCACTTGGGTATGAGCGCATTGTACATCATTATCAAAATTGTTCTTCTGAACTGTCCACAGTGCTGGACCTTCTCTGGAAACTTAACATTCCAGCAAAAGTCAGATGTTTCATTTGGTTACTGGTCAGGAATCGGGTGTTAACTTGGGATAACCTCCAATGTCGTGGCAGACAGAGTCCGAGTTTGTGCTTTCTTTGCAGGAAGGGTGAAGATTTGATCCAACACCTGTTCATCGATTGCTCTTTCTCTAGAAGAGTCTTTTCAGTTTTCTACGAACAATATGGAATACCCTCTATGCATAATTGTACAGTCGGGTCTTTCCTAGAACTCTGGTTCAAAAGCATTCCTGTTGGATCAGCCATAAGTTTTTTGCCCCTTTTCTTTTTCTGGAGTATTTGGAAACTAAGGAACTGTTGTATTTTTTATAATAAACAGCCCTCTGTACACTCTATACTACATCAAATTGCAGTACTAATGCATTTGTATCCTGTACCAAAAAACAAGAAAAAAATTAGAAGTATTGGCTCAGGCCCCCAGCTCGTCTACCCTTGTGGCTTCTTTGATGGGGCAGCTGCTGGGAACATTGGGGGAGTAGGCTTTGTGCTCCACTTGAGTTCTTCTCATTCTATTAACTTCACTCTGGGATGTGGCAGAAGTACAAATACCAGATCTGAACTCCTAGCACTCTGGGCTCTTATTGCAGTGACCAAACATTTGGGGATCCCTCTCCTTACTATATATGGTGACTCCCTTGTCATTATATCTTGGGCTAACAAAACTGCATCACTAAACTCTCCAAATCCGAGTCACTAGTGTGAGGACATTCGATCCATGCTGCAATCTGTCCCTCCTATGACCATCAAGCATATTTTTCGTGAGCATAACCAATAGGCTGACTGTCTCTCAAAAAAGGCTTTATTGTTCGATCTTGGTTTTGGAAACTTTATGGAATCTTTGGATGGAATGATCATTAATCATGGGAACTATCAGCTTTTTTAAGCTTGGTGTCGGGATTTAGCCCCATCTCTTTTTTTCGCATGAAATATTCTATTTATGTTGTACTGGATCCTATCTGACATTGAAGAGACTCTTAGCCTTCTTGTTATGCTCAGGGCTAGTAAGCTTCATGGTCATGTTCGATCTAGAAATTCAGCAAAAAATTCTGACATGTTTTATCAAGAATGATGATAAAAGCCTGCCCTTGGCAGGCTTTATGCTTTTCATTACCCAAGCTCTTGGTAGCATGGTATGACTCACTGATTTATAGTGATCAGAGGGGTCCCCAAATGTGCATGTTTATACAGTAGTTTGGACTGCCTGTTGCAGGCTGATTGTATAAGATGTCCTTTGATTCAATTTTGAATATCAAGGTCTGGTATTTTTTCTTCTGAAAAAAAAAGATCCTTGATTAAAGAGTGGCTATGGTGTTCTTAAGTATCACAAATGTTTTACAGAGTCCATGTAGGTTATTAACTAAAATTCAATGGTCACTAATGAATCAAAATGATCAAAAATGGCTTCAAAGTAGTTGACAATAGGGTGAGATTAATAGGTGAAGGTGATTAAAGCACAAGGACAAATGGACATGTGTGAAAATGTGTGCACCATGCCATGAATGGGGCATGCAACACCTCGTTGCAAGGTTAAGGGAGTTGTACCCCTATCAACCTTCCATTGTCGTGATGCATGGGGTTGAGGGGCAATGCCCTTGCTTAATTGCAAAGCCTCTTCAACAATTTGCACATTAAGTTATTGATATGTGTGCACATCTCAACTATAATCTCTTGGTCACCTATGCATAAACACCTGAGTGCACCCATGCACGTGACCTTAAATGTTCCTTGTGTGTTCCCTTAGCGAAGAACATCTACAATGACAAGAATGAAATGAATGACCTTAAACCATTATGGAAACCTAATCATCTTTATATTTGTACATACATTTATTGTGTTCTTAGATCTTTTAGTCATCCAGCATATAGGTTTATTCCTTTCAATTCTCCTTGAAACACTAGCATATAAGGATTCTCAGTTTCTCAACCCTTATGCATTGTACTACCATGTACTTCCCCATATTGATATATAATGGAAGGGATTTCTTATGTCATGTCTCTATCTCAATTATCAATGTGTATGTAAATAACACAACTTGTTTACTGCATATTCATAGTTGTTTTATAAGATTGAACTCTCTTACGTTTGGGATAGTCCTCCACACGAACTAGGTGTAGATGAGGAGATATCCTCCTCCAACTAGAAATATAAATCTCCATCAAACTCATTAACTTATCACTTTAAATTGTTACATAAATTGTGTCTTAGTAAAATAAAGCAAACTTTAATTGAGCTCTAACAAAATCTCGCCTTAACAGGCTTGAGATGTATGTTTGCTTTCTTTAATTCACTAAGAAATAGATAACGTGTTGTCACATCCCCATCTCTCAATCCAACCAACAGGAGGGGACATGAACTAATTTGGGCTCTCCAATTTTCGCCCTATAATCAGAATGTGCCTTCTTGGTCCACCTACTGTCAGTTACACTTAGTTAACTTATCTACTTCAAGAGTTATGACTGGCAATTATGTCTAGTGGTGTTTTCTATGATATCTATGCCTGCCACACGTGTGGAGTTCAACTACCTCTTTAGGATAACGAATTTCTCCTTTGGAGATGTATTTATTTTGTACTCTCATTATTTATTAATAGACAATATGGATTTTATTTAATTGAGTTTCTTCGTGTATGTATTTTTCTCAATATTTCTTCACTAGTTTTGCTGCAAATATATGTTGTTCATCTCAGTAAGATTACATTGTGCTTTAGATCCTTAGTTGTGGAATTTCTTGTTGCCATCAAGGCTATAGAGATCTCACATTTTAGGCCATAAGGGGTTTGATAGAATTATTTGTGCCAAATATTTCAAAGTTAAAGGATGTTTAGGGCAGGGGATTTTGCTGCGATGGATGACATCTCGCCCCTGCTACAGACACTAGCAATCACCTTTGGTAAAAAAATTCAATTCCATCTCAAGCACAAGGAAAATGTAGTGCCTATGGATATGGTGGCTTCGTTAGAGAAATACGATTATGGAAAACCCTTTTTGGGGACCCCTGTTAGGAAAAAGAATGGTGAATGGCGTTATGCTTAGTGAAAAAATCAAGTGAAGGAGGTTAAGGATTGCGATTGCGAGCAGTGTAGGCCACCTAATGTGTACTTTGCTTTCTCACTTGATGAATTATTTCGGTCATTCCCTGTATAGATATGGATACAAGCAATTGGATGGATTTCTTTTTGCATCGCAAAAGTTGTCACCCGCTAATATTGAAGCACTTTTACTTCTTCTTGCGAGGACTATATATTTTACATCGGATGAAAGGGTGTTTGTTGCATTGGAAAAACAAGTTCTAGGGGTGCAATATCAGTGTATCCATTATTGTGACTACCATTCTATTGGTAGGTTGTAGACTGGACAATGGGCTCATCATTAAAGAAGATTTGCAAGGGATTGAGCTCCAACACAGTGGGGAAAAGCTTCATTTCTGCTCCAAGGGAGACACCAAATCTATTATTGAAATGATTGAACAATAAATCTATTAGTATAGGTACTATTGTTGATCTATTTTTAGTCCTTTGTTATTCTTGTTTATATGCCAAATCTATACTCATGAATATTAAGCATTTTTGGAAGCATTTATGCTATTAAAATCAAACCATTATCCATTAAAACTCAAGCAAACACATTCATAACATCTAATACAGTCACCAAGTAGATTTTTCAATAAAAATGATGTTGTTATCATAGAGAGGATTTACGCCATTAAAAATTTCTTGAGGGAATTTTCTATAATTTTGAGCTCATTATGAAGTTTATCTTTCCTAAAACCTGAGCAAAAGAAGAGTTAATTTTTCTTCAAGAAAGACATGATTATCTTCATCTGATACAATATCTTATTTGATTTAATAACATGCATGCTACTATTACATCCATGTTCATAGTGAACATGTGTGCTCCTACTCTTTGTAGCTGTGTTATTATCTATGTACTGAGGTCTAGTTGTTTGTCAAAAGCTTTATGGATATCATAATGCATCAACCTGTTCCCATGGCTAGAAATAACCCTGTCTTTATACAAGTACATTTTTTTAACTCTTAATGTAAGTTTCCTTATGTCTAGACAACTATCGCTTGGACTCTAGGATCTTGCTTCCATAGTAATCCATAATGACATTGTTGAGGGTGTGCCATGTGGAATGCTTTATAGCTTGTAATGTATTTTTAGTGAGATTATTGAATGTGACAAAACAATAATACTTACAACCAAATCATGCTTCGTACAATGGTTCTAGTATAGATGTATGTTTTTATTGTAGGCCTGATTGCACATTTTTCTAGCAAGCTTCTTTTTTGTTCCTTCCCTCATTGGTAGGTAGGTCCATATGCTACTAGGATTAGGGGAGCCATCGATTCAATGATACGATTTTCCTTAACAATAAAGCCTGCTTGCTATAAGGATGACCTACCCACCTAAAGGTGGAACATGCTTAATTTTGATTGAAGGTTGTCTAAGATTGTGTAAGGTTCTTTACCAATATATAGATATATTTTTAATTTGAAATATTTTATGGTTGGATCTACTTCTCTAACACACTCAAGATTCAAAATTCCTAGTTAACAAGAACATAAAGTTTGTGTCGAGATTTCATTGTTTTTAGTTCAATTCCTAGTACCTACATATTGTACCAATACCATATTGTCTAATATACCGTGGGTGAATCACAAATATTATGGATTTATGACATTAATCATGTACGTAGGTTTATTTGCTTGTCTCCTTTGGTTAATTATCAATTTTAGAATATACTAGTTGATATATTCCAACCATAGATTGAGATTAACCTATGTATCCTCTTCCCCTTAAATATCATGAAATGTGATTCAGATTCAAGTTATTTAATGATGTGCAAAGTCATGATTTATGTTGTCAATCCATCCCATCTATCATGTTTTCTCTAAAAAAATAAGAAACACTTGCTATTTCAGGTTGTCAAACCCAAACCTTGTGACATAGGATTTACCCCCTTTAGTTGTGTTCTTAGTGATTATTACTCAAAATTTTCGAATCAAACTATGAAATGATTTTAAATATCCATATAGCTTAGTATTTCAATCTATGGGAAATTCGTGTTCCTTTGGGAATGGATATTACTATCGTTTATGCTAATCCTAATTGACCATATTTAGTATTGTTTTGATGCATCTTTTGAGCTTCCTTTCTAATTTCATATATGTTGTAGCATATAACGTATGAGATTACAATCCTTACTTTTTGGATAACTTGAGACTTTGATTATTCTTTATGGCCGCAATGAAGAAGCTAGATCTCCAAGCATAAAGTTAGTTGGCGCATTCACGTCTAGGCTCATTTCTTGTTCCTCCACAACGGAAGAAAGAGGTAATATCTATGATTGTTTACAACATTTTTTATGGTTGTGAATTCCTATCACCATTTATTTTATTTTTTCATTTTAATTTCTTGAAGATGCATTTCCCTCCCAAACCTGAAACAAGTTATGGATAACTAAATGAAGTTATAAGGAAGTTTGTTTTTAATTGATTTTATTGAGAGATAAATGACAAATTAAGATATGTTTGGAGATGCACTCGCAGGATTATTATGAAAAAACATATGCATTTAACAAAACATTAGTGTCTCTGAAAACACACTTGACAATTTATTTTCTTAGAACTCTAGTTGATTTCTTGTGACAAATTTTGCAATTGATATTCATGTTGTACATAGAAATAAGTTTCTTTATGAACTGTTAATTATTTCAATGGCATTATTTTACAAGGAAAAACTCATGGGGAAACCCAAGGGATGCTTCCTATATTTTTGGGTGGCATCACTAGTAAATCCGTTGGTGTAGACTAATATTCCTATCCCAGGGGGATTTGAACTGGGCACCTACGGCATGGAACAAACCATGTGCCATGCAACATTCGAAACAATTGGTTGAGTTAACCCCTTGGTGTCTTTAAATATTTTTCTTACAAACAAATGAATGTATTATTTATGAAAGTCTCTACTCCACCTCACTTTCCATTTTTAGAGAAATAAGGTCCCCTCATTTTCATAATAATCATTCCAAGCGAGGAATTTGTTACCTTTCTAGCATCATGTTATTCCCCCCATTTTCACTGGTTTTTTGGATGGAGGGTGGTATGAACCACCAAACATAATAGTGTCTAGTAACCATGTAGGATTTAGTCATAAAGGATCTTGTAACCTCCCTGAGCATAAATTACTCCTTAGCTAAGTTTTATAAGTGATTGTAAATATTTCAACCTTTTTTGGTTATATTTTGGCTTATTGATGTGATGGACATGATTTTATATTTAGTGTAAATATGTATCATCCAATGGTAATGTGGATCAGGCTAGTAGTTAGGAGATGTTTACTGGTTCAATGTCATTAGGATTTTGCCAATGATGAGACATTATGTGCTCAAATTTTGTACTATGTTGCTTGTAGTAGATTGGTGAGTTTAAAATCAAAATTTATATTAATTTCCAAATATAAAAAGATGTCAAAGGGACTAGAAAATGTAGCCAACAATAATAGCAAACTAGAAAGGGGACTAAGAATCCACTTCTAAAAGGAAAATGAATTTGAAGAAGCATAAAAGAACAAAAATATACAAGAGGGTTATTCTAAAATGGAATCTGTATTAAATTTTCAATGATGAAGGTGGTTGTGCTATAACTATATCCTATGGTCCTCCATATGCATTTAAACATTTAATGGTTTTATCTCTTGGTACATGCCTCTTTAGTGAATCATGATTTAAAGGATAAACCTCTTGGAGATGGCCTATTTTTATAAAAAGTATTGAAACCACCATTTAGAAGTGGACTTATATTGCATTTTAGTTAGCTCAGTATTGGAACAACTTCGAATTTCATTGTCGATAAATATTTGTAATAGGAACTTATTTATCTTTGTCAAAGTATTTTGTATTTGTCTACAGTCGATGAATGACTTAAAATCAGCTACAATAATTTTTATTTAATGCTTACAATTGTCAAGTCTCATGTACATATAATGCTTGTGATCTAAGTTCCAATTATTGGGACCTCACACTGATGATCTAAAGTTTGAACAATAGTTTGAGTAAACTAAATGGGTACAAATAGGTTGTTGAATAAAGAGTTAGGATTATATAATCCTCCCTTGTCCATATATAGTATATTTAATCATCTTGTCTAGCTTAGGGAGACATTATTACTATACTAGAGTGCGGGGAACACATATAGAGGTTAACTGCCACTTACTGCATGTTCATGCATGAGTTTATGTGCCTCTAAGACCAATCCCTACATTATAGGATCCACTCTAAGTGCCACCACCAGCCTCCATCAATTGGTTGTGGTAGGTAGGCAGTTATGTTGAGTCAATTTTCAGTTACATTCAGTTAGATCACTCTCAGTTAGTCTAGCACCAGTTTTGCATGGTTGCATGGGGAAGTGGCGCCTTTTTCCACCTACCTCATCGGTTTAACTAGTTTAACTGATTGTAGGATTGATTTAGATGTCAGGAGTTAGACTAGTGGCTCCCATGCAGTGATTTAGACACTCTCGGTTACCCATTCAGTCAGGTTTAGGTGGTAGATTGAAATATTATCCACATGATTCGAATTCTCCTTATTGTAACACTGTTGTATACTGCTGGGAATAATGAATATTAATGTTGTAATTTACTGATCAATTCTTATCAAATTTGTCTTGTTCAGTGTACATTGTTCTTGATATTCCACTGCACAATTCTACCTTTCAATTGCTCTCATTTACATGTAGATCAATGGTTCAATAATTTAACATGGTATTAGATCCTTGTTCAGGCTAGCAACAAGTCTTGTTCAATCTCCATTGTACAACAAAAGAAGCTTAGTTTCCACATAAATCCTGGAACGATAACCTTTCTCCCTCTGAATTATGTTCAGAGAAGTCTATCCAGGTGTGACAGACTCTAAGAAAGTGTACATGTCAAGGTGGAAAGGCTTGAAACCGACATGATTGTGAATTGATTTGGGTTTTGCAATTTTATTTGCAGGAATCTACGTAGATTCTCGAGGAATTGATTGTTTCAGCATACATAAATATGGATTCTTCTGCTCTTGTACCCTAAATCCTTACACCCTTCAACTACATTGATTGGAGGGCAGATATGTAGGTAGACTTGTGCAAGCTTGGTCTGTTTAGGATGACAATGGGTAGATAAACTAAGCCCTGACAGTATGTTGAGAAGAAGAAAAAATTTGAATCGGCTTGATGAGGCCTTCGGCTTCATGTGCACTCATATCTCCTAAGATCTTTTGTTCCATCTTTAGGGACTTGGGACTCTGAAGAAAGCTTGGGAAAAGCTTCAATCTTTGTCTGGAAAAAAATATGAGCTTCGAGGGAATATATTGGAGAATGGGCTCATTGCTTTACAACCCAACAGTTTCAAATATATTAAGCAATTATTTACAAAATACAAGTCACTAGTACTGCAATGCAAACAATGTGGATTAGAGAGGAAATATTAGTAGCGTTTGTTGTTTGTACCGAGAAATATTGGCTCTGAGTACTCAGTAGTTTTCTCTACATTCCATTCTGGAAGAGCTTCCATCCCCAATTGGAAGATTCCTTCTCTAGATTCTTTTGATGAGTCCTTAATACAAGAGCAAGATAAATTGGTTTAAATGGGAGTGATTCAAACCTCCAAAGATCAAGCACTCTTGATGTCAGACTCAAATAATGCAAAATCCAAAGGGAAGCACAAAGGGAAGGAGCCCACTTATTTGAATCCAAAGGATAATCAGAGACCTTTCGATGGAGCCTCGAGTTCCAAGAAAAAAAAAATTTGAGAAGACTAGATGTCCATAGTGTATGAGATGCTTTCATCCAGAGCGTCAGTGCATGAAGAAGACAATCGACTAGCTGTCAACACTCCTTGAACAGAAAAATATTTCCCTCCCACAAGGAGCAAAGAAGTCTGATGTTGGACAACCGATAGAAGATCATGAGAGATGGCATGCCTTGAAGGTAGGCCTCACTCAGTCGAAAGCTTACTTGATTGATTATGGAGCATCCAACCACATGGTTTCCTCCACGGAATCATTCACCACTCTCACTCTATTAGGAGGACCTAGCATTCATATGGGGGATAATTCATAGATCCCAGTAGTAGGTAAAGGTTCTATTAAAATATAGCATGGTGACTTCAATAATGTAATCTATGTGCCCTCTCTTGCAACAAATTTGTTGTTTGTTTATCAGATGAAAAATACTAGCTCGCCAAAGAAAGTTGTATTTGGTCCTGAATCAGTGGAGATCTTAGATATATCAACTGGTAATATTATAGCAAAGGGTGTTTCAAACCATGCCACCAAGGCATATGAATTCTCACACTTTCTACCATACTCAGCTCCAACACATTCTCAACAGCCATTCGAAAGGGGAGGTATAAAATCTCTTTCATCTCCATTTGCAAATAATGATATGTTGTCTAAGATTTCAATTTCAAAAGATGAGGAGTAAGATCAACATGATATTGATATTGAGATTGTACCTCAAGATGGTTCAGATCCAGATCCAGCTCCTATTCTGAATCAGAAGCCTAAATGGGTTGAAAATCTCATTGAAGTAACTGGGAATGATGTTGGGGATCCAGATGACAGAAGAAAAACGAGGTCCCATATCAGAATGATTATTTTTCACTCTCTCACACACCTTCACTACCTACAGAGTGGTGTGAATGATCCACAATTTGTCCCATTGAATAATAAAATGGATCATTCCATTCCTCCTCAAGAAAGAAGAGACAAAAGCAACATTCAACAGATCGAAAGAAGAAAGAAAGGTTCACATGCACGGTCCCAGGATGTTAATGCACAGAAGAACCATGATTCTGCATGGTTGCTCCATAGAGCTGCAAATTGCAGTAAAATTTTACAAGTGTTTACCTAGAGAGGAAAATGTCCTCTTAAGTATAGCTTGTTTTCCTGATTCACTTCTTTTTTGAGGGGGGGTGTTTCCCATGAGGTTTTCCCAATTTTCCTTAATTTATTAACTAGTTTTCTTTTTCATTAGATTGTATGGGTGACTTTTGGCCTAGTTGTCAAGGCCTAAAGCTGTCCAAGTCAGGATTAAGGGGGGGTGATAGGATTATATAATCCTCCCTTGTCTCTATATAGTCTATTTGATCATCTTGTATAGCTTAGGGAGACATTATTACTGTACTAGAGTGTGGGGAACACATATAGAGGTTAATTTCCACTTATAGCATGTTCATGCATGAGTTTATGTGCCTATAAGACCAATCCCTACATTATAGGAGCCACTCTGAGTGCCACCAGTAGCCACCATCAGTTGGTTTTGGTAGGTAGGAAGTTATGTTGAGTCAACCTTCAATTACATTTAGTTACATCACCCTCAGTTATTCTAGCGCCAGTTTTGCATGGTTGCATGGGGAAGTGGTGCCTTTTTTCCACCTACCTCATCAATTTAACTTGTTTAACTAGTTTAACTGATTGTAGGATTGATTTAGACATCAGGAGTTAGACTAGTGGCTCCCATGAAGTGATTTAGACACTCTCAGTTAGCCAGCCAGTCAAGTTTAGTTGGTAGATTCGAATCTTATCCACATGATTCGAATTCTCCTTATTGTAACATTGTTGTATACTACTGGGAATAATGAAGATTAATGTTGTAATTTACTTATCAGTTATTCTCACATTTGTCTTGTTCAGTGTACATTGTTCTTGATAGTCCACTGCACAATTCTACCTTTCAATTGCTCTCATTTGCCTATAGATCAATGGTTCAATAATTTAACATAAAGTACAATCCTTGAATTTATTTTTAAGAATAAAGTAATTAATATAAGAGTTTGAGGTATGTTGAATTGTTGAGTGTCACTAGTCTTTGGTGTGGGATTTTCACCATATCCCACATTCATCCTTGGTATGATGAGTTGGGATGTGGAGGATTAAAGGAGGTGTGGAGTGCCAGTAGCATCGAGTTTAGTATTTCCATTCATGTATTTTATTAAGAGAACCTTGAGCTTGTAATTAAGAGTTGCTCGTGGGGGTGGAGACACCATTTGTTGAGGAGAGTGTGGGAAGATGCCATTTATGGAAGCATTCATAGCTCCCATAAATGTGAGGATTTTATTTAAGCTAAGGGTGGCATCAATATTAGAACAAATGGTATTTTAAGGCCCTTATGATAGTATTTCAGGAGATCCCACATATATGCAATTGTTTTCTAGATAACTAAAGATTATTTCTCATAGAATCCTTTCACCATATATATAATGACATCTATGATACTTGAGAAATTCATATTGTTACAATTCAAGTAGCACGATCTTCACCCTTCCCAGAATGGTCCGTAGCATTGTATCAGGAATATCATGCTATGGAAGTGATTGGAAAATATAATATTTCTCCATTTAAAGCTTCAATTGGATATAGATAGAAGATTTATCTCCTAGAGCTTCCAACTTGTTAGTGTAGCATGAAATTAATCATATTATGTATTCTTATTCACAGGGTAAGGTATAATAGTCCATGAGATTTGTTCTTATCTTTATGAGGACCCTTTTTTTAGAGGACTTTGACCCCTATATATTAGGGTATATGGGATAAACCTATTGTTGTCAAATATTCGTGTATTAGTCATTCATAGATAAGAAGGAAATTATATCAATATTTACAAAAAACCAAATTATGTCAATTGGAACCAAAAGTACATAAAGTGATAATGGCAATGTGGCAGTGCCAAGGCATATATTGAGAAGGAAAGACAAAATATAGGTACCTTATATTGTATTCAATGAAGTAGAGACCCCCCCCTTGTAAGAGGAGAGGGAGAATGAGCCTCCAGGTGTGCCTCCTCATATTTTTCCTTTGTAGTCATCTTACAATGGCATCCAACATGGAGGTCCTCCAGGTATAGTCCCTACTAATACTGGAAGTACAATGATGGCCATACCACAGGTTGGACCTCTTGTATATCCCTCTCCACCTCAGCATCAAGTTTATTATGGTTCTCCTCCTCCTCCAAGTGCCCCAACAGGTCCTATATAGAGTATAGGTAGTGTTCCACCTCCATGGGTAGTAAATCCTACTCCTCCTCCTCCACATCCTCCTCCATCATCATCTTAGACAACCTATGTTTTTGAGTCAGAATATGAGAAATTCATTTCTAAAATGTGATAATGTTTTTTCCAACAATTTTCATGATGAAAAGGTATGCTTGCCTATGAAACCATGTTTGTGTTTTTATTTGATTGAGATACACAAGTTTCTAAATATTACTTATTGTACAGATTGAAGAGCCTGGTTTGATTTGCATCCTCTTCACCATATGGTATGTTGATGTGACATATGTTAGGTCTTTCATTAAGGTTGATCTTTCCATATACATAATTTTCAACTTGCACAATGTATTCACAACATGTTGAGACATGTCTGATGCTAAAACAATTTATGTGCATGATAGAATGGTCTATTTGGTCAAAATCACATAAAATATGTTATTAGGGTGTTTTTAGGTGTTTTTGCATTCCCTTTTTAATGTTCTGATGATGAAACAATGTTTTCACTTTGATGGAATGGTCTATTTGATCAAAATAAAAGAAAGGTATGCCATCAGGTATTTTTAGGTGTTTATGCATTTTAGCAATTTAGTATTGATCAGACTCTCTCAATGACATAGTTTAAAAGGGAGTTTCCACCTCAGAGAGGCATATTATTCATTGACTCTATCATTCTCAAGGCATGGAGCTGCTCTTCTTTTTGTTTGATGTTATTTGGTAAATTTTGTTCATAGCAGGGGATATGATATATACTTTACTATGTGCTCACATTTTCTAATATTTCATTGTGCTTGATTCATATCTCTACGTTAGTTGAATTTTGTATAGCTTTGATAATTATATTACGTGTCTACAATTAAATTTAATAGGACTTTAATGAGATTCATATTAAAGAATGATGCTACTGAGATAGAGACATCTTCATTAGATCCAAATCTGGCATGTTATGGAAATAGGATTACCATTGCATTTTTTCTATATCATGAATTGCATGTAAAAATATTTTTTATCCCACCATTAGATGACCGTGTTTTGGAGTTTGACTTTGTCTGGTTTGCCTATTGTGGATTTCATGCCTCATCAAAATGTTTTCCAATGCTTGGCATGACATCTTCATAAGACACAAATCTAGCACATTATAGAAATAGGTTTTCCATTGCATTTGTTTCTATATCATGAATTGCATAAAAAAAATAGCCCACCATTAGATGTCATTTTTTTGGGGTTGACTTTGTCTGGTTTAGCTGTTATGGATTTCATGCCTCATTAAAATGTTTTCCAATGCCTGACACTATTTTCCATAGAATTACAATGGCCCTCCATTAATTCACATTTTCTCCTCTTATTTTAATAATGTTTTACTTATTTAATGATTGCATAGTCATGTAGTGATTGCAGTGCTAGATTCATATTGGATGGGAACTTGGGAATGGTCCCACATAGTCCTGTTAGCTTGATTTGATTCTTTGTTGTGAATGCCAACTTCTCCCTTCGTTTCCTTATTTGACCCCCTGCCTTTTATACCACTAAAGTTCCTCTTCATTGTTGGAATTGAAGTATACTAGGTGTGGATAGCTTCCCTTGTCTTGAGAATTCCATCTATCTACTTGCATTGAAAGGAAATAAAACTTAACTTCCCTTAGATAGAAATAAAGTTCTAAGTTCAAATAAAAATATCATCCAAAAAATTACACAAATATAACTTCCTGCCTGTGTTGCATGATGTTTACCATTAACTATAGTAAGATTGCAAATGTTAGTTGTTACTAACACACAGTTACATATAAAGTACTCTCCTCACTAGCATATGTACAAATACTATAATTGCAAGCAAATGGAAATGACTAGGTTTCACAGAGGTGGCAGACATACTTTGGGCCTGATCACCCATGGATCTAGTTGTTTCAGCTGCATTCTTCTTCTGTATATTTTTTGTGCATGCTGGCATTTAGTGGGTATTATTTGTGAAGGAACATGTGTTAAAACATAAATTTTCTCTACTATCCACAACATTTTGCAAAAGGGTTTCTTATTTGTATGATTCATGGCTATTGACTTCCTCTTTCTATTGTGGGAACTAGAGGCACCAACAACTATTACACATGATATATAAATATATATTTCTTTACCTCCATTTTTTCCATTGGGAGTCTTCCTCAACTATTCAAATAGAGGGCCAAAACTTGTCATAACTAAAGAAAATCAAGTGCTCGACTCTCAGAAACTATGAATCTCATTTGTGAATTTCAATCAACATATGATATTAGAAGATGTTACAATCCATTCAAAAAAAATATTTCATAAGTCATTCCCATTATATACAACCTTCAACAATAGCAATATCAAAGTGGATAAAGCAGAACCTAAAAGTTTGGAATGGTGTGGTTATCAAACAATTGATACACAATTGCTTCTTGATGCTTTTTTGGAACCCACAAAAAGGTGTGGGGTATTAGAAGGGGATCCTTGAATGATGGAAAGAACCATCATCTAGGAAGCACTCACTAAACAATATAGTTCAACCCCTATCATAGGCTCTTCTTCACCCTGTGAATCGATACGAATTCTAGCTCTTCCTTTGCTATGGCCTAGGAAGATGCCACACAAATCACAATCTTAACTATGAACAAACTCAAGATTAGGTATTATCTCTGGGAGGAATCTCTTGAATGCAATAACATTCCATTCAAATTGATAGAAACTATTTTGAGCATGGGCACCTTGATTGTTCATAGTTTGTTATCTAGTAAGACCCTATGTTGGGATTGCTAGAAAGGGTTTGATCATACTTGCAGTCATCATCAGAAGTTGCAGTTCTAGTTCAACATAAATGAAAAAAATATGCTCTCCTAAAAACAATAAATAATTTCATTCTATAAAGTATTTATCTTGATCCCAGTTTGAAATTTGATAGTTTAATGTGTTTCCAATGTGCAATATTTTTTTCTCTACCAAATGTGGAATTAGTTCTGGTAATTGTATAAATATGTTATGCATGGGCTCGAGCGATTGTGCCTGCCAAAACATATTGTCATATGTGTTGATTGTTTATGGTGAGCTAAATTAACCTACTTACATCTAAAACAAGGATAGAAAACTCATTCTAGCGAGGAATGCTTAGATGTTGCAGAAATCCATTTAAATCATAATGGTTTCTTGATTTTTATGAATTACAGTTGCTCTATCATTAGAGTATATGTACTATCAATCAATTAATTTCATTCATTTTTAATCATGTACATGTTGTAGATTTAAATATCTTATTTGTTTATGATTGTGTTGTTGTACAATTCTAGGCTCTACATACAATAGTCTAGGCCATTCCTCAAATATTGCATATGCGTGGCCTTTTCCTCTAAATGTTGCCTCATTTGAATGGTTTATTCTTTTTGTTATCACGTGGTTTGGTCATTTTCATGTATATTTTTATTATTTGAGTAGAGCCAAGGCTTCAAGCGTTGATAAAATAGAATCCTCAATTGATGTGGCTTATTTAAGATCACCTAGATGATTCTCTTTTCCTAGTTAATGAACTAGTTAAAGGTGCAAATCAAGGGTGAGTATCTACATCATTTTTTCAAGTTATGTTATATTTTTCTATCATCATATACATCTATGGGAAGGATATTCTATTTTTTTATTGTTTGAATCCCTTTGTAGGACAATTTTGTATTGCAATTTTTTTTACATCACTTACCTTATGCTTCAGGGATTTATTTTTCAAACTTAC
This sequence comes from Pseudotsuga menziesii, assembly GCA_001517045.1. Taxonomy (NCBI): domain Eukaryota; kingdom Viridiplantae; phylum Streptophyta; class Pinopsida; order Pinales; family Pinaceae; genus Pseudotsuga; species Pseudotsuga menziesii. The sequence continues at coordinate 358,492 of LPNX010713858.1, forward strand.
TGGGGCAACTCCCTAGAATATCAATGAAATGTTAGGATTATAATCCTCCCTTTTCCAATTTGGTCAATTATTTCTAAATTAGGAGTATGTCTAAATATGGAGTCCTTTCAGTCTATTTTTAGTCACTAGCACCATTGGGTCCACTTGGCCTAATTGGGGCACATGTTCCAGTTACTAAAGTGTGGGGAACACTAATTGAGGCCAACTTCCACTGATTGCACTTGCATGCATCAATTTAGGAGCCTCCTAGATCAATCCCTACAAATTAGGAGCCACTGGGAGTGTCGATACCAACCTCCATCAGTTGAGTTCAGTTGGTGACTAGTCAAGCTCAGTTAGAGTTAGTTACATTCAGTTCTAGTCCCTTACATTCAGTTCTACTCAGTTAGCGCTAAGATTCCATGGCTGCATGTAGGTGAGGCGCATTTACTCACCTACCTCAGTCATTTAGACTAGTCAACACTGGATTAGACACTTGATTTTGGGTTTTGAACTTCGACAATGATTTAGACAAGGTCAGTTAACCATTCAGTCAAGTAGAGTCCAATCAATTAGAATTTCCTCACATGGATTCGAATTGCATGAGGATATTTAGCCATTGTACTTCGTTGTAATTAATCGTCTAATTACTTTTGATTAATGAAAGCATTCATAGTTGCAAGCCATTTTTGCATTGTTTCATTCTTCAATTGCTGAGTAAATTGTATGATCTATCTTGTGAGTTGTGTGTTGGTCCACATATCTATGTGCTAAATTTAATATGGTATCAGAGCCTCGGCATGACAAGGCACTTCTCCTACTATAGATCCATACTTGGATCAAAAAAAAAATTGAGCAAATTTTCTCCTTTTAGTACTGCACCAAAAGAAGAGAATTTGCCACTTAATATCCCAAGTAAAGGAATTGTTGATCAAGCTTTCTTGATCAACTATGTTGGGTGTGATGAAAAATCCAAAAGTACAGACTGTCGAACTTATTTTTTTCGATTGATTGTGTGATTTACAGGTTTATCAATCTTCTTCACTGCATTCACTACAAGCAGCTCAATCTCCTTCATTGCATTCGCTACAGCAGCTCAGTCTCTTCCATTGCATTCCAAATGGCCCCTCCAATGGAGCTTCTCACTCCTTTCAACTACCACCAGTGGAAGGAGGACATGGAGATGCAGCTATGCTCCAAAAGACTCTTCATACTCACAATGGAGACAGAGAGAGAGCCAATTTATTATGTTGACAAAGAAAAGTACTGGAATAAGCTTGATGAAGCATATGGATGCTTGTTCCTCTCAATCTCTCGAGATCTTCTCTTCCACATCAATGGATTTAAGACTCCCAAGCATATTTGGGATAAGCTTGCTTCCTTATTTGAAAAGCAGGATGATCTGAGGATCTATTAGCTAGAGAATGAGCTGATTTCTCTTCATCCAACCAATTTCGAAACACTAAATGACTTCTTCACCAAATTCAAGTATCTAGTATTCCAATTGAAGCTGTGCAAGGTTGAGAAGGAGGATGATCAACTCATCCTGGCCATTCTCTCCAAACTTGGTGCAGACTATTTAGAATTTATATCAACATTTCATTCTATGAATCTCACTAATACAAACTGGAAGATGCCTACTCTTAACTCCTTCATTAAATCTCTCACTCAGGAGCATGACAATTTGATCCAAATGGGCATCATTCGATATTCTATAGATCAAGCACTGGTTGCAGGAGGACCTAAGGTAGCGAATGATAAAGGGAAGCAAAAGGATGAGTCTTCTGTAGAGAAAGAGTAGTCAAATGAGCCGTCAGGTTCGAAGAGAAGCAAGAATAATGGAAAAGGAAAGACAGTATGTTCTTACTATGGAAGGGGCTTTTAGCCATAAATCTCATGTATGAGAAGAACAATTGATGAGATGGCTCTTCTTCTGAAGAAACATAACATTAATGTACCTGCTAGCACAAGGAAGGCTAACCATAGAGAAGAAACTGAAGAACATGAAGAGACATGCCATGCACTGAAGGCTAGCTACTCAACATTACACATGCCTTCCTCATTGATTCTGGAGCTTCCAATCATATGGTTGCATCCAGAGAACCATTCTCTTCCTTGCAGTCTTTTGATGGTCCTAGTATTCAAAAGGGCAATAACAGTAAAATTCAAGCCAAAGGGAAGGGTTCTATCAATCTTGAACATGGAAAGTTCAAAGATGTGCTTTATGTGCCCTCCTTAGCTACAAATCTATTATCTGTATACCGGATGACTCATACTGGCTCTCCAAAGCGAGTGATATTTGGTCCTGACTCAATGGAGATCATAAATATCTCTACTAGGAACATAATAGCGAAGGGTGCTGCAAATCATGACTCCAAGGCATATGAGTTCTCACACTCCATGCCATTTCCAGAACCAATGCACTCTCAGCAGCTACTTGCAAGGGAAGGTATAAACATTCAATCTACTTCTTTTGTAGTTTCCACTTGTATTGCAGAACCAAGTGTATCATTTTATGATATTGATATTCAAGGTGATTCAGATCTAGATCCAGCCCCTACTCCCAAGTGGGAAGCTAGGAATATGACTAGAAATCCATTTGACACTTAGAAGGGAAAGACCCTTGCGCTATGTCATGCAATCTCACCTCCTTCATAGAGATGCAACAAACTCCCTGTGAGATGCTACATGGAAAGGGCTGATCAGTCACACTACATTTAGAAGAATAGAGTGGATCATACACCTCTTCATCCAGAAAGAGGAAAAGGTTACATTCCTCCTTCCTTCCATCATCATTTTGGGAGAAGATGGAGAAGTCTACATGCCAAGCCCCAGGATACATGTGCACAGAACATCATGCATGCTACTTCACTACATCACAGAGATTGCAGTAACATATTTTCAAGTTTTTCAAACTTGAATCCTGATTCTACATGCTTAGTTAGAGGGGGGGATTTTTTCCCATGTGGTTTTTTTTCCCCAGCTCCTTATGTTAAGCAGTTACTTTACTTGTTGTAATGGGTGACCTATGGTCTTAGTTACCAGGGCCTACAAATTTTCCAAGTTAGCATTCAGGGGGGGTGTTAGGATTATAATCCTCCCTTGTCCAATTTGGTCAATTATGTCTAAATCAGGAGTATGCCTAAATCTAGATTCCTTTCAGTCTATTTTTAGTCGCTAGCACCATTGGGTCCACTTGGACTAATTGGGGCACATGTACCAGTTACTAAAGTGTGGAGAACACTAATTGAGGCCAACTTCCACTGATTGCACTTGCATGCATTAGTTTAGGAGCCTCCTAGATCAATCCCTACAAATTAGGAGCCACTGGGAGTGCCGATACCAACCTCCATCAGTTGAGTTCATTTGGTGACTAGTCAAGCTCAGCTAGGACTCAGTTAAATTCAATTATAGTCCCTTACATTCAGTTCTACTCATTTAGCGCTAGGATTGCATGGGTGCATGCACGTGAGGCGCATTTACTCACCTACCTTAGTCAGTTAGACTAGTCAACACTGAATTAGACACTTGAGTTTGGGTTTTGAACTCCGATGAACTCCGATAATGATTTAGACAAGGTTAGTAAACCATTCAGTCAAGTGGAGTCCAATCAATTCAAATTTCCTCACATGGATTTGAATTGCATGAGGCTATTTAGCCATTGTACTTCATTGTAATTAATCATCTAATTACTTTTGATTAATGAAAGCATTCACAGTTGCAAGCCATTTTTACACTGTTTCATTCTTCAGTTGCTGAGTAAATTGTATGATCTATCTTGTGAGTTGTGTGTTGGTCCAAAAATCTATATGTTCAACTTAATATGTAACTCTAGAGGAATGAGAGGAAATTTAACGTGCAAGTTTTTATATTCGCCTTATTATTCATGTAACCTAAAATGGTACATTTGTTAAGAGAGTCTATATGTAATGTGGTTCATCTTCTTTGTTATTTTCAGCTCGAGGCCGTGGGATTTGATCATGCCCTTGTTATAGAGGCTTTTTTAGCCTATGACAAGAATGAGAAATTGGCACCAAACTATCTTTTGGAGCATGCTAGTGATTACAAGGATTGACAAGGAATACATTCAGCTGAAACTGTGTATTAATATGTCATATTAGGACGTTTGCCTTTTATCGTTTGCATTGTTCCAAAGGAAGGTGCATTGGTTTTTTTGGCATTTATACTTGTATAATCAAGTGAGTCATCTCTTTCTAGAATGTTTCTGCTCCTCAAGATTCTTCCTTTAATTCTAATATAATTTGTAATTTTGGCACTTCTAAACTCCAACATTAAGTCCATGTGCTTTGTTTTCATTGTTTTTTTCATAATTATCTCTTTTTTCAAACCCTCGCCACTTGTGAAGAGGGCATGCTTATAGGTTTTCCCATAATTTTACAGTGAATTATGTGTGTTTTCAAAAGTTAATAATATAGGAAAGATTTATTTTACATCGTAAAGGTATGTATGTGGTTTTCAATGCAATTGAATTTTATCATAAACATGAATTTTCATAAAAAAATTATTATAAGAGTAATATTAGAAACTTTCAAGCATAATGATGGCTCAAAATAGAATTGGGAGGTATCGAATAGGAATTTGAGGAAAATACAAAGGCCTTCCTTCTCATGTCTTATTAATTGAATTGAAGCATAGAATAGTTATTCTCCTTCCTATTTATTATATATATCCAACAAGAATATTTAATGAGTTAGCTGGGCCCATAGATTATTGCAAGTGCATTGAGAAAGATTCCATATCAGGAAACACATAAAATAGGCCTAGAATAATTGAAAAAAATTGCTCATGGTATTTCACCTGAAGGGTCTCGATGTACCTTTCATGTTTGTATGACATAGATGGAAAGTATAAACTATAGTTCACAAAGATTGTGTTAAAAAATTTGGCACTATTGAAAATCTATGTGGGGATGCTATTGATTTCCATCTTACAAAAATCATATCCACTATCATGAAGAACATTAAGGATCCAGATTCTAATGGTCGAGATGACTGCCCAATAAAAATGGCTATTCTTTTAGCTCAATATTTTTCATCCAATTCAACTTTCATAGATTATGGTGGTCAATCAGGATCGGGTTCAACCACTACACTCTTTACAAAACCTTTGTTTGAATTGTTGAATGATAAGAACAAAAAAAATTGCAACAATATTCCTTGAAAAAGTTATAGAGAATGAAAAAGACCCACCTATGGTATCTTTTGAGCATCTTTGTCCATGCATTTGTAAATACTTAAGAAGTCCTACCTTTCAGGAAAAAACATATTTTCTTTCTGCCATTTAAACCCTTGCTCAAGTTCTTTGGATATCTTTGTTGAGCATGTGAGATCAAATTTACTTTTTGTGTTTCCAAAAATGGGTATGTGGGGAATACTTATGTAATCCATTGAGAACATGGCTTGTAGTTCCCCATGTATTTATGATTTTTCTTCTAATTGAATGTTTTCATGAGCTAAATTATAATTATCTTGACAGGTTGGCTCTATTTCACAACAATGCTTGTCAATATTGATGCCTTGCATCCATGTATCTCAGCACAGTAATGACTGGGCTACTAGAAAGGCCACGTCTGATACTTTGATTCAGATGGCCATTCATTTGAACAACTCTTTATCAACATGAAAATATGCAATCATTCTCATACTATAGAAATTCTAGCTCTGCTACCATGTAGAAAAAGATCCTTGATGCAAAGAAGAAGCACAGGAGGTAGATCTTGCTACTACGATAATTGTCATAGGTATTCACAAGGAAAATAGCACTAGTTCATGTGCACACTTTTCCCACATTAAATCATCACTATTGCAACATTTTTTGTTGCAATAGCGACGAAAGTCACCCCATATTTCCATGGAAATAGTTACGTCGCTATAGCCACACCTCGAACCATTCGTCGCTATGGTGACAGGAAATAGATGACACATGGCATCCATGGATGTTGGCTTTCAAATAAATTTTCGTAGCTATAGTGACAAATATATGTTGCTCTAGCGACAGACCATCGTTCCTATACCAACAACCTATCATGCACATAGCAATGAACTAGTTATATAAGCGATGGAATCCCCGTCAATAAAGCGACGGTTAAGTGTCTCTATAGTGATGGCCCGCCATGCACAAAGCAACGATCTTGTCGTACTATCGACGATGTCTCATCTCTATAGCGACGAAATATCATTGCCTGGATAAATAACTACCCAGTCCTTTATGTCGCTATAGCGACACTTTCTGAGTATTTTAACAAAAAAAAATAAGTCACCACCATAAGCAACGTCTAAAAGAAGACTTTCAATAGGTGATGACCTCCAAAATGTTGTCATTGTTCTAATCATTTCACCACCGTAGTTGGATAGGTAAAATGGATTTTCAATGATTCCCTTTCACAACCTCATAATGACTATTTATGGGTAGAAAAACATGATGAAATTTGAGAAACAGTCTTTTCATTATATTTGATGAGGTGTGAAGTTTTGATTACTTATTAAAAGAATAAGTCAAATGACAGGAATATGGAACCCATACATAGCACTATTATGGCAACATGATGGATAGAACAAGTCATTGATGCCTAATCTTAAGTTCATGTCAATACCTACAACTCCAAATGAATGAAAGGATATAACTGTGGCATAAATGTCTCACAAAAGATCTGTTATAATACTCAAGGTTAATTAGTTGAACATTGTACAAGTTCTAGATATTTTCATGAAACAAATAATAGATGACGATCTCAGGCCTGATTGAATGGAAGACAAGGGAGAACAAAAGAACAATACATTTTTTTTAAAGGATAGATATCGGTGTAGGTTACCATTTATAGCATATTAGCACTTTTTTGTACTAGGTTTATGCCATTCAAGAGGTAAGAACCAATCACCATAATAAACAGTGAAAACAAAACCATAAACGTTGTCATTCAAAGCATTTGCACAATAATGATTTCATTGTTGGACATTTTAGTTGTCATTGATGTCAACCTTAATAAATCTTTGATGGTGACTTATTGAATAAAAAATTGGTTTGTTGAAGAGAAATGTTGATATGAAAACACCATAACATCTTGAATCCACATGAAGTAGTGAAGTGCCATAAAGTATCCATAAGAAGAATGATAATGAAATTTTTTTTAAGAGAATCATAATCATGAATAACCTTACAAAGTTGAAAGTTGTGAAGCTTTGAAGCATTGCTAAATTGAACAAACTCACTTCCCAATTAATGGAGAAATTATTAAGAAAACCTACACAATGATAACAAAAGGAGAGGATATATGTAAACTTAAAAGTAGTGAAAATGAATAAAAAGAGTTGAAAACCCAAAATAAAAACAAAAACTATGAACAATAAAAGCAAAGAAAAAGTTACAACTTGAAAGAAGAAGAAATGCACCTTACTTATTAATGTATTCTTGAGTGATGTGCCCTCATGCATAAGAACCTCTCTCATGGGTGAAGCTTGATGAAGAGCCATGCTATGTTGAGTTGGAAATGAATGTCATACATGTTAGATATTGATATATTAGCATAACTTTTATTAATTGCAGGGAAAACAAAAATAGGATCAATAAAAGGTAACCATGCATGAAAACAAAGAGACACAGAGAAAACCTGTTTCTTTCCCATGCATCCCAAAATCTCTTGAAATTGGATCAAAGTCTCGTCAATATCAAACCCCTCTTTTTGATAGAATCATTTGCCAACAAAACTGGCCTTCAAATTCACAAACTATAAGGATCTAGAATCAGCCCTTGTATGTATTACTACAATACAATAAAATTATGTAATTGTTGTGGAAAAGAAAAAACCTACCTCAATATCCTTCATGGTCAGTATGTCCCAAAAACAATGAGCTACAATAACCATTAAAGTACTAAAAACAATAACAGTAATAACAATAGCAATATATATCGGATCTAAACCAATTATAAACTCAACATCAAATATTAGGGTAGAACTCCCTTATCCTCAGAAAAATTGCTTATATTAAACGAACTTCAATCTATTAGCGTTAGGTTAATTGCATGCGACTCAACTAGACCAATGTACTTGTGAAATAAGAGAACCCAAAACTAGAAAAGACCCTAAAAAGATCATCCAACCCTCACAAATAAAACATAGTAGTAGCACAACAGTACGACAAACTCTTAGTAAAAAATGACAACAAAGTACTCCAAAAAATTCATATAAGGTAGCACTATGGTGGATGGCACCTAAGGACGGCTATTAAGGTCAACACAAGGGTGGACAACATTCCTAAGGCATCACGCTAGTCATCAACAAGATGGAAATCAATATTTAATGGTTGTATAGCTCATTGTTACCATGCAAGGGTCAATCACGAGTCACCACAAGGATAAACATCACATATAAGTAAACATGCAAGTCAACGTAACATAACAAGGCAAACTGATGTCATACTAGGCTCATGCACATCAAGTAAGGGTGAGGGTAGGTTACCTGACCTTCTCAACTGTATGTGGTCATACGTCTCATGTGTCTCATGCAAATATTGGAAGCTCATAATCATCATCACTAGATAAGGAAGCTCATGTGGTCAGCTCATTCTCCTTAGGTTAACACAGGAAGGGGTGGCCAGCCCCTTGAGGATAACCATAGTCCTCAGAAGATGTCACACATATTAAAAAATACTCTATGCAACAAAGTGAACAAACATTTCGCATATAAATTTTAAAAAGCACAAATATAGGTATATTAATTATTTTAAGTAGCACAATACTATCAAACATAGAGCTCCAATAATCATTAAAGTACTAAAAAGAAAAATAGTAATAACATTATCAATATATATCAGATATAAGTTGTTAATGAAAGACAACAAAGTTGAAATAACAATAACATGAATATAATAGATCTAAGTCAATTATAAATGATATGGTCATCTCATCTTCCTCAGGTTAACTCAAGAAGGGATGGCCAGCCCCTTGAGAATAACCATGGTTGTCGAAATATGTCAAACATATTCAGAAATATGAACTAAGCACCGACTAAATCAAGAAACTTGTAATAAAACTCTAAATATTTCATGTATTTACTCAGTCAAATACAAATCTTAAATGTATACAACTAAATTTTTTTTGTTTTGTTTTTTTTTAGAAATTCCAATATGGGGACATCATATTTGTTGTGACGACCTGTTGTAGTTCTTATGCCCTCTCTTTTTGTTGATTGTGTGGGCATGCTCTCGCATACCATACTTCTTGTACATCGATTAGCAGGGTGTGGAGGTCAACGCTGGAGAGGGGCATCATCTGCAAAAACCAAGTCAGTTATATAGATATAAATGCATAGTTATTATTGAGATACATATTTCATTATTTCCAATATCATTACAATGATCTTTACCTGTTGGTTTACTAGCTGAGACAACTAGAGTGTTCATTGGTTTTGCCATTTATTCCTCTTCCAGTTGAGCATGAGCAAGTACATTCTATGCCATTCACAGAAGAAAATTTATTAGTACACATCATCAATTTTATATTTAAAATCATACTAAATACTTATGTTTTATAGCATACATACCTGAATGGATAGGCTTCTCGCCACCACCATGAGGAATCTCCCCACTTTCATGTGGTACATGTTCGGTACCACTACCCTCGCTGCTTTTGTTGCTCTGACCCAGAGAAAAAAAATACATTTATTTTTTAATGTAATAATTCATGAATATATTGCACACGTGCATTATAATGATGGCCTTATTGGTTTTTTATTTACCCCTGTGTGCGTCAATGGGGAAATTGGGGTTTTCCCCAAGCTTTTTTGACATTCCAGCACATGTTGAAAACCGTACTTGAAGTTGAGTGTTGATGGAAATTCGTATCCAGTGCTAACAAAGGTTGTTTCCGGCCTAAATTGAAAGACTCAAAACTAGAAAAAAACACCTACAGAATAAAGAAGCTTTCCCTAGGATTAACTAAACTACTTGAACTGACTACTCTCCTTACCTTTTATAGGTTGTAAATGTCTAAAACCTTGATGTTTTTGAACTATGTGGAGATCCTATGATAGACACAACAGAAACAAACCAAGTGAGAGTAACAATATAATTCATAATCCTATGTAAAATACCAAGGAGTTAAACAATAAAGAAAGCACAAGAACCAGATATACAATGTTTATGGGAAAGAAACTATATTTGCATTAAAATGTAAAGAAGGAGAGTATACAACCAATGCCTTAGTGTTGAGAACTCTTCTCAATGTGGTCTTTCATCAAAAAACCAACTTGCCTACTAATCGATGAAGAGTCTGATAGAATTTGGCCAAAATATATATGCTATCACACATTCTTCCTCTCCCTCCCCATGAGGGGTGAGCTAGTATATAAAGGCTTCAAAGGATAGAGTATGTTGAGGATTCTATTGGAGAGGTGGAGGGATGATCCTTATGATAGGGGATCTTGATTTCCACCTATTCTAATTCATATGGATGAGTCTCCACGAAGACGATCTTTGAGAAGCCTCTCGAAACTCTATTTTTTGCCTTCATAAGTCGAGCACCTCACCTTATATGAGGGATATGGGTGGTTCTAGGGGAGCACCGTGCCTTGTATGAGGGAGATAGGCAGTGCTAGGGGAGCACCGTGCCTTATATGAGGGAGATATGCAGTGCTAGGGGAGCATCGCCTCTCATAAATGGACAACAGGTGGTTGCACCGCTCCTTGCAAATGGAAAAAGGGCGTTGCTGAGATGCGTACTGCTGGTTGCAGATAGGGAAAGTGTGTTGATGGCTCAGAGTAAGGAATTACTCTTTCCCACTTATTTTCAACTTCATTATTTATGGAATTATAAGCAAATAATGAGATACCTCTCTCATAACATGGTGTTGATGATAATTAGGTGTAACAGAATGCCCCCCAAAGCATAAGGATAGAGGGAAAGGATAGGAAAAATGATTTTTAGGAACAAGCTATCACTTCAAGGAAAAGATGCAAAGGCCAGAACTGCATCAACAACCAAGGTTTTCCTGTAGTATATTTACACTTTGATACGTATCCAAATGACTCATAACATGGTTGTCAACCAATACAATGTAGATCCATGTGAGATATAAACTATCATGGCTACTAAAATATAGCGTAGATCCATGCGGAGAAGAATCAAATTTACACATAGCTACCAAACATATAATGTATATCTATGCCATATAGATGCAAATTTGAGCACAACCACAAACATACAAATGTGTATCTATGCTAAGACTCATACAAAAACTCCATCGCAACCTGGGGAAAGTAGTGAATGCTTAAAAGAAACGCAGGGTCTTCATCTCGTCTTCAACAAAGTACGATTACGTCCATGTGAATAAATGTCTTGAATTCGAACATGGTAGAGACCGCTTGATCACCTATCAGTGATGAAAACCGTTAACAAGTGTGAGGGAGATCACCATTAATGTTAATGATTCCCAAGGCACCCCATTACATTCCTTCGAATGTGAATAGATGGACTGACGTTGATCACTCAGCTGAATCTTTCGATCAAAGGTTAATGATGTGAACCTATTGTAAAAAGCAAGGAAATATATCATTTAGGTATACAGATCTCAAGGCAGTTACTTGTTTCTAAGACTAATACCTAGAAGATGTTGAAGTCGACAGGAATAGTCTTGTCGAAGGAGGGCCATGATGAATCCCACATTAATGACACAAACCTTGGAACAAAGTTTTGGATTATGAGTATGAAGTAACCACAAGTCTGACTCAAAGGTCTGACACAAAATAGATGTATTTTTACTACAGAGGGTAACTCTCAACACAACTTTCCTTTGAACATTGGGTGGCACGACCGAAGACTTGGCAGCATTTAACTTGACAAGGTGGATACCATGACATAATGCGACGCTGGCTGATTCATTCTTTGAAAAGACTCAAAGGAGTAACACGACTCATGAAATTGGATTGACTCAGAGACAAGTTGAATACCCAACTATTTGTAATGAAATGCAGACAGGTGCCATGTTCAAAGGTGACTAGAAAACTGCCATTATTACAAATGAAACATAGTTCCCTTCGCTTGATTTCCTCATCATGATTGATGAGTACCTATTTACTTTTTAATGAGTTAAAAGAGGGTAGAAAACACTCGTTGTAGCTTATCGTTAGATAAGTCCATTCTCATATGTTTTATGAACCTAAGAAGCGAGGGGTTCGTTCCCAAAAAGGGTCTTTCAATGTTTAATTTAACGAGTCCAACGAAAGGAAACTCGACGTCGTTCATGTTGAGAGAGTCTGAGTGGGACTAAAGAAGGCTCTGAAAGGTCCTTTTTCGTAAAATTTAGTTTCTGAGGCTCGAAAAAGTATAAAATAATACCCTGGAGAACTCTTCTAGTCAACGACTAACCTTATACCTTTTTCATAAATAGTCAATCCGAACCGAAAAAGGGGTAAACTATCGTCGAAAAGACGAACCTTCAAGTAATTTTATGAGCATGAAGGTGATAAGCTCACTCGGCAGTCTTTTCATGATTCAAGAGTCAGAAAGGAGCTTAAATAAGACTCCATTGGGGCTTCTTTTTTGTAAACAGGTTTAACGAGTCCAAAAAAGTAATAAAAGTAGACTTGAAAACTTAGTTCTAGGGTTTAATGAGCACGACAAAAGTTTTAAAAATGCTCTAGGAAGCTTTTTCATTTTGACCAAGAACGAAAAAGGAGAAAAGAAAACTCATCCATATCCAAAAATATCATTTCTGCATTACCTGCAATTCTTAAAACGACCATTAGACTTCAATTTGATAAAAAAATTAGACTATAAATGACCATATTAAGGGTAAAAATAATAAATTTATTTGAATAAAAGGTCAGAATGGTAAATAAAAGTGGTGAAAAGTCAAAAAATAATTACCATTTGTATTTTTACCCATCCTTGGGGAGGAAAAGACCTTTTGAGACCAAAATTGGGGTGCAATTTGCGAAGGCTACGGTCGATCATTCGGTGAATCATCCAGATAAGGTAATTCCTAACCTCTTACCCTTCATTTTCATTGTTTCCATTTTTGTTTGTGTTTTTTTGGAGTTTTTAGTGTAATTTTCCAAGGGGAAAATGCGCCTCCCTAACACCATACCTTCCTCTTTCAGGAACTATGGTGCTGTGCGACATCGCACATTTCCCTAAGGGAAAGTGTAGTGCCACCGCTCTATCTGAAAGGAGACAATGTGGTGGCGCAGATTGCTCTAGAATACTAAAAAATGGGGCCAAACAAAGGACTTTTAGAGTTTGAAAATGATCATAAATGGTGTTTAATCCTTCAATTTGATTGTTTGGGAGGTTGAACAAGCAAAAATGGTTGTGTGGAAGGAAATAGAACATGAGTTAGACAATATGCATGGGGAAAATGATCATGACATAGTTAGTGCTCTTCGAGAGTGTCGACTCCTAATTTTTTTCCAAGTGCCTAGCATGAGGGCTCAGATCATATTACTACAGTGCATAATCAAGATGTGGAATCCTGAACAGCTGTACTTTGAGGTGGGGGAACATATACTCACAGTGGAAGTAGAAGACATCTACTTCCTTACAGGGATTTCTAGGAGGGGAGAACCCAATTCATTGACTGGTCCATGACGCAGGGATTTGAATACCCAAGGCCTCATCGATCAATACTATTTTCCAGGCACTCAAATGAGTGGAAAGAAAATCCCAATCAAAGAAGTGATGCACTTTCCTATAAGGACGATCCTCTTTACTATGCAGCGAGTATATGGGATTCATGGAGCAGATTAGGCTTCTAGGGCCCACATGTTGTATTCCCTAGAGGCAATTGCACCGACTATGTTTAAATAGACATAATCCTTGTTGGTGATATTAAAAGACCAGCTTACCAAATGTCACCAAGGTGAACTGAAACAATTTGGATATGGGACTATTTTAGCATCCTTTTTCTTAGAGAGAGTACCACTATTTAGGGCTCAGGTGGACTTCAACGAACTCAAGGCATGTGATCCACATATTTTGCTACGGGTTGAGGTTATGACCCGACATTGTGGCAGGGGCCCAAGAGTCAAGTATGGAGCATCCTTCTTCTTCTGGTTAGACGACCAACTTCTTATGATTGAATACTATGACTATGCAAGCACATATTTTCGAGGTGATCCAGACTTAGCTCTCACTAAGGACGCACAGTGGAGATATCTCGGTAAGTAAGACACTAAAAGGCATGTTTTTATGTTTTTATGTGTTGTACTAAGATATGTTTCCTACTATGCATATGTTGGGGTAGTCAGACCAAGAGGGTCTTCACCAATTGACAGGCGAGCTGGAGCACGGTTTGTATGCAATGAGGTCGATGACGAGATGCAAGAGCTCGAGGAGAACCTTAACAGAATGACATTGGAAATTCTTGACATTTTAGTAGATGACCTCTCAAGGAGGTATCGACGAGACACTACCAATGTGTTGGGTCATTTTGGCCATTTGTTGCATAAGGTAGAAAAGGCCATTATGTGCTACCATGACCATCAATAGGCCTAAGCAAGACATGTACACTGAAATCCATGAGCTTTAGTTTTTTGTTATTTTATTGTATTGGAAGTTAGCACGCTTCAGACTAGGTCTTGAGACCACATTTTTGTACTGAAAACTTTATATATATACTTATTTTTGCGGCCTATGGAAATTTTGTAATAGAATGTAATTTACATGGATTTTATCTTTTACATTATTTATTTACAATTTCTCATGTTATTTCACACATCAAGATGTCAATAATGGGAAATATTAGCAAGCGAGTCAGCAATTGAAGTAAAATATCTTGGAACATGTTGATAGGTAATAGACCCAAATGACCGTTCAAGTAGGTGCACTCTTCGAAAGAGATGGAGAAGTACAAGGTTACGGATGGTGTAGACGTGGTTAAACTGGGAAACCACTAGCTGAGAGTCCAAATAAACAAACATGTGATCAACATCATGAGAGGAAGCTTCAGTCAACAACCCTATCACTGCATGATATTCAGTGATATTGTTGGTAGCGAGACCTAGGAAAACTCCCCCTGAACTAACTATATCATGGGCTTGGGAATAAAGTACCCAGGATGCTAAAACAAGATTCGAGGTATGGCGGTTGGTGCCATCGATAAAACCACAGAAAGAGTCATTTGCAGAGTTTAAAACATAACATGAAATAATCAGTGAGGGACAATATTCCAAAACCACATCAAAATAATAAAACCACACGAAAAAGTCAAATATACACAAATATACAAGGTATTGATGCAAAAAATAAATTAGGCATAGTATCTTTTCAAGTACAACCCATTGTGAGGCTCCTCGAAAGGTATTCCATCATAATATACCAGTTCATAGACCCCTTTCTCCAAAAATTTACTTACTATATAGGGATCATACCACATCGATTCCAATTTTTCTTTCCCTAACTTATCATGTTTATGATCATACGTCAGAACCAGATCTCCTTCAATGAAGATACGAGGTTGGACAGACTTATCATACTGAGCCTTGATACATTTTTTATGCGACTCATTAGCCAAAGTGACATCTCATTTTGTTTCATCAAGGTTGGTGAGATAAAGGAAAATTTCTTCCTCGGTTAAGGTATTAGGCAAAAGCTCAACGACTAGTTTTAATGACGGAATTTCACATTCAATAGATAAAACAACCTCCATCCTGTAGACTAACTGAAAAGGTGTGAAACCGATTGTTGTTTTTACATAATTTCTATAGGGCCATAGTGCTGAGAACATAGTTAAATACCAATTTGATTTATGTTCCCCAACTATCCTGCAAGCATGGTCTTAAGAACTTTGTTAATGACTTCGACTTGGCCATTAGCTTGTGGATAGTACGGGGTTGATTTTTCATGGCGAAAACCCAACTTAGCACTTAGCTCGGTCATCATCTGATTATGGAAATGAGATCTGTGATCGGTCTCTATGGCTTGAGTAACTCCAAACCTAGCAATGACATGATTAAAAAGAAATAGGGTGACATTCTACCATCCTCTACATATGTAGGAATTGCCTTAGACCATTTTGTAAAATAATCAACAGCTACAATGATGTAACATTGCCCCCCTACTGAGGTAGGATTACAATGCATAAAATCGATCCCCCATTTGACGAAAGGGACAACGACATTGACAGGGTGTACCAAAGCAGGGTGGGTGCGCTTCATTGGATAAAAGAGCTGACAGGGTGGGCATTTTTTAACCGCTTCATTGCAATCTTTAAAGATCGAGGGCCAAAAGTAACCAGTGCGCAAGATTTTCTGGGTTGTAGCCATCCCAGAAAGATGATCGCCACATGCTCAAGAGTGGAAATCATTCAATACGTGTTCATCCTCTTCATGGGTTAAACATAGTCACAAAATGGTGTCAATACCATGTCAATATAAGGTATCATTGACGATTGGATAATATTTAGCATGGTTTCGAATGCGAGGACGATCATCACAAAATAAATTAGGATGAAATCATTGGGTCTAGAGATATATGATCAAATCTCCATACCACTGGCCAATATTTTTAATTAGGAACAAGACCTCATCGGGTAATGAGTCATTGGGTTGAGTTTCCCTTATAACACGGGGAAGATAACACATCAACTATGCAAAAAATAAGGACTTCTTAAAAGTAGTCTTGGCGAATTCCAGGTCAAACTCTTGTAAGATGACAATCCAGCGATATTATTTTCCCCCAATACCTAACGGGTCGGGATGTAATACATGGGTTTTTTATCTGCGCAAACGGTAGTGGTGTGAAGTAGGATGTAGTGATGAAAACGTTGCACAACAAAGATCGTATCCAAAGCTAACTTCTCCACATGTGAGTATCGAGATTTGGAGTCCAATAGACTCTTACTGGAATAGTAAATCAAATGCTCTTGGCCGTTTGAATCTTCCTGCACTAAGACCATACCAACGGTAGTGGTGGAGGCAGCAATATAAAGTAGAAATTATTTCAAATAATTAGGGGGATGTAACACAGGTGAGTGTGTGATTGCATGTTTTAAATTATTGAAATCCTATTGAGCTAGATCATCCCAGATGAAGGGAGTTTTCTTTTTCAACAAATGCATATAACGATGTGTCTTTTCCATGAAATTAGACATGAAACGGCATAGAAATTTTTCCTTCCCTTGCAAACTTTGGAATCTGTAATGTTGGTTGGGGGGGTGTAAGGCCACAATAGAAACAATTTTCAAAGGATCGATATGTATACCATCCTTGGAAACAACAAATCCAAGTAGATGTAGAGTCTCTACACAAAAGACACATTTATGTAGATTGAGAGGAATATGATAATAACGACATCTAAGTAAAATATCCCTAAGATTCACTGAATGGTCCTCCCTCCATTGTGAATGGGTAGGTAGGTCATCCAGGTAAGGTTCCACTATATGTTTGATATCATGAAAAGCATAGGACATGGCTCATTGGAACGTATCCAAAAGGCAATTTACGGTAAACGAAGGTTCCCCATGGGCAAATGAATGTCATTTTATGTTGATCAACGAGTAAAATTTCAATTTGATTATAGCCAAAAAATCCATCCATAAAGGAGAAAATGACACTTCCAACACAGTTTTCGATGATTTGATCAATGTAGGGAGTAGGATAATTGTCTTTCGGACAAACCTTATTCAAATCCCCAAATTCAATACAAACCCTAATAGTGCCATGCTTCTTGGAAACATGAATAATATTAGATACCCATTATGTCAATGGCTCGGGATAAATGAAAGCAGCTTTAAAAACAAAATCGACTTCATCTTTTATCGATGCAGCTTTCATAGGGTGGAGTTGACAAAGTTTATTCCTAACAGCTTTTTCCATCAGGTAAGTCTTGATCTCATGTACAACGATTGATGGATCAATCCCAGGAATTTCCTAATAACTCCAGGAAAAAAAATCTCAAAATTCTTTGAAAAGAGCTTGATAACTTTCATTTCTACCACTGAACAGTTTTGGCCTATATGGATATGTTCAACAATTCCGGGTTTTACCAATATGTCAATGGGGATGGTTTGAGTAATGCTACACAAATTTCCTTCTAAATCAGCACCTTACAATAGTATAGGTATCTAAGGATGTTCAACAATATCGAAACTAATAAGAGACACAAAATCAGATTCTACCGAATTGGCATTCAGAAGGAAAGAGGATTTCTGATGATGATATTCCCATAAATATTCATTCAGACTCATAATCTCCATAATAGAATCATCTGATGGAAAATTCTGTGAGAGATTATCAAGAGTAGGGAGAGGGGAATCTAGCTAATAAGGAATATGGTAAGGATATGATGCTACTAAGTGTTGGTCATCGATGTATGCATCAAAAGTAGATTGAATGGAATGATATAGGGCTTCAGGAGGACTCATAAACGGTGTTTCACCAATCTCTTTTCCTTTGTTCATGTCATCAGTAGTGAGGATATCATGTTCATCGTAGCAATTTGAGTACTAGGAGGGGAAGCAGTAGATAAAAGGACTCCCATAAGGGATGAATCTTTCAAAAATCTGACTCCTACAGATTGATAAGGAGGGGGTAATTTCCCCAACATAGGAACATTATTCGTTGTGGTGGTAGTGATAACAAGGGAGCAATAATTGAGTTGATCGATGGTTACAATCTTTCCTTGGTGAGGAAATTGGAGAATATGAAATATCGATGAACCAACTGCCATCATAGCGTAAAACCAATTCCTTCCCAATAACAGGTTGTAATCCAATGGAGCATCGAACACCTATACTTGAATAGAAACGGTCTTTTCCCCGAGTTCAATAGATAATGTCGGTAATAAGCCACAGGGCTAGAAACCTCATCCATCAAAATACTTCAAAGTGGTTAGTGATCGGTTGAGCTCAGCAGAACCAATGGCTCTCCAACAAGACATAGATAAAACTGACGTGGAAGCTCCTTTGTCCAATACAATACGATGAACTTTCCTACCAATCACCTTAGTCGCGATTTTAAACGCGAGCTCTTGATATAGTATCGATTTATAATTATCCACATTAAAGGTAATTGTATTAGAATTCTTCGGATCTAGGGCCCCTAAGGATGACAACAAGTTTTTACACTGCGTAGGGAAACTATGGAGTACTTCTAGAGTAGACATAGCACAAGGTACTTGAGCTAAATCTTCAACGATATTATAGAATTGGGAAGCTCGAGTGCCAGGATTAAATACTGAATTTTGGATCGTACTCTTGGGAGGACATAAAACTGTGTCAAGGATAGGTTTATCAATGGTAAGAGGCCCATTAGAAGGAGGTGGAGAAGAAGGATTAGTAGAAGGAGTCTTCTTGAAATAAGTACCTTCATCCTTTTTCTCTGGAGGTTTGTGATATGTCTGATTTCATATGGCCAGTCCAATGGTTTCGGCGGACATCATTTTGATTTCCTTTATGAAGGAAGAGGCACCATGCAAAGATGTGTGATCAATTAATTGTTGTTGAGATGGGAAAGGGTCAGTTAGAACTGATGGTGTAGGATTATTTTTCAAAATTTTGTTGATCTCTTCATGCCTAGGATATTCCTTAGTGAAGTGATTGTATCCACATAATAGGAAGGGGTAATTATCTTTCCTTTTGGCTTTGACTCATTCTATGGAGTCATAGTCTTTCTCCTGTTGGTTTCCGAGTTTTTTGGACTTTCCTTTACCTTTATTTTTATTATCAGGTGATTGCGTCGATTGTATAGCATTCACCTCGATGGAAACAATAGGAGTTGAGGAAGTATCAGGAGAAGAACTCTGTTGCTTGGAAGGTTTAACCACGGATGGAGGTTAGATTGCACCTATAACACCATCCACCAGAGTTTTAGCAGGTGGCTTGGTAGGATAAGTCCTAGGATGAGGAGCATTAGGGATCAAATCATATAATGTTCCAGACTTGGAATAAACCAAGTCCAAATATTGAGCATGACTAATAGCCTGCTCCTTAGCAACAACACCTCCCATATCCACATCTCGGGAAACAGGGGGCAACAATGACTTTGTAAACCATCCAGCTAACATTTTATTTGGAATAGGAGCCTTGATTAATCTTCGACATCTCCTCCACTCATGAATGTGATCAGATATGTGAGTAGAGGTAGTTTTCCAAAGAGAAGTCAAGAGATCTGTACTGGTCTCATAACGGATCAGTAGCTAGAAATAGTTAAGGAATGTCATTGCCAATGAATTAAAATCCACAAACGATTGTTGTTGAAGTTTGATATACCTCTTAGCAGTTGTACCGGTCAAATTCCTTTAGAATAGCCACAAATGAGTAGAATCATCCATCAAGGAGTTCGAAGAACACCACAGATGGAAGTTCATGACGTGATTTTTTGGATCTTCACCTTGCTTTCCATTAAAATTTGGAATGTCTAATGGTAACTTTACCAGAATTGTTGACCAAAAAGGGTCATGTAGAATGGGATCATTAACCAATTTAGACAGGTCTGGAATATCCAGGGTTACCAAAAATGGGAGTTGTCGATTAGATTGCGGGTAATTATAATATTGATAAGGCAAGGCCACCCCAATGGGACCAAATGTCGGATGAGGTTGACCATAGTAACCTACAAACTGTTGGTAATTGGGAGTGTTTTGCCCTACAAATGGTTGTCCCAGGTTAGGTCTGGCTTGAGGTCTATAGATAGGTTGATTCCATTGATTGGTAACACTTCTTGGATAAGGGACGTATAAAGGATTATTATATTGTGCCACACTATAGTATTGGTTACCAATATTGGGGTATTGTGGTGGGACCCAAGAAGATGCGGGTGGTTGTGAAACAGGACCAACATGACCATAACCAGTAGGTCAACTAGATCCTACAGTTGGAGGAGTGGGTCTAGAATTATTATGAAAAATAGGTACATAAGTTCCTCTAGTTGCATTGGATGTGGAGGGTAAAGACTGACTTCCAACATTTGGCATACTCATGGAAGGCATAGGAGCATTCCCCAATGGAGAATTTGGCATTTGATTTGGGGAAGACTGTGAAATTCTTGTCAGAGTGGAGAGTCTAGTGACCGTTGGAGTAGGTGGAGCATTAGCCAAAATTGAATTAGAATGGATGTTTAAACATATACCAAGAATATCACTCAGTAGAAGATAAGGTAAACTTATTCTAGGGTTGGGGTTCAACTCCATCGAGGAAACATTAGTGGCACTAGTAGAACCGAATTCAAAGATAGCTTGTCCTAAGGCAGTTTCCCAAAATGAAGCATTCGACCCAAACATGGGACAAACCATATCATCAGGTTGGAATTGATTGAGCCTATCTCCTGTAGGGGTTTGTACGACAAAATATGGATCTCTAGATGAGGGTTGTTCCATTATAGGTGGTACTGAATAATTAGTAATAGGAACATTAGCAGGAGGATAGAATTCACCCCCCTCTTCTATAACTAGAACCCTTCTAATTCATGAATATATGTAGTTCATGATTCATAATTGATGTCCATATCTCGTTCCATAGGAGATCGAGTCATATGATTCAAAGGATATTTAGGTGATAATCCTTATATACGATGGGACCATCTCCGAGGTCAATCAACCAGTTTGATGGGTCAAACTGATCTCAAAAAGAAACCTCTAACTAATCAAGCAAAACAAGCACTATTCAAACTAAAGCAACAAGCAAAATCTATGACAGGCGTGGATTGAAAGTATGGATCCTCACAATATTGTTAGATCATCACAACTCACTATATACTGCAAGGTCCAATCGTAGAGCTCAACAAGGAGGATTGGGACTATTCCCTTGCCTAAAGACCCGACTACGTGTAGAGTATGTGTGTAGTAATATCCCCGAGTGATGTTCTCAGTGTATTGTGATGATAAGATGGCCAAAGGGATGTTTTTAGTTGGTATTAGAATCCCTAAAAGTGTCTCCCGATATACTTAAGGTACATGAGAGATCAACTCCGTAGTAGTGTTGTCTAATGCACAACCATTTGAAAGGGGCCTTCCTATATACTGCTAAGTACGTGAAGTACCTTTCTATATACATCTAGGGTACATGAAACGTTGGTCGATATACCAACAAGTACATGGAAGAACTGCACGATCCTTGGGATGTTGTGCATACAATAAATGATAGCTCCTATGTTTAAAGACGTCAAAACACGTCTCTAACCTATCACACCTTGCTAAAAAAATTAACTTGGACTAGCACTTTATTTTAGCTGGTACGGTTAAGTGGATGCATGAGATGAAAAACTAAAATATAAAACCATGCAGGTTTGCAAGTGCAAGTTTTTCACTTTAACTTTTGAGTATTCTCTACTTAAAGGAAGGATAGAGGTTTGTTTATTTTCTTTTCAAAACACCAATAAATCCGAAGAAAACAATATTGAACTATTTCTTTTGTTCCTATTCCAAGAAAACAAAGATTTCTAATGCAATATTTGAAAATAAAAATGAGATCTCTTCTAAAAGAAAAGAAATTACTACTTTGTACACAAAACCTTAAATTCTTCAGCTAAAAGAAAGACTAACTTAGAAGCAAAACATTTTTGTTGTTTTGCTATAATGAGAAGAAAATACACAAGAAGTAACACGATATGAATACTTGAAATTTTATCAAATTGATCAAGTAATCAAGATTCCTTTCTACACTAAAATTTATTATTTTTTTCAATTTTTTTGCAATAGAAAGTATAAAAGAAATCGTGCACAATCTATGAAGAAAACAAAAGAGAGACAAATTTCCTTTTCTTTTGATTATAACAACACTCAGAGATCTAAATCAAATGATTTCTTTTCAAAGTACTAACTTTTAGATCAAAGACACACGAAAAAGAAGCCTTAGAGGCCAAAATCAATCAACACTCTTGAAAATACAAACAAATCAAGACTATAAACCTTTCCATATTTTTGTTTAATGATTGTAACTATTAGAAGTAAACCCAGAAACACTCAAAAACTAAAATTTACATGCAAGATTTCAAAAATCAAATAAGGGTTTAAAATCCTACCTGGTACCGCGCTTTGACAGCTCAGTACAGAGCGGTGGGAGCCAAGCACCATGCTTTGCAAATATGTATAGAGTGTTGGCACCGCTCTTTATACATAGGGAACTGGCGGTGGCACCGCAGTTTGCTTCAATGAAAGGTGCGGTGGCTTCTCTTTTTACTCAACCCAGGTGCGGTGGCCCAAATAGATTTTGAAATCATAATAAAGGCGAAACAAGAAGTGTGTTAGAGACTATATATTGAATCCAAATAGCCAATAAAGACAAGAACATGAATAATCAAAGGAAAACACACGAAAATCTACCAATTTCAAATCAAATCCTGCAATTTAACAAGTAGATCTATGAATTGAAATTGCAAATTGAATAAAAGCTTACTACAAGACAAGGAATCTGATCTCTCCCCAGTATGGTCACCACTTTTGTTGATGGAAATTATTGGCCAGTGCTAACAAAGGTTGTTTCCCTATATTGAAATACTCAAAACTAGAACAAAACACCT
The DNA here is from genome assembly GCA_001517045.1 of Pseudotsuga menziesii. Classification (NCBI taxonomy): domain Eukaryota; kingdom Viridiplantae; phylum Streptophyta; class Pinopsida; order Pinales; family Pinaceae; genus Pseudotsuga; species Pseudotsuga menziesii. Next base: position 381,939 of record LPNX010713858.1, read on the forward strand.
ACAAAATAAATAAACTTTCCCTAGGATTAACTAAACTACTTGAATCGATTGCTATCCTTACCTTTTACAGGTTGTAAAGGTATGAACCCTTAATTTGTTTTAACTATGCGCAGATCCGACGATAGACACAATAGAAACAAACCAAGTGAGAGTAACAAGATAATTTATAATCCTATGTAAAGACCAAGGGCTTAAACAATAAAGAAATCATAAGAACCAAATATATAATGTTTATGTGAAAGAAACTATATTTTCATTAAAATATAAAGCATGAGAGTATACAACAAATGCCTTGGTGTTGAGAACTCTTCTCAATGGGGTCTTGCCTCAAATATCCAATTTGCCTACTAATCACTCAAGAGTCTGATAGAATTTCGCCAGAATTTAGATACTATCACACATTCTTCTTCTCCCTCCCCATGAGGGGTGAGATAGTATATAAAGGCTTCAAAGGATAGAGCAAGTTGAGGATTCTATGCAATAGGTGGAGGGATGATCCCTAGGATAGGGGATCTTGAGTCCCACCTGTCCTAATTCATAGGGACGAGGCTCCACGAAGGCCATCTTCGAGAAGCCTCTCGAAACTCTCTTTTTTTCCTTCATAAGTCGAGCACCGCACCTTGTATGAGGAAGACAAGCGGTGCTAGGGGAGAACCACCTCTTATAAATAGGTAGCAGGTGGTGGCACCGCTCCTTGCAAATGGAAAAAGGGTGTTGTTGAGATGAGTGTCGTTGTTTACAAATAGGGAAGGTGAGGTGGTGGCTTAGAGTGAGGAATTACTCTTTCCCACTTATTTTTCAACTTCATTCTTTAGGGAATTTTAGGCAAATAATGAGATACCTCTCTCATAACATGGTATTGACAAGAATCAGGTGGAACACTAAGCCTCAAGTCTTCTTCAGTGTATGCCTCTTGAAAATCATTTCCCCACAATGCATAACAACATGAAAATTGCTTGTGATAAATCAATTATTTGTTCACTACATTTAGAAAACTTTTGGAAACAAATAATGATCATTTGATTATTACAATTCATGCTCTTATTTTATGTTGGATTATTATAAACCCACTCACAACTTAGGATAAAATCTTTAATCATTATTTGATTAGTTTCCTACCCACCAGCCTAGATAGTTGGCATCCACTTGCACAACAAAGTCAACACTTGTCATCTATACCCTGGGAATGTTATTTTGATTATGGGTTGATCTTGACCACTTTATTGATTCCCAGAATTAGTAACTACACTTTCCTACAGATTTTGTCTTATTATGCTTTTATCCTTCTTTTATGTGGGTAAGGTAAAGCTAGATAACTATGAAACTGGTATCTTTTGTTTCCAACCCATCCTCCATGATTTTCTCTCCTTCCAAGATTAACAATATTTTCCTTTACACATCATCACTCACTCTTTACTTAGCTAATTCATGAGCTCTTGGTATAATTAGGAAACTGCTTTATTCACCTATGGGGGTTTATCATATTTAGTAGGCCTGCTTTATGATCTAGCATGAGTTGTCTCCTAGCAACTCTATTTTCCTTTATAAGGATATATTACCTATGTAATAATAGCAATCATCATTCATTGATCATTCCTAATGTGTGTTCATGGTTATTCTTCTTCTCTCCTTATGCTAATTCTCTGCAATTATCTGTGAGGTAAATTATGTGCCTAGATCCTTAGCTTGTTTATAGAATTCTTGTTGCCATCAAGGTTTTAGAATTCCAACATTGTATCAAATCTCAGGATATAAAAGATCTAGATGAAATCATAGCTTTGAGATCTCATTAATTAATCCTTCTTTTTCATATTTGTAGGTTTATTTTGCAAGTAAAACTTCAAATGGATTCGAGAGTCTCAATTCCTCTTCTTTCTCCATTCACAAGCTATTCGGAGTGGAAATTGAAGATGATTTCATCTATAAAGAGACAATGTATCTATTAGATATCTATTGGAGCTTGTAAAGAGTCTTATGAAGAGCTAAGTGATTGGATGAATGACTGTGATGGAACTTTTGGGGCTATGTGTCTGGTTATTTCTCCAAGCAAGCACTACCTTATTGATTCTGCTACATACCCAAGGGATCCCTGGACAACATTGGATAGAGCTTTGGGAAAGCATAATGAGCATCCTTCTAGCAATTTAAAGAGCGCCTGTAGATCCTCAATGATTTCTCTCTCTCAATATGTCTCAGCCTCTACACTCTCTGATGAAGTTGATCATGATGAAGAAGTTTCTCATACAGTTCTTGTTGCTACTACCCTCTTTGATTTGAATGCTTCCTTCTTCAATCAAGAAGCAAATTTTGAATAGCCATCTTTTTATGTGTCTCTTGAAGTTTATTCATCTTATTTTGATGCTAATAATGAAAAAGAAGTGACTAATGGAGCTGTAATTGCTATTTCTATTGATGATTATTCACTCACACATTCATTTTTCTTCATGTCTTCTATCATAGATTCTAAGATCTATGTTCCAAATCCTTCACACTTTGTGCATACCTCTCTAATTGATGGTGTGTTATACACCTGATTGGCACCTCTCCGTCCGAGTGCTGACATCCCTCAGGTCGGCACACAAAAGGACACTTATGGATTGAGGTTTGCCTAGTTTCATTATACCTTGGTTGATGATGAAATACATTGCCTATATGCCCAGCTGATTACTTTGCCATTTTGAGATTTTGAGTAGCATTCACGACTATATCTATTGGCATCTCGCGCATCATACGCGAGTATCATGTTCAGCAGGTCGCGCATACATGTATACGCGGGTTGCACTTGTATAGAGTCGCGTATCATACGTGGGTTGCTCTACTACAGACCCGCGTATGGTTTCCTCAAAATCAATATTTAAAAACACGAGTTAATGGGATATTAGTTTACTCATTTACCTTAATCCCATTAACTGCTATAACCTCCCTAAACTTCGAGAACTGCCTCATTTCATCCATATAAATAGAGGCCTTGGGGAGGGGGTTTGATATATATACTTGGAGAGCAAAGTTATGCTGGTGGATTGTCTACAGAAATATTTGGAGCAGAGAAACTCAGAGTCCTTTGGTGACAGAGGAGTCCTTGTTCAGACATTGGGTTGTAACCTAAACTCTTTCTATTATTGTTAATAAAGATATTACTTCTTCCATGTGTTTCATGTGTTGTGGATTGGTAAATGTTTACAATTCAATATGATATATGATTTGCCTAACCTGCATCTATATATATGAATTACTTTGTATCTGGAAGAGTGTTTATTAACAGGTGAAGGAGGAACTATCCTGGAGACTTTGGAAGTGGATCAGAGAGGGAGAAGATAGCAAGGATCAACCTTCGTTTAATACAAGTAAGTCCTTCTACTTTCCTATTTCCTATTCTGTGCTTTTAGAGTCAAACTGTCTGCAAGTTATGAGTATGTTGGTAACCCCCTAGACCTAGGTTATTAGGTGAATTATCCTGTACAACAGAACCGGTGACTCCGCTGGGGAATCCAAGTCTGCTTTACGTCTTTTTCTGTTGTCCTGACCAGTCATTGCTCGAAGTTTTGTTTGTGATTTTTGTCCTGCTTTCTTACTTACTGTAGCATTTGAAAGTCTTGGGTCTTTCTCTGTCTTTGAGAATTCTTTTATACCCATTCGCGGGTTGTCCCACTGGACAGTCACGAGTACTGAGTCTCATGCACGGGTTGTTTCACTGTACAGTCGCGCATCATTCGCGACCTGCACTACTACACAGTCGCGTATACTCCTGAAAACTGTGATTTTTGTGTCAAAGTTGGCTTGTTCTTTGGCCTGTTATAAGTCCTGTTTTCTGTTAAGACTTTCTTTAAGAGTGTTGCAGAGTTGTCTGAGTGTATTAGGTGATCACATCTTAGTGCTTTTCGAAGCCCTTGGGTTCTTTTACTTGTCTTATTTACTGTTGCATATTGAAACTTTCTGGCCTGTTTGGGTTGTTGGTTTGAGTGCCTGAGTCTAGATCAGTGATCAGGGTCTTAGACTCTGTCTTTCTAGTTTGATTTCTGTCAGTTATTGGTTTGCACTTGCCTATTTAAAAGTCTGCAGTGATCTCTCGGTCATTGTCTGCACCCAAGTCGAGGTCCTAGCCTGCTTTTCTTGCTGGTTTTTAGGTTCTGTTTTCCTGTTAGTTTCAGTTTGTGTTTTTTATATAGTCTATAAGTGTCAATTTTACTCAAGCATTGCATTTATACATGCACAGTAGTTTTTTGAGCATTTTTTAAAAGTGAAAAAACAAAACATAGTTAATCTTTTGCATTGTAATTTTTGCATTAGAGTAGTGTTTGTTTCAGTTTAAGAAATACTATCTCAGAAAAATACAAAAACATATAGGCTTAGTTTCTCTTTTTGCTGCATATAGTTCATCAATATTTATTTGAAAAAATGAAAAGAAGTTTATTTTATAGTGATAGTTTGCTTTAAATGCACCTTTTACTTTCATTTACTTTCTGCTGAGTCGAAACATCATACAGTCCATCACTTCCACTTCCTTTGAGTAAAGAACAGGCCTTAAAATTAACGCTTAAATTTAAAATCTATTAGTAAGTTTTTATTTTTAGGGCCTTCCACCTACTAGCTTAGGCTAGGTTTGTGGGCTAGGGAGTGTAAACTTCCCACAAACTATAAACTCAGCCGTAGTGGGATATTCATAAGGTAAATCCTTGGTTCTACCGCTGTATTTGGGAAGCTCCTCTCAAACGGGAGTTAAGCACGAGGCCGCGTGGAGGCTTGGACAGAGGGGATAACCCCCCGAATCCTTGTCAAAACGTAACCCAGGACTTTTGCGCATCTGGGGATTCTGTCTAGGAATAATTTCGGGCTCAGCTACCCTACCAATGTGTACGAGTTTGGCTTGCGACTGTCCCCTCAGACAGTAGGTATTGTCAAGGTAGCCTTAGTCTCTTGTCTTTTTAGGGCTCATACCTAGGTAAACCGGAAGGTTATTTCTGGTTCACCTTGAACGAACTTGGAAGGTAACCCTTGTGGAAAGTGTAGGAGGGCGGTTGGGTGATTCCTCCGCTTGTGCCTAAGAACCCCTCAAGGATGCCAAGTAACTGTTCATCAGCTTTCTTCGGGAAAGCATATCTTTATAGCCTGTTTTGATTGCTTGAGACTCTAGGATCTTTTTAGTGTGTGCTCTGTGGATCTGCTTGTGTTTAGTTGGCCTTAGGGTGTGATTATTTAAAGTCTTAATTCTGGAGGACCAACTTGTTAGAAGGTCAAGAAGGTTGAGAAACCTTCCTCCTTTCTCACCACTGGAACCTCCACCTTTACCTCAAAGGCGGAGACTAAGCACAGGTGGTTCTTTTGAACCAGTAGGAGTAAGTGAGGTTCTTGGTAAACCGGAATTAATAGCTAACCGCTTTGACTTTGACACAGTCGAGGTAGAAGAATTGCAAGCTGACGAGTTTGCAAGAAATTATAATACCCCCTTGACTGATTTGAACGATCCAGTGATCGTGCAGGTTAGGCCTTTTAGTTCACCAGTACTAGGTGTACCTGTAGGTAGAGCTATGTGTTCTGAGGGAGAAAGTTCATTTGTTTTCACCTCAACCCTTCCGGTTGAAGGGGTACTACCTCCCCCGGTTAGTACCCCTAGATCTAGTTTACCTTCCACACCCTTAACTCCAGCAAGCCGGGTGGTCCAACCACCGGTTTACTCGAACATAGGAAGTATGTCTGGTGATATGGCTACTGGGACTCCTAGTATGCCTACAATTCCTTCTTCCTTCCCTTACACTACCCACGGTGGTCCGATGGGATCCTCGGTCTTTGTCCAAGGATTCCCTTGGAATGGGGGGCACATACCCCCATCTAGTCCGTACGTAGGTCCACCTCCTTCATATGTAGGAGTGCAGTTTGGTAGCAACACCTCTTACGGGCAAAGCTACCAAACCCCTATTTCGGTCCCATACACGAGATCTACCTTCTCTTTGTTTAGTGGAGGGATACCTGCTCCAGTCTTTCAGACCCCAACTTCTATGGGGACGGCCCGAACCACTTACACTGCACCTCCCACCCAAAAT
>LPNX010713858.1:395337-435492 GCA_001517045.1 Pseudotsuga menziesii
ACCTATTTTTAAAGCTTTTAGCTATGGCGCAGTATGCGCGACTGTCCATTGGGACAGCTCACGAGTCATGCGCGGCTTCCCTATGCAGCAACTCGCGCATCAAACGCGTATGCGCAGCTTTCCTATGCAGCAACCCGCGTATACATTTTGCCATTTTTATATTGATGAATTAAATTGAATTGACCATTAATTCTAAAATTTGTTTGGATGAAATTAAAGAGCACAGGGTGTAGATTTACCTGACACTGACGGATCTGAATTCCACCGGTCCAATTGTCCACAACGAGCGATCAAAGTTAGAGGGTAAAACTTTCCTTTTTGGTTCAAAAAGTGCAATGGTGAGAAATGTTTTGTTTTTCAAACTATTTATAGAAAAATTATTTCGTAAAGTGGGTTTTTTCTATAGTTTGAAACGTCAATTGATTAATACCATCCCTTTTTGTGCCTTGGAATAGGTTTACTAACTATTTCAAAGTGTTGATGCTTCTATAGGGTGGTTTTTGCTCTTCCCAACACATGTTGGCAACTTATCACTCCACATTAACCTTAGTATGCAACATTTTGCCACGGACTATGGTATTTTAAGCCATTAGTCCCTTGTCTCTACCATTGTTCCTCCGTGGCTAGGATCCCTATTTCATGAGTATCATCCTTATATGCCTTTTCCATCCTTTGGTACTCATTCCGTCACTGTTTCAGGCCCAGGGGTTTCCTCATAGCTATTTTTCACGCCAAATAGAGCTTCTTCTAAATCTCTCTTTACAAGCTATCCCTTTAGTGTCTTTCCACTTACAAGCTTATCATGTACAACATGGTGCACAACCCAGTGACTTCCTAGATGTTTTCTTAGCCATATCAATTCCTTTTAGTGTCTTTCCACTTACCAAACTTGATCCCATTTGCTTCTGCAAATCCTACTTTGTTATTGGCACTCATTCTGAAAGCCTCCTTGAATATTTTGAACATCTCCTTCCTTCCTCCTTTCATACTTCTACCACATAGGATAATTTACTTGTATATTCTTATGAGTCTACTAATGTGCTGATATGTGTTCTTTTATATTCTTTGGAAGCTAGATCAACCCATAGAGTCTTTGCATTCACACTCTTTGATCCTATGGCTTCTCTATTCCTACATTATCACTTGCACACATCCTCTCTATGTATATGAAGTTGGAGATATTATGCAATAGTTTGGACGCTTATTTCACCTATCTGGAGTTGATTCCTGTCTCTATTGGTTCGAAGTTCAATTCATTGCATCATCTTGGAGCTTATTACAACTCTCAAGATCCTTCAGTCTAACTTTCACATCATTGGATTTCAGTTGTTATACATGGTCCCAGTTTCCATCCTGTAGTTGTTCTTGACCTAGGTGAGTAGATTTATCTTCTTACCAAGAAGAATATTCCTCGAGACATCGAAATTTAGTTTGGAGCAGCAACAACACCAACAGTTTATCATTTTTTGTTTGCCTTTCAAGTCCTTTCTTAAGGGAGGATTTTTCCCATGTGGTTTTTCCTCTTTCCTCAGCTTTTTGGACATAATAATTGTTAAAAGGTGACCATATCCTTGTTGTTGGGCCCTATATGCATCTATATTTCTTATTATTTCAGAGATATCATCATAAAGACAGACTTAAAGGGGGGTGTTGAAATATTATAAACCCACTCACAACTTAGGATAAAATATTTAATCATTATTTGATTAATTTCCTACCCAATAGCCTAGATAGTTGGCATCCACTTGCACTACAAATTCAACACTTGTCATCTATACCCCAGGAATGCTTTAATTCTAATTCTGGTTTGATGTTGACCACTTTATTGACTCCCAAAATTAGTAATTGCTCTTTCCTGTAGATTCTGTCATATCTTGCTTTTATCCAACTTTTATGTGGATAAGGTAAAGCTCATTAACTAGGAAACTGGTATCTTTTGTTGCCAACCCATCCTCCATGATTTTCTCTCCATATTCCAGGATTAGCAATTTTTTCCTTTACACATCATCACTCACTCATTCCTTATCTAATTCATGAGCTCTTGGTCTAATTAGGAAACTGCTTTATTCACCTATGGGGGTTTATCATATTTAGTAAGCCCACTTTATGAGCTAGCATGAGTTGTCTCCTATCAACTCTATTTTCCTTTATAAGTATGTATTACCTATGTAATAATATCAATCATCATTCATTGATCATTCCTAATGTTTGTTCATGATTATTCTTCTTCTCTCCTTATGCTAATTCTCTGCAATTCTCTGTGAGGTTAATTGTATGCTTAGATCCTTATCTTGTTTATAGAATTCGTGTTGACATCAAGGATTTATAATTCTAACAGTTTATGATATCCACCTTGGCCCAGTTTGTGATGCCCATGTTTTTCTACGCTTTCCTTTGTCGCTTTAGAGGTGTCATGGAGTGTATGAAAGGTTTCAAATATGTTAGATATCACAACCTAAATATATTTAAAAGTAAAAAAAATGTGCATTTTTCATTGAAAATATGATATGTGTCATACCTTCTTGAACGGAGTGGTCGAGTCTTCCCTTGTTTTCTCAATTCCTTCTCCTTTGAATCATCCATGAGAGCCTTCCACTCCAACTTCTCTGGAACCATCGTAGGATGCTCATACTTAGGGATAATTTGCAAATTGTCGCTATAATATGCCCTGACATATTTCAAATTTATGTTAGTTGCTGCGGTGACACCTTTTTTTTTGAAGGTGTCACCAAACAAGGTGACCATGTGGTTCATCATATCATCTTTAAATTTTTCATTTTGGGCATTCCACCATGTATGAATGGTGGACCCAAAAATCTCCAACGCCTTGTCATGCAGGTTCTTATAAAAAAGATTATTTCCTGCAAAAACAATATGATCATTAATTAAAAATAATTTGAGGTATGTGTCTTTGAATTACAAGAAAAAAAACACTGAATCAATTAAATAATACCTGCAATCTTTGGTATCTTGATTGGAACATAGTCATTGTCCACCAAGAAGGTAATGGGTAATGATCTACTGCTAACCACACGTATTGCTCCAGGATACCAAATTTCAAATTTGATGCTACTCTCCTCTCTAACATCCTCTGAAGTAGTAGTGGGTGAAGGGACCCATTGATCTCCAACATCCGGTGAGGTCGTATCATCTAAAGGGGATTTCCAATCAGGAGAATCAAATTTCCTCGTTGGTATGGTAGATTGTCAATGTGTTGAACCATCGCTACTACCAATACCGCCCTCTACATCCTATACTTGATGCATGAGTGTTATCTTCAAAAACTCCTACAAAAAGAAAACTTTAATTAATTAGATCAGATCAAAAAGAGAGAACTAAAATAACATAAATGAATATATTTCATAGTTCATAAAATCTTTCAAAGATGTCACTTACCCTGTATTGTTCTATTGTTTGCCTCAATTCATCAATTCTTGCTTCGATTTCTTTAGTCCTCGGTTTGATTACAATTAGTATAATAAGTTCTTGATTGGAATTTTTCAAAGCCTTCTTCACAATTTCCATTGGGTAAGTTAAATAAAAGATATCTTCCTCGACGACCACCTCATCAACTTGATGTGGTATGCTCTACTAAGATCAATCAATAAAAGTAGTTAATTTATTTTTATCATTACAAAAATTCACGTCAAAAGAATAACATGCATATAATAAGAAAAATAATTACTTTAATCATGTTTAGGTACTATTACATTATCATTTACCTTATGCGACACCATTGGTGACTTCCCACGGCTAGCCTGCCACAATACAGAAGCAACACATGTTTATATTGAAAAGTAAAAATTGAACCATGTCTAATAAACACGATTAATGAAAAAAAACTTTATTGTTAATATGATAGACACATTTACCTGACCAGAAGCTGCAGGTGTGTTCCGAGTACCCCCCTGCCACAATATAATAAGCATGATATCATCTTGAAATATTGAACTCATAGGCACAAAAATGGTCAAATGTTAACAATTGTAATATAATCATAAATTGTAGTTACTATTACATTGATGTTTACCTCATCAGATCTAGTTTCCTGTGGCATTTGGCCACGATCACCCTCCCACAATACAAGAATCAAGAAATGTAATAATGAAAAGTAAATATAATTAAAATTGTTGCAAGAGAAAAATAACAAGTCATTGACCAAAGGTTGATTTAAATGTTGTATAAGATAATTACCCCCATAATAGAAATCCCCACATCTATTCGATTCAAATTGTAATTGATCAACAACAACTAATGATTTTGTTGCACATACGAATACACGATTTCCTTCATGTCACTTAAATATGCAATTGGGTAGCTTATGTGTTGTCCCTAGCCGTGTACTATTTATAAACCCTGCGATATTTCAGGAAGCTTTTGGCCTTCCATCAATATACATAGTATCCCCTTTGTTCAGATTATTGTCTAGTGGTTGTATATAATTTGTTGCAACTCCCTATCTCTACATACTACGCATTTTATCATACCAAAAACAACCAGTCATTGTATTTGTATACTAGTTCAACATACTCCATCAATTCAGTTTCAATGCCATATTTGACCATTATTCCATCCATAGAAAATAGCCCCAATCCATGTAAAGATAATGGAGTGATGCAATAAATCCTCCCATTGAGGAAGAAATTTGTGTCCACCTGGGGTAGATCCTTGTGTAACCATCATTTGACAAGATGTCTATACCTCAAGGGAAACTCAATGTCACATATGCTCTCATTGTCATAATCACATGATCCTCCTTCAGAAATAAAAATATATATATATTAAAAAAAAGTTCCATGCCTCTACGAAATTTTCTCCTTACCTTTTCACCTCTAGTTGATCTTGACCTGTTAGATATTGTAATAGATGTCTCTCTTTCAAACTCTTCGACTCTATATTCCTCACTCAAGGAAGATAGATCTGACAAGTACCTATTTGGTGGTGCCTACAATGATTTAGAGTCGGTTCTATTACTATTTGGAAGTACAATAACTATTTTCTAATTTTCATATAAATGTACAAATATGTATTATGTGGATATTTTGAATATGTGTGAAAATATGATTCACGGAAATATTTAGGAGCTAAGGGAATCCTCACAACTCAAGAAATTCACAAAATATCCAGAAAAATAGTGAAAAGAGCAGAATTAACACATAAGAATAGTGCCAATAACTGAATTTTATATTATGTCTGACATGTAAATATGTCTGGAACATCATTATAATATAATAGGAGAAAATTGTTAGCCTTTGGAGGCAAATTGGATGCATACATGTGGCAGGCTTAGATTGGACCTCAAACCCCCCTAAGTGGACCAATGAGCTCCCAAACCACTTCAAACAGTCATGAATGACCATGTGAATGTGGATGAAGCATGTTAGGACATAAATGAGGGTAGGTTAGGCGTGTTTGAGTGCATGGGTGAGTGGGAGTGGCTTTAGGCAGCAATAAATGGTCCAAAAGAGCCAAATACCATGCATGGGCGCCTATGGTCAACCAGTTTCCCTAATTTAAGGAGTGGGAGTGCACCAAGGACTGAAAAGTCATAAATGAGGGTGCATGTGTCTCTAGAATGATCAAATATGGGTGTATGGGTGCATAATGAGTCCAAAATACCAAAACACCTTGCTTGACCAACATAACCAAGATTTGGACAATATGACATAAGTACAAAACGAATGAAAATGTGTCCTAGGTGTATGTGACCATGGTAATAGGTGGTATGATGATATAACACCCCCCCTTAAGTCTTAATTAGCATAACCACATCAAAAATTGAGGCCTTTGCAACTAAGGCTCAAGTAACCTCTTACAAAAAATTATTTGTCATGGGAAAAAAACCTCCCCTCAAAAATGGACATGGAGAAAAATATGAAAGTGAATACCTGTCATCACCATGTGTCTCCCACTCCAAGAATTGATCTCATATAGGTTAATGTCTTCTCTATGAAGCTCTTGGTGAAAATTTCAGTAGTTTTCTCTGCAAATGGGCAATACTGCAACGATATCACCTGTCATGCACCAAGATACTAATGTAGTGCACGTGCATCTCAATGTGCTTGGTCCTTTGTCTCTGTACTGGATCAGTGGAAATCTTGATTTCACTTTGACTGTCACACCAAATGACAGTGGGTGAATCAAGTGCAAAACCAAGTTCTCTAAGGATGCCTTGCAACCACACACATGGGAAGGTATCAAAGGTGAACTGTGGAAAGGAAACACAACCAAATTGAAGTTTAGTCGTGCTTGAAACAAGGAGGCCAAAGGTGAGCTAGTTTGATTAAAGAATCCATCTCTAGTATTCTACATGCCAAGATTAGGAATTAAATATATGCTTGTAAATGAAAGGGATGAAAAGAATTAACTGCAATGGAAACTGCTCTCAAAAGTCAAGTCTCCATTAAAATCAAGGATATTTATGTGGTTTTCCACTATGAATAAGGTCATCACTTGGTAGGTGCTTTAAAATAAGAATAGGCATGGTATTAGTATATTTTCTTTCTACGAAGAGAATAATGAAACTATACATCACCTACTAATAGTTTATACCTACATTCATAAGGATTGGGATGAGATGGATATGTTGAGTAGTGTTAGGGGTGCTTGGTAGAGAGAAATAATTATAGAATGCTTCAAACACTGGTAGTAGAAGCCATACTTACAATAATTCCAAACCTTTCCTCCAGTTGTGACCTGGGGTATTTGGCTTGTGAAGAATGTGGAGATCTCAAATAAATATATATTACTCCTTTTCAATGTGTCTTACAAAGAAGAACTATCTTTATTAGTTTCAATTACATTCAAAAAAATCCAAAGAGGAATATTATTCGCGTGCGTATTAACAAGTTTGGGTCACAGGGATACTTTTTTTATGTTAGGTAAGGCACTTCTCTCTAATGTAGGGTTGGAGGTACCTTCTTCATTAATTATCCTCATTTTTTCAAGTTAAGGTTGTGCTAGGAAGCAGTTCTAACACTTATGCAAAACTTCTAGCTTTGAAGCGGCTTCTAAAACTATCCATTGACAAAGAAGTGAACAATATTTAGGTCTTTGGTGATTCTATGGTGGTTATAAATTGGATGAAAGGGGAATTCAGGATGTGGAATCTATTTGTGTCTTATTTATGAGGAGTTTCAAATGATGTTTTTCTTTTAACTCCGTCTCATTTTCTCGTGTCTACAAAGAGCTTAACTCTAAACCCAACTTTCTTTTGAAAGAAGACATATAATTAGATGTTGGTTGTTGGATCATGATGCAATCCAAGGATGGGAAATTGGTGTCAAAAAAAATCTTTTAGTCTATTATTAAGTAGAAATTGTATTCATGACACTAATAGTTCTTTCATTTTGATGGTTTATGGGAGTGGACGCAAGTCCTTACCAGTATTTTGAATCATTTTAAGACTGTCCAATCTTTTTGTATGTCTAGTGTGGCACCTTTATGAATATTTTTGAAAGGTTTTTGACCTTATGTTTGAAATAATTTTGGTCTTTCCATCATACATGTTTTTGGAATATAAGTGGAAATAATAGACCATGTTTCGTGACCATTCAAGAGGCTTCTTATAGTCTAGTTTGTGATGTTTTGATAGAGAATAAAGTGTCTTAGATATTCTTGTAATGTTATACACCTTTGCAAAATGTATTTTCTTTTCATCTTATATTGAAATTATGTTATTTTTATAATGAAAAAAAAGGATAAGAAACCCATTCATTATATAAGAATAAAGGATTATCCTTGATACAAACTTGGGACAACATAAAAATTCATGATTTAAAAACAATAAATAATTAATACAGTTATTGGAAACTCTTCAATAGAACAATTGGGACAATATGTCCACGTCAAACAAAATGTTTGATTTTTATATATAAACATTTTGTAATACAAAACATGTAACATTCAAATATATTAATTATCCTTCATTTCCCAAATATTGTCATTGCTCGAGTTGCATTCATGCCTCATTTCTTCATCACTTGCAAGGACATTGTACTTGGGTTATTTATAATGTTTGGTTTATTATCTTGATTTTGTAATGTCCCCAATTTAGTTCCCATAGGTTAGAGTGGAAGATAATTAAGTGGGGAATTAATGGCTTATAGTAACTTTGTAAATTTATTTATAAATTAGAAGGGGTGATGTTGGGTCTTAAATTTGTATACTAAATTGGCCAAAAAATCATAAATGAGGTGGAAATGGTACAAATAAGCCAAGGAGGGCGCATTAGAGGATAAATGGGTCACCCATGAGGTGTAACTTCCATCTAAGGTGGAAGGAATCTCATAATGAAGACATATCAAGAGTTGTAACTCCCCCGAGCTAAAAATAGCCAAGGAGGGCAGACTTGTGGGTGGAGAATGAAATGTGGGTGATAATCTTGAGGTGGTGACTATCTCAATGACAAATGTAACCCCCAATTGACCAAGAATAACTAGGGATGTCGAATTTGGGGATGGTGGACATTTTAAGGCATGAAGAATCTCGTTATAACTCCCCATTAGGCCCAAAATAGAAAATGGAGGGAGATGAAGGGTCATAGAGGATTATTCTCTCCTAAAAATGAATTGCTTAATTATTTTTTAGAGAAAATTCGAAAAATATGTGGAAGGATTTATCCTATCATGAAAATCATATTTATTAATATTTTTGAGAGAACTCTAAAAGGAGGGAAAAGTTTAATGAAGAGTTATAAAAGAAGGGTGAGGGCTCATGTGTGGGAACTTTTGGAGTTTTTCATTTTGTATTGGAGAGATATTTTGGTTTTCAATATTGGAATATTTTCCCCTTTCATTTGTGACTGGTTTCGGTGGTAAAATAGTCCACCCTAGCTAGTGTGAGAGGAGACATCATCTAGATCTCTTCATGGTGCTTCACTACTAGTGATTGTGAGAGGAGGAGTCATACAGATTTCTTTATGGAGCTTTGTAGATATAAATGTATTGAGTGTTTATTTGTAGGGTAGAGGTTTTGAAACTATTCCGGGCTGCATTTTCACTGGTCTTATGGTGTCTGGGGTTGTTTGGAATTTATTTTGTTGGTGTGGTAGTTTTGTTGTTGTGGGTGCTCAAAATAATGCACAAGTGTTGAAGGGGCTGAAATGGTGGTTCTGGTTTCAATACTTTTTAAGAATTTATGGGATGTGAAACCTATTCCATTGCATTCAGATCATCATTTCCATTTTGGAACACTTCTCGTTTCATCGAAAAGGTTTCAGTTTGTCCGAGATATGGTCATTTTTCTAGATACATGAATTGGAGTTCTATTTCGAAATTATTATTATAGCAAAGGTGCTTACCGATGATTGCACCAAGCTATGATATGATGTTCTATTGGTTTATTTAATTAATATTTGGTGGAATGCACAGTGGGAAAGGTATATCTTCAATTTGGAGTTGAATATTTCCTATGGTGGGCACAATTGTTGGAGCATATATTTCATTTGAAACCGTAATTCTCCCCTCTTTCTCAGTTAAATACTATAAGCCATCTCTCAACCTTCTATCACAGATTTCTTTATGTATTTGCAGCTATTATAGCAGCCATAATTTTACTCATTATTATCATCCATTTAATAAAAAATATTCACAGTGATTTCCTTCATATTGTGTTCAATATTCAAAGGTTGTTTGATCTATGTGTAGATCTATCAATGTGGGTGTGCAAACATAAGTTTATGTGTGTAAAAGTTTCATAAAATTTTTGTGGTGTATGCTAGTGAGTTGTTTGGCTTAGCTTGGGTGTGTTTTGAATTAAGTTGGGGATGTTTGGGTGAATTCTATTTGCTTAAGGTGTTTGGAAAGAGTTGGAAATCAAGACAATCTATATAGTGAAATTCAATCTAGTCTTCCTAGATTCGAGTTGGTGCTTCTAGTGTTGTTCGTGTGTGTTTAAATATGAAATATATGTCATCGTTGCTTCTACATTGAGCCAACAAATCTTACTTCAAATTGGTGAATCGGTCTTTGAATTCCAACGCTTCAAAAGTGATGCCAAAAAGGTTGCATACAAACTATTTGAGGAAATTCATGAATCAGACTTAATAACTAGTTGCCAAACATTTTATATCATATCTACTTGAGCATATTACAGTAGTTCAAAGTATATTTTATGGCTTTCACGTCATTATTTAGAGCCAAATATATATATGCATATTCCTCTTTTGTTGAATTAGAACATCTCATAAGCCTTCATAAGCCACTATTTGGATAAAGTTGAAAACCAATAAAATTTCTACCGAAAAATTGGAGTTAATATTGGGATATTACATATTTTCTTCCTCCTCTTCATGTTCCATCTACAAAAATAGAAATATACCACAATGGATATATATACATTTATAGTATAACATATTTGGTTGTGTGACATCACAAGCATACCATAGCATTGAGTGCTTCATAAACAATACACAATCTTTCTAAACCGCAATTAATGCCATCTCTTAACATATTTTCTGGTGGTTCCACTCCATAATTTGTTTCCTACAAGTTTTATACGCCACGACAAAGTATAGATATAACTAAAAGTTTCTTGTTGTTTCGATATTATAAAATAAGGAATGTAAAACAACATGGCTACTTTCAAATAGTCCAATTAACCCTTGAAACTCCAATGTATACTCACAACCCATAGGTAATCTAATGTAAAATCAAATGTTCAATGGCTATTTTCATACGTTTGCACTTTCTATAAAACATTCATGGATTGTTTTAAGCTAATTAAAATATAAAAATCACAATGAATACTAAACCTTAAGCAAGGGAAAGGTAAGTACTCATCAAAAAATTTATGATAAACCATTTTCTGCTTTGTTGTCCCATCTTATGTGTTGAATGGGTTTTATATTGTCCTTTTTCTATGAAACAAAACAATTGAAAATGAGTATTTTATGTGATAAAACTCTCTAAATATACACATATAAAAATTCAATGATTATGTAATATCCCCAATTTTGACTTAGAATGTGTTTAATCAAAATGATGTTAATGATGTTAATATTCTAGTATGGATTCCTAGTGTAGAGCTTAAGGCCAAGGCCCAACTAGTGAATGGTAAGGCATGTATGACGTAAATATTTTTATTTGGATAGTGTGGTTGGCTTATCATACTAATTTAGAATATATGTAAATATTATGTTGGAAAATAATAAAACGGTCCAAGATGGTTGTGTAAAGAGAACTAGAGGGGCAATGCTTCCACTAGAGGGGAAGAGGAAATGTGGCATTTGGTAGACTAAATCCTTTGCTACCAAGTGACAACCTTATAACTCATCTAATTGTTGCCATGTGTTTTAAATGGTATAATTACCCTCTTTTTACTATGAAATCCAGTCATAGAATGCATGTGTGAGTTTGTGGGAAAATTCACTTCATGTAGTTATTGAGGCATGGGATTGGATGCACTTTTGTGGCAGTTATGTTAGTTGTCAGAAGTCCTTTTTATCTTCCGATGTGGGAAACCTACATGACAAATATTTCAGTTCTGATCCATCTAACAGAAACAACAAGAAGATCATTGTTGACGCTGAAGATGATAATCTTACAGAGGGCTCTGCATTTTTTAGGTTTTGAGAGACGATCCCTATCCAGACGGATAGGGTTTTTTACCCAGCTGCCTTCCCCTTTCTGCTCTATGGGATCATTGGATGAGATCTTCTGTGGAATTGTTTTTTTTCCACAGGATTGTTGGTTTTTCCCTTGCATGACGACCTGTTTTTTGCGGCGGTGTTCTTCAGAGGCGGGGAATCGTGCTTGGTCTTTGCAGTCGGCGAAATTCCCTATGTGTAGCGGTGGCAGTTGGACAGTGGTTCAACGTCCAAGGTTGCCTTGGTGGAGGTGTGGTTGCCTTCCCTCAAGCTGCCGAAGGTTCCAGAAGGAATTATCTTGTTTGTTCCATGTGCATCATGCCCTCCCATTTTCGGTGAGCATCATTGTCAGCTCCATGATGAACATGGTTTGATTCCCTAACCTGGTAGTTTTTTACCTTGTCTCCTTCTCCTGCGGGAGTATGGCGGTGTCTATGTTCTTGGACTGTGGTTCGTTTGTGTCTATGGGTGTCCTGGTGGAGGTGCGGTGTTGCCCTTCCCATGCTGTCATAATCTGGTAGGAATTTTTCCTTGATGTACAGGATCTGCCTGATTGTCTTTGGGCAGCTTTAGTTTTTTCTTTGCTAGGTTTTGATGATACTCTGGAGTTTTTCAAAACTGTAAAAAGTTTTGACATGGATGAAACTAATAATTTTTTGTTTTCTGTTAACAATGTATGGGGCATTTTTTTTGCCTTATATACATCTGCAAATGTAATTTTGTGCTTTGTTGAAATAAAATTATGAATTTTTCCGAGGAAAACAAAATATAACATAAACATCAATTTTGGAAATTTTTACTAATATATAATATTAAAGAAAAACAATTATACTAATAATACATTCTAAATCTTTCATTTTTGTTATTGTGCGGTTTTTTTAATTAAAATCCTATGGGTTTCATCGCTCATTTTTCGAGAAACACGGGATGTAGTTTAAATATGGCTTAATTCATGGATCCATTAGATTGATTTCTGTATTGTAAGTAAAAAAATGTCTATTCATTCTTATCATTATAACCCTCATAATATTATAAAATATTTCCCTATTGTCATTAACTTCTGGTACCACTCTAATGAACTGAATACTAACTCATCATCATTAAAATCCTTAGTAATTTTTTACTTTTTAGAGGGCCTTATGTTCCCTCTTTGTTGTTCCATACACAACATTTAACATATGTGTGAAATTGAATGCTTGAACTGTGTTATGTGTTATTGTTAAGAAGTACATTATTAATAAAAGGTCAAAGAAGAACTTCATGTTGGTCGCCTTTTGACCCAACAACAGTTCCATAAATCTTCAACACTCTTTTCCACTCAAACTACAAGCAATCTTATTGAGTTTTCTCAAATTTTTCTCTACATGAGACCCATTAACCAATACAAATCATTCTAGCCCACCATGTTCTACCTTACCCTTTATAGTATATCCAAATTTTATTTATACTTTGCATATCTAATTTAATATACTCCACCTTTGCACATGAATTTGAATATTTTTATATTGACTTTTGAAGGATCTTGATTTGAGATCAAGTTCCTTTATGCAAAAATTTCCACTAATTTAACAAATACAAAAATCTCATAAACTATTATCTAGAGGAAGATACCACAAGCAAATGGTAGATGAAAAAGAAGAGCCACTTTACCCCACCAACTATAGCATGCCATCTTCTAGCAACTATCCTAGGTCATTGGTACTTCACCATGAATTATATATGGTTTATGATAACACAATATCATGTGGTTGTTCAAAATGAAAAAGGTTGAAGGTGAACCCTTGGTGTGTCATAATGTCTAATTATGTTAAGTACCAGCTACCCAAAGCTAATGGTCTAATACCTCCTACTGTTATCAAGGATCCAATAGGAAATATAGAAAATACAGATACAATACTTCAATGTGCTCATTTCTTTAAAATATGGAATCTAGATGAACTATGTTTTGTTCAAAAGAGACCAACCCATCTCCTTTTGTTGAGTCAACTGAGATTTGTAGTGAGCCAAACTATGATATCAATGCTACCAAATGTTGGTGTTTTGTCACCAACCCATACCAAAAGGCATGTACTCAAGGCTTGTAAAACTTGAGTACCAAATCAAATGATATGGAAGAAAATCAAAAGAACCAACCACACCCTTAAACTTTTGTATGCAATGAAGAATAAACTTAAACAAGCTAAAAAAGCACAAAGCATAGGAAAAATAATGTATGTTTATATTGATTAAAAATGGATATTTAAAATACATGCATTGGTATTGAATCTAGTAGATGTGGTCTCCACAACCAACCCACGGGAGGGTTCTTCTTCTACTATAGTGTTCCACTCCAAGACGAATGATGTGGTATGGACTCCAATGATGGAAAAAAAGGGAATATAATGAGAATGTTCTCTCTCTGTTTCTCTCTGTATAGTCCAACAACATAACCTTACTTGTGATGGATGATTTGATTCTATGACCATAAGATCTTTACTTATAGGAAAGGATATGCACATCTCTTTAAATTACCTCAAATGTGAATAATCCATTTTCATTGTTGAATTAGTGGGATAGTGATAGGTATCGGAGACGATATCAAAGGTAATTTTAGTAATAACGGTTTGGTGGTATCCATTTGTAACCATTATTCCTTTTTGGAAGAAAAAATGTATTAATAAGTAACCGATTTCTATTTTGGGGTCTACTTCATGGTTTTTAATATTTTTAGTAGGATGGTCATGCATGGATTTTTAGGGAAATATTGAGCATTGACCTTTTTATGGTCAAAATTTGGTTTTAGCTATGATTTTGGTCACAATACTAAGGTAATATGATGATGGAGGTGATGAGAATGGGGTTAATATTCTTGAAAGTGTTGTTTAATGGTGATGGTGCTCATGATAAAGTAGGTGAGAAAAATCAAGTTGTTAGCAATTTCCCCCTTATATATGAGGTCAAGAGAAAATCATATGGCCAAAGTACATAATAGGTTTTTATCTATTCAATCCATAGGAGATCATGACTATCTGAGAGAGAATTAGGAGAAATCATGGACAAATAATCCCTTCATCCTTGAAGGGGCAACATAGACCCAACTACAAACAACCAACCAAAGGGATGAGGTGTATATAATCTAAAATATGAATGAGGTGGGCATGCCCATGCTCGTAATAATGTATTAATATAATATGGGATCAAGAAATTACGGGGTCTAATCAAAGTACATAAATATTCATTGTGGACAATACATCATAAAAATGTGGCCCAAGAAGGGTCCCAATCCAAGTACATAATTGTGGTTCACATCACATCTTATTTGAAATACATGAGAATGAATAATGCAATCTAGTATGATGAAAATTTACAACAACTGAAGTCATGTTGGATACTAGAAGGGAGTAATATATGGAAGGAGTCATAACTGGCGAAACTCCTCATAAATGACTCAAGAAATGTAAGAGAGAGCCAAATAGATACAAGGAATTCCAACTAAAACTAGATCATTGTCACTAATATATCCTAGACATCATAGGAAGCTGTAAACTGGAGGGATTCCAAAATAGACTCAAGAGCTAGAGGGATTTCAAAATGTTTGGGGTCTTTGACCAAACTGGGATAATAATCCAAACTTGCTATATGATTCTCGACGGTTCAGTAATGTGTTGGAGTTGAGAACGTGAGAACCTGCCAATCCAAGGGGAAGTGAGGTATCCCATACAATGGTCCAAGGTAACCCATTAATTATAGCAGTTGGTCCAAGATATAGAATGGATATATACCTATCCTCTAGAATGAGTGTGTTGAATTCGATAAATGGAGGCCCACTAAAAACCAAGCAATGAGATTATATTTCTTTATCAACATGGGGGATGACACAAGGATACGATAGAAACTGGGATCAAGGCATGAAGGGAATGAAGGGTCAAAATGTGGTGGAATCAATACTTAGTACTTAGTTTATTCGGAGCATGAATGCATGGTTGACCTGTGAAGAAGTGCATGGCTTGTCATCAAATGATATGAGATGAGAGATGCAAAGGGGGTAACCAGGGGAGTTAACTGAAATGGGTGATACTCATGGAAGGTGGGGGAGTACTGAGGTAAATGAGTATCTAGAGGTTGACATCAAGAGGGTTTTATGGGTGAATAATTGTAGAAATATCCAATCAAATAAAACTAGTGACACTTTCATAAGATGTCATCCACATTTTGCAATCATAATATGGAGCATATGAATGATTTCTCAAATAATAGAGACACATGATAAAAATTAAAAAGGAAACCAAATGCATCAGTTGTGCATGTGATATCAAATGGAAGATATGAGGGGTAGGCCACCAATGGTAATATCCTTTGGGTTAAATTAATGATGGAAATATGATGTAACTTTTACAACATAGATAAAGTTATGGGCTTGTGATAGGTAAAATGAAACTAATGATACCATGCAGTAGGATCCCATGGATAAGTCAATAAGTGAGTTGAAGAAACATATGGGGATAAATTTGATGTCATTGACTACATGAACCTCCATCCCTTTGTAGGAATAACGACATAGGAACCCAAATGAATTGGGGGTACTAATGAGTGGTTACGCATGAAGATAAGTCTCAATTATTGGGGAAGGGTGAATGAAATCATGGTTAGGTTAGGCCAATTGCTCAAATAGGGGGTGGTCCTATAGACAAAATTGGGGTTTAATAAACAAGTTTAAATGCATAACATGTTTGCAAATGGATCCTATGTACTAGTATGAAGATTATACATGTAGGGATGGTTGCATGTACAGAAACACTGTGATCCCATGGAAACTTGACCCTACACACATGGAAATAATTCCAGAGTATATAAACGTGTTTGGAATTAAAATCGATAGTGCAAGTAGTATATAAAATAGAAATATGGCCTAACTTAAATGAATTTGAATGATAATAGGAAAACAAGGGCTTCCATAAAAAGTTCTCAATCACAAGACAATGATGATACTACTGGGAATAACTTGTAATAAAAAATCCAATGGTATGAGAAACACGTCAAATAGAGATCATATAAGGCGATATGGAGCAAGATAAAAGTCAAAGAAATGTTATAAGTGATGTATGTCTTGCAAAATCAAGAATCATCGTCACTATTCACTATTTGATGAGTTCATGGGAATTAATATTTAAAATGTTCATATCTTCTATTCCGACTATTGGTTTTCAATTTTGTGACTTTCATGTCGGTGCCCTTGAATTTGGAGCGAAGAGTTGTCAATTTCGACAACCTAAATGCAATTAGAAAATAATGTGGGCCAAAAATATCAAACATGAATGATTTTCTAGGTGGTGACCATACTAAAGAGGTGGCATCCACACAGAAACTATGACAATCATTTTAGACCCATTTGGCCCCTTTGACAATTAGGCATCAAAGAATGATATTGCATACCACTTGTTAATAAGGAGGTAACGAGGAGCTTAGTGATAAATCCATCATCGATTGTCTTGAAAGATATGGGGAACAAACTTATGAGTGCCTGAATAAAAAAATGTGTCCCCATATGAAGGGTCATCAAAAGAGATGGTGAACCTTGTTCATGTGACATATCATCATTGATAGGATGATCAAATGTGCAAGTAGGAAGGTATAAAATAAATTCAACCAATTCTAAATTCTTTTTTCCCTTGTCAGTAGAAAATTCAAGATCATATTGTTAGAGAATAATGATCCATTTGTCAACTTTTTCATTGACGACACACCTACTCAATAGGTATAACATGGAATTCAAGTTTTATATGACATTAATCTTACTAGTAAGGATGTAACGACACAACTTTTACATATAAAAAACAAAGGCTAAAACAAGCTTTTCCTCATGGTTGTGTGACAATAGAGGTATATCCAAGATCTTATTCACATAGTAAATGGCATGTACCATTTGGTCATTGCCTTATTGAACTAGAACTCCAACAATGACTAAAACTGATGTTGATATGTAAAGGATAACATCCTTCTCAAAATTCGAAGGATTGATCAAAAGTGTTGAAGTAAGAGTGTGTTTAAGGGCATCAAAAATACTTTAATCTTATTCTTCCCAAACGAGGGGACAATAGTCTCAAAAATCCATGAATGCATATAACATAGTCTAGAATGAAACGTTGCAAGAAGTTCAAATTGGCTTGTAGGATTTGAAATAGGATCAATATATTAGGTGGGGGAGTTTAAGAATGACCTAAAACTCTAAGGGATCTATATTAATTCCTTGTTTGGAAATGATAAATCCTAGTAGGTTATTGACATGGATGCATAACACACACTTAAGTGAGTTTAAGTGAATTTTATATCTATGATGCCTAAAAAACACATTATAGAGATGTTCTAGGTGTTGTGACAATTTCTTTGAATGACAATTTCTATGAACGATAATGTCGATCATGTCATGGAAGTAATATGGCATGGCATGCTGGAAAGTGGCTCCAACATTTTTTAGTCCAAAAGTCATGATTTGGTAGGAAAAGGTTTGCAATGTGTGGTGAAGGTGGTGTTGTATTGGTCCTTATCACAAATTTGGAGATGATTGTACCCAAGAAGCCATCCATAGAGAATAGGCCTTTGTGTCTCACATAAGCAATGGAGATTTGATTAATAAAGGCAGACGAGTAGTTTTCTTTGGGACAAGATTTATTGATATCGTTAAATCAATACATAAGTGAATGGTGCCTTCCTCCTTGTTGGCAGGGATCACATTGGATACCCATGTGGTATAAGAAATCAGAGATGTATCCCACGTTACCAATTTTCTCGATTTCAATTTTGTTGACCTAAGCTTTGGAAAGGTGAATAGGTTATTTTTTGGGTGCACATGATCAAGATTAATACATGTGTCAATGTGATGTTCCACAATGATTGGGTTGATTCCTATCATTTTTAAGTAATAACAAGAAAAGACATCATGAAACCATCGAAATAGAGCTTTATTGGCTACAACCTCTTCAAAGGTGCACCAAGTAATATGTTTACAATAATACTAGGCTAAACTGAAATGTCCACTTGGATAATGGATGATGTGTTGGTCATATTCTCCACTCAAAGGAATCCAGAGTGGGAATCAAGTTTTTAAACCATTCAATGTGTCCTAGGGTAATAAAGTCTTTCAACCCAATGGAGAACTATTATGAAGATTCAAGAAAGTAGAGGAATCCTAAGGGAGGAAGTATGAATGATGGTGCAAATCATCCCAAGGGTAATAGAGGTTGGTTAGATATTTGATGATATCTTTATCACTTTGAAAGACAAGGATTCAAATATTAGGGATATCCTTCATCGCTAAAGGTGACAAGGATGAGGATAGTGTCGAAGAGAGTTGTTCACCTACGGAAGAAACATAATAATTGGTTACAATTCCTTCACTTGGATACTTAGGTGAAATTATATCTTTTGTGACTATGCCTTATGGTTCTAAGGACCACAAGAGAAGTTCATCTAATGTTGCATGAAATTTTTGGAGGTTCATACAATGATGTGAATAGTGGCCATAGATGCCACATAATGCACAAGGATGGTTACTACACAATGTCTTATTACATTGCTTGGGGGTGATAAGGAGAGAAATATAGACTATGGGAATGCTTAAATCAATACTATCCTCCTAAACATGGATATGACTACTCAAGAGAGGAAGCTCTAAACATTGGTGAGTGGTGTGACCAAGGATATCATACATGCATAATGCATTAGAGATTTCTCTGGTGTTATCAGGGTGATGGTGACGATCATATCCAAGTTGAGATTATCCATCATTTTATTTGTATTTCCCATGTCCTTATTTATTGGTTGGGTAGGCAGGGTGGAGGAGGTGGCCTCCTGGTTAAACAAAGGAGGTGGGACATTAGAAGTAAATACCATTTAGACAAGACTTAATGTCAATTGAGGGGTGAGAGGGGGGTTTGGTGGTGTGAGGTACCAAAATGGGAGTCCCAAAGTGAGCCCTATAAGGTTAAGGGTATCCATCATAGGGGTTCCCATGATTCCTTGAGGAAGAAAGAGGAATGAGACTTGGTGAATAAGTGATTTTGTCCATGGGTAACCTATTTTTGGAGAAGTGTTAGGTGGATTCTTTGGTTGGGAATAATAGGTTCCATATGTGATGGTGCACATCTATGAACTCCCCTCTTGATTAATAAAAGGTGAGGGGGGATGCTCCAACTAATAAAGGGTCGTGGAATATTTTTAGTTCAACACTAGTAAACTAGGGCATGGATAAGTTTCACTCGAGGGTAGTAAAAACATTCTAGGTTACAAATAGACTTGGGATCGTGATGAGTGACCCAGCTAAGTATGATGATCTTGTCATTGTAAGGCAAAAGACAAAAAATGGTAGAAGTAATCACGTTCATAGACATATAGCTACGACTAAGAAGGATGGTGTAATCTAATTGTGTGTCTACAAGATTAGTATTCACATGGGCAATTTTTCCTACTAGTTCAATGGGAACATTTTGGAGAAATCCTTGTGGATATAAAGATGATCATATAAGCATGTAAATCCATGAGGGATGGGATTAATTCAAGGGATATTAATTTCTTAAAGTTATGCATTGACATAACAGATCTGGAGTCCCCTCAATTAATGACACATTGATGGATAGTGAAATTTTTTATGGTGGCAAAAACTTGGAAGGATACCGAAGAAGGAAGTTGGGGTTTCACTCTATTTAAATCAAAATTGATTAGACAAGCATCTGAAGGATCAATCATTCCTAAAGAATATAGAAGGGACTTGAGTTGCATAGGAAAATTGTACAAGACTTCCAAGGTATACATCGCCATAAGGGATGGTCCAAGTCATCTACAACACTATAGTTACGAGCATCTCTAGAATTTGAGTTATGTTCCATGAGACGTAAGGGTATTTTGGGTACCTGGGTAGGTTTGATGTTGAGTAATGTGATATGTAAAGGTCCTTTGAATAAAGTTGTAACCTTATCCTTGTTGAAAATAACAAGTTCAACTAGCATACCATATTGATTATGATGGGTTTATATATTGAGATCAAAAAAGGTCATGGAGATGCTATGGAAATAAGGATCACCGATATTGACTAACATAGATGGTTGAGTGTAATGTTCTCTTTTAATTAAATCACCAGACACACTTGTTAACCTATTTTATTCCCATAGGTTCGAGCATGTATTAAAGAAAAGGGAATAAATGAGGACTAATATCACTAGGAGTAGAAAGGAACGTCAATTCAGTATTATTAAGTCATCAGTATAGTAAAGAAGCCCATCAGAGTTAATATCATAAATCATGCGGAGCATGCAGGCCTTATTTCTTTAGTCTTAAAGTCAACAAGAAATTAGAATTGCACGCATACAAAAGTAAAGCTCAAACCTTAAAAGTGACATGCAAACTCTAAAAGTACATGTTAAATCTATATAAGAAGGGTCATTGACCCAAAGGGATTATCTATGATTATTATTATTTAGTTTGGTTTCTAAAGCAGAAGCAGCAAGTGTCACGGCAACAAGTTGGGGTTGGAGATGAAGGTATTCAACTAGCAAGGGGTTTCGACAGAAAAATCTATCTACCCTAATAATTTCATGATAGATCACCAAGGTCTATCATCAGTTATTCATCATATTCATTCTTCTTCAGTGCTCCAGCATACAGAGAGAGATTTATTGCAAGTTCATGCTTTGCGGCTGGGGAACAACTGGAAATCCTCTGAATAATTTGCTGGGACTCAGAATCTCAGTCTTTCTTCTGTATGTCCTCACTATCCTTCTCAGTAGACTCACTACCTTCTATTGAGTGATTATCATTCCATTGTTTTCATATCTCGGGTAGCTAGCAGCATAATCATCGAAGAGGGGAGACATCACCATCCATAGCATATCAATTCACTAGCCACCTTGAAGGGGTCAAAATCTATGCATTCCTAATCCTACCTCTCCGGTTAGCTTAGACAACTACACCTAGAAAGTTTCAGTAGCATCAGACAATTCCTCCCTCAAAAACATCAAGATCTACAAACGGAGGGAACTCTTTTAGCTGGGCGTCCAATTCAGGAGAGGAGCACTATTATCTTATCTTTCCGACAAACATTGCATGCATCTTATCTATTGGTGGACTATCAGATTGATTATCAGTGGTATGTGTATATCTTCTTACTGAAATTATTTTCCCTATTATCTCTCCAGATTATCTATTTTTTAGGGCCATTTGGCACGACATTTTTTGTATCCACATTTTATTTATCTTTCTAGTACAATTTGAGCATTTGAACAACAAACATATTACCAAAATATAATAGAATATCAGTTGGGATATTACATTGATTCATTTGAGGAATTGTTGGTTTATTTGCTAAAGAAGTTGGGTGGTAGAAGTTGGTTTATTTGGTAAAGAAGTTTTGCAATACCACAGGTTGGGTGGTAGAAGGAAGGGTTAGATGAGTACTAGGTTGATCCTTAGGGGAGTTAGTAGCCTCACAATTATTACTATTATCCCACAAATGATGGGATCAAGTAAGGTGCGGGAAACAATGGGTATAATGATCATAAAATATACATAAATAATAAGAATGGTTAGTCAATAATTGAGGATTCTTACCCTACTTAGGGAGGTTAAATGGGAACCTGGTTTGTGGGAATAAGAATACCTCTAGTATTAACATGAGGATTAAGGAGGTTTCCCCCATCATATTATTTTTGGTTATTCCCTTTGTGATTCCATTGATTTTTTAGTTGGTGTGAGTCTTCACACTTTGATTGGTGGGTGCAGGTTATTGGTTGGACATGTTTTCTTGAGCATAACCTACACTTGTGGAAAAGAGGAAGGATGAATATGGGTAATAGGATGGTGTTTCACTTGAGGGGGTGGTCAAGGGCCGTGGAAAGGAATGCAGTAGAATCTCCAATACACATAGTGCCACTACATGATGAACCATGGACATGGGATAAATTAAGATGAAGTGAGTAGGACATACTCATTCCTAAATGCAAGAATGAACACAAGGGGTCAGAATGGAAGTACGACACATGTGATTGCCCCAAATTAAGCATGCACCTCCATATGTATTTCCATATGAGTTAGTTCCAGGAGGAATTAACATTTGGGTGAATTGATGGTAGGTAGATTTGACTACACCAATCACTGCATCTACGAGATTGCCCTGACTAATATATTTGTGAGGAATCACCTTAAGGGGTATATAGGATGATGGAGTACAAATACCTCAATTGATCATAGACCAAACCATATTGTTGAGTATTCATGATTAATTCCTCCTTTAATTGTAGTCATTCAAAAGCAACATCCTTGGCTGTGATGGGTAAGAGAGATTTTTAAGAACTACTCTAGAAAAAGGAAGTCATCTAGGTTTATCTTACAAAGTCTTCTTCTTATGTTCCACTCATGGATATGATTGGTGACGTGGATAGTTCTACTTTAATGACAATATAGAATAATTTCCACTCCCCCGTCATCTCGAATGGGTAGTTGGAAAAACATGAGAAAAGTGGATGCTAGTGACTCAAAATTTGGGGGTGGCGCAAAAGGTTGTTTGGTAAACCACTTAACTACAACTCCTATTAGGGTTCATTGGAATAACTAAAAACGAATGGACTCATCTATAATTTTATTCAAGGAGCACCATAGATGGAAACATATTATATGGATGGATGTATCCTCTTTGGATTTACCTTCAAAATTTGTGATGTATGAAGGTGGTTTGGTGGGCATGGGAGGCCATGTGGTGTCATATTAAATAGGGTCATTAGCTAGCCATGTCAAATTGAGTAGATTCAAACAAGCCATTAAAGGAAGGATTAAAACCTGACGTATGTTCACATTGATATTTGTGTTTGCAGTTGGATTGGTATTTGCATTGGGGTGATTGGGAAAATTCAATGGAGTAACTCCAAACATGTTGGTTGTTGGACTTTTTGGTGGCACAGGGTTGTAAATGAAGGTGGCAATCCAAGGTGAGAGGAGCCTAAATATGACAATATTGATGGGTATGAGGGAGGATGATGTTCTATTCTCAATGTTAAGGAGGACTAATAACATTGTCAAGAATCCCAAGGGTGGGAAGTAAACCTCGATCTTGTCGAGAATGTCTAAGAGGCATGGGGGCACAATCTTGACTATAGATTATTTATCTTATAACTCAAACAAAATTGCTATGTTAGGTTAATGAGAGGGGTTTAAATGAATGTCCATTAATTCTAAGCTATACTTAATTAAAGTCAAGTGCAACACAGGTGCAAGAGGTGATTTAACTAAGTAAATAATTAATGTAATTATTAGACACCCTAGAAAGAGAAAAAGACTCACTAGTCCTAGGAAGATATCCATTCAAAATTATGTAAATATAAAGAAAAAATATCTCAAATGTTCCATTGCATGGGAAGAAGTAGAAGGTCAAACAAGGGCCTTCCAAACACTTTGATTGATTAGATGTCAAGTCCACAAATGAAGTGAGTGAAGGTGTGAATGAGACATATATATTGAAGGACATGGGGAGAAGATCTAGGCAATCAAAAGATA
The DNA here is from genome assembly GCA_001517045.1 of Pseudotsuga menziesii. Classification (NCBI taxonomy): domain Eukaryota; kingdom Viridiplantae; phylum Streptophyta; class Pinopsida; order Pinales; family Pinaceae; genus Pseudotsuga; species Pseudotsuga menziesii. The sequence continues at coordinate 419,441 of LPNX010713858.1, forward strand.
TCTATATTAGGTGCCCTCCTTTTTATGAGAGCCACCAAGGTAGTTACCTAAAAGAAAAAGGACCACTAAGCTAACTCTTCATGGGTATGTGCAACAAGTTACCTTACCTTCAAGATGAAATCAAATGGTTGAGGAATCTTCTATATGAAAGATCTAGGACTCTCAATCCAGATCAAGTGATGATCCAGACTTGATGATGATCCAGTGATGCTCCAGATCAAGTGATGATCCAAACTTGATAAAGATGACTTGACGATGAAGAAGACTTGACGATGAAGATGACTTGAAGATGAAGATGACTTGATGATGATCTAGATGATACAGAGAAGAAGACTTGTGCTGATAAATTGTGTTGAGAGAATACCTTCCTAGTTAAGAGGGAGTGTTGATGTATTTGTAACTTCAGAATGTATTCACTTGTATATCTTATGTATTGTATCGCGATGTTTCTATTGGGACGTATCTGTAATGTAATTGAGTCATGTCATGCCCTGATGTTCCTATCAGTATATTCAATAATGTAGACAAGTCATGTAAAGTCATAGAGTGTAACCATCCTTATTGATCAAGGGTTAAAGTCCCCGCAGTTGTGGGGCCCTAGGGTTATTATACTCTCCTAGAGAAGTCAGCCCTAGTGAGTTATTTTCAAGTCGGGAATTAGTATAAATAGAGAGGGAGCCTCTCTATTTAACACACATTCACTCACACTTAGTTGTAGCGCATAACTGAGAGAGAAAGAAGAAGTTGGGAAAAGAGAGAGAGAGACTACTGTTGTCGGGAAATCATCTTACTGTCATTGGGTTTTACTTTTGGTGTTGATTCTACATTTGAGGAAGTTGCAGGGTTTTCTCCTTTATGGTTTCCCCGAGGAAAATATTTGTGTCCATTGTCTCTTGTGATTGATTGATGTGCTTGTTATTCTCTCATATAAGATCCTAAGATCATATAGCTTAAATGTTAAAAATCTAACATGGTATCAGAGCTAACCTGAGAAGAAGACACTGTGCAGCTGCTGAAGCTGGGGCTTCCTACTTTTTTGGATCTCTTTCCACATATTTTCAACAAAAGGAGGCTAGACTAACCCTCCTCTCTAGGGAACATATTTATGTCGAAGTAGAATTTGATTCTGAGCATTTTTAGTTTTTGACTCGACACTGCTGTGGGTAATTAGGGCTTTTACAGAAGTGGAATTTTTTTAGTGAGCCCAATCCTGGATTGATCTCCTCCCCAAAACTGAATTTTAGAGATCAAGATCAAATTTTTTGGTTGGGTAGAACTCCGGGAAAGTCAAACCCTAAATCTGCTCCTGAACCAGAAAACTAGCTCTACAGAAATCCAGTTCCAACATCTTAACCTGGTAAGATCTAAATCTTTTGCATTTCCATTTGATGTTCTCTATTAAGATGTCTCATCATACCAATATTGATGAAAAGCTTGAGGGAGCTGATAACTTCCGAGCCTGGAAGTATAGGATCTCCCTGGTCCTGGAAGAAAATGAGTTGGACTCTTACATCAATGAAGAGGTTTCAGTTCCAGAGGGAGATGAGGCTAAGGCCTTAGACAAGAAGAAATTGGTCATGGCTAAGAGGATTATTGTTGATTCAATCAAGGATAATCTCATACCTCATGTGTTAGACCTAAAGACACCTAAAGAGATGTTTGATGCACTGACCAAGTTATTTGAAGGGAAGAACATAAATCAGAAGATGACTCTGAGAAACCAATTGAAGAATGTAAAGATCCAGAATGCAAAGACCATCTAGTCTTACTTTACAAGGGTCTCTCAGATCAAGGAACAGCTTGAAGCAATAGATGAAGAAGTAGAGAATGCAAAAATTGTGATGACCACCTTGAATGGTCTCCCTAGGGCATGGGACTCTTTCATTCAAGGGATCTGTGCCAGAAAGAAGCTAGTCAAGTTTAGCAGACTGTGGGAGGAATGCTCAAAAGAAGAAGCTCGAATATTAGCATGAGAAGAAAATATGGGAAGTGAAGATCAAGCTCTCACAGTACAATCCAAGAAAATCAGAACATACCATCACAAAGGTAAGCACTCTCACCAGAAGAAAAACACTAGAAAATCTAACAAAGATTTGTCTAAGTACATTTGCTATACATGTGATGAAAGAGGACACCTTGCAAGAGATTGTCCTACAAACAAAGATAGATCTCACAAGAGGAAGGGAAACAAGAACAGACATCATGCTCATGCTACAGAATACAATGAGCCTTCCAATAAGAGAATCAAACAAGACAGTGATGAAGAATATGTTTTGATTTCCGCTCTCATGGGAAACATCACACATAGAAGCAATGATTGGCTTATAGACAGTGGGGCTTCCAAACACATGACGAGATTCAAAGAATCATTTGTGAAACTATCAGAACATGAATCACCCCATAAGGTGAAACTTGGGGATGACTACCAGTATCCAATAAAAGGTAGTGGAGAATCCTCCTACAAATTAGACTCTGGAGAGTCTATAAAAATAAAGGATGTCCTATTTGTACCAAGACTAAAGAAGAACCTTCTCTACATCTTTGCATTAGATGCAAAAGGCATGAGAGTTACATTTATAGATGGACAAGTTCTTATGTGGCCAAAAGGAAAGACTATTGACGATGCAGTAGTAATTGGAGAACAAGAGGGAGGACTACACATATTGAAGGGCCAACCAGAACAAGATTTGGTTCATGACTCAGTAGAACCAAATGAACTTTGGCATAGAATACTTGCACATGTGCACTATAGGGCACTACCACTTGCAAGCAAAGTTGTTGAATGTCTTCCAGAAATAGAAGCAAAACATGAAGGAGTATGCAAGGGATGTGCGAAAGGAAAGAACACAAAGAAGACATTTCCAAGTAGCAAAAGCAAGGCTAAAGGAATCTTGGAAATCATTAACTCTGATGTATGCGGTCTGATGTCATCCAGTTCATTAAGCAGGTATCTATACTATGTTTCTTTCATTAATGATTTTTCTAGGAAGACATGGATATACTTCATGAAAAACAAGGATGAAGTATTCAACAAGTTCAAGGAATTCAAAACCTTGATTGAAAACTACACAGAGAAGAAGATCAAGATTTTTTTATTAGACAATGGTGGGGAATTCACATCAAATGAATTCAAGGAATTATGCAAAGATTCAGGGATTAAGAGGGATTTGACCACTCCATATAATCCACAACAAAATGACGTTACAGAAATAAAGAATAGAACGATCATGGAAGCTGCAAGGGCAATGCTTCATGATCAAGATCTTCCTATGCATCTATGGGCAGAAGCTGCCAGGACAACTGTGTATGTACAGAACTGTACTCCACATAGAGTACTTGAGAAAAATACACCTGAAGAAGTGTTTTTCGGAAAGAAACTAGAAGTTAGTAATCTCAGAATATTTTGCTGTCCAGTATACATACACATTCCAAAAGAAAAGAGGACAAAGTTAGATCCTTCGGGAAGGAAGGGTATGTTTGTGGGATACTCTAAAAGCTCGAAGGCTTACAGAATATACTTTCCAGGATTCAAGAAGATTGACATTATCAGAGATGTAACATTTGATGAAGACACAGCTTACAACAAATCTAGGAAGAGACCAGTTGATGATCCTAAAGAAGCTGAAATACCCAGGATCCAAGACACAACCATGGATAAAGAAATTCCAAAAGAAGATCGAGAAATAGAAGAACCTCAAGAACCTATAGATCCACCCCAAGAGAAGAATCCTCACAAGAGGAAACCTGCTTGGGTACGAGAAGATATCCAAGTTGCAGAAAGATATGGGGCTCCAGAAGAGATACATAGAGAGAGGAAAAGAACCAGATCCTGTTGCGGTTATGTAGCCCTATTATGTGACTTCATTGATAAAGAACCTTCCAACTATGAAGAAGCGGCAGAAAAGAAAGAATGGAAGGATGCTATGATCGAAGAGTATTAATCGATCATGAAGAATGATGTTTGGGATGTTGTCCCAAGACCAGAGGGGAAGTCTGTTGTGACTTCCAAATGGATCTATAAGATCAAGCATGCTACATATGGTAGCATAGAGAAATATAAAGAAAGATTTGTGGCTCGTGGTTTCTCCCAAGAAAGAAGGAATATATTATGAAGAAACCTTTGCACCTGTAGCCAGATATACTTCTATCAAATCAGTACTTACTTTAGCTGCAATAATGAAGTGAAAATTACACCAGATGGATGTCAAGACAGCTTTCTTGAATGTTGTAGTAGAAAAGGAAGTATATGTGGATCAACCACTCAGTTTTGAGACACATGACAGAGAGACTCATGCGTGTAAGTTAAAGAAATCCCTGTACGGTTTGAAACAGGCACCCAGGACATGGCACAGCAGAATTGATAGCTTCCTATCCAGTTTGGGCTTTACCAAGAGTAAAGTGGATTCCAACCTTTACTACAAGGTTGAAGAAGGGAACCCAATGATACTCCTACTGTATGTAGATGATCTATTTGTAACAGGTGAGGATGGGTTGATTGCTAATATGAAGAGGAAGCTTGCTGCCGAGTTTGAAATGAAGGACTTGGGTATGATGCACTACTTTCTAGGCATGGAGGTGTGGCAGAATGTAGATGGAATTTCCCTAGGACAAGGGAAGTATGCAATAGAGATCTTGAAGAGGTTTGGGATCATGGACTGCAAGGCCATGACCACACCTATGGCATCGAACCTAAAGTTATTGAGTGATGCTTCATCAGAATCGGTTGATGCTATGATGTATCATCAGATGATTGGGTACTTGATGTACCTGACAAATACAAGATCAGATATTTTCTTTGCTATGAACACATTGAGCCAATTCCTGACGGATCTGAGACACGTTCACTTGATTGTTGCAAAGCATATTCTAAGGTACCTGAACGGTACAGTTGATTATGGGCTCAAGTATGAGGCGAATCGGAAGATTAACCTGGAAGGTTATGTGTATTTGGATTGGGCAGGCAGTGCCATTAATAGAAAGAGCACTTCAGGGTGTTGATTCAATATGGGATCAGGTGTGATCTCCTAGTTTTGCAGGAAGCAATCCTGTGTGGCACTGAGTATAGCCGAAGTAGAGTACGTTGCAGCTTGTTCAGCTAGTTGTGAGGCAGTGTGGATGAGAAATATACTGTCTGATTTATTTGATCTCCAGATGGATGCTACTTGTATATATTGCGACAACCATAGCTGTGTGAAGTTATCAGAGAACCCAGTGTTCCATGACAAGTCAAAGTATATTAAGATCAAATATCACTATATCATGGATATGGTGTAGAGAGGAGCATTGAAGCTCCAATATGTTGCGATGGATGAGTAGATAGTTGATGTGTGGACCAAACCATTAGCCAGAGTGACGTTTGAGTACTTCAGTGAGAAGCTTGGTGTTCTCCAGATCGAGGTTCCCTCCAAAGGGAATTGATGAGTCCATTAGCCTTTCTGACATGGTGGAAGGTTGAGCTTCACATGATCAAATGTAAGTGCAGAGATGCTCTGATGTGATTGTGGGATGTGTTACCACATGATCAGTGTAGAGACATTCTCATGTGATTGTGGGATGTGTTCCCACATGATCAGTGCAGAGACATTTTGATGTGATTGTGGGATGTGTTCCCGCATGATCATTGCAGAGACATTATGATGTGATTGTGGGATGTGTTCCCACATGATCAGTGCAGAGCCATTCTGATGTGATTGTGGGATGTGTTCCACATGATCAGATATAAGTGCAGATCCATTATGATGTGATTGAGGGATGTGTTCCCACATGATCAGATATAAGTGCAGATCCATTATGATGTGTTTACAGGATGTGTTCCCACATGATCAGATGTAAGTGCAGAGCCTTTCTGACAAGATGAGGTCGGATGTAAGTGCAGTGCCTTTCTGACAAGATGAGGTCGGATGTAAGTGCAAATCCTTTCTGACAAGATGAGGTCGGATGTAAGTGCAGCGCCTTTCTGACAAGATGAGGTCGGATGTAAGTGCAGATCCTTTCTGACAAGATGAGGTCAAATGTAAGTGTAGCGCCTTTCTGACAAGATGAGGTCGGATGTAAGTGCAGATCCTTTCTGACAATATGATGTTAGATGTGAGTGTTGGGCCTTTCTGACATGGTTTTTGGATGTGTTCCTCCCATGGTCAGATGTGAGTGTTGGGCATGCCTTTATGACATGGTTCTTGGATGTGTTCCTCCCATGGTTAGGCGTAAGTGCTGGGTGGGCCTTTCTAACATGGTTCATTCCATGGTCAAATATAAGTGTTGAAGACGATGAATACCTACATGAAGGCTAGGCCTACAACCAACATGAAAAAGGGATGGATTTGTAGAACTTCCTGTGACGAGTAGAATTGAGATAGCACCAGTGATGATGACCCAGTGATGATCTAGACTTGAGCCAGATCAAGTGATGATCCAGACTTGATAATGATCCAGTGATGATCTAGATCAAGTGATGATCTATACTTGATGATGATCCAATGATGATTCAGATCAAGTGATGATCCAGACTTGATGATGATCCAGTGATGCTCTAGATCAAGTGATGATCCAGACTTGATAAAGATGACTTGACGATGAAGAAGACTTGATGAAGATGACTTGACGATGAAGATGACTTGATGAAGATGAGTTGAAGATGAAGATGACTTGATGATGATCTAGATGATACAGAGAAGAAGACTTGTGCTGATAAATTGTGTCGAGAGAATACCTTCCTAGTTAAGAGGGAGTGTTGATGTATTTGTAACTTCGGAATGTATTCACTTGTATATCTTATGTATTGTACCCCGATGTTTCTATCGGGAAGTATCTGTAATGTAATTGAGTCATGTCATGCCCCGATGTTCCTATGGGGAGATTCAATAATGTAAACAAGTCATGTAAATTCATAGAGTGTAACCCTCCTTATTGATCAAGGGTTAAATTCCTCACATTTGTGGGGCCCTAGGGTTATTAGACTCTCTTAGAGAAGTCGGCCCTAGTGAGCTATTGTCAAGTTGGGAATTAGTATAAGTAGAGAGGGAGCCTCTCTATTTAACACACATCCACTCACACTCAGTTGTAGCACATAAATGAGAGAGAAAGAAGAAGTTGGGACAAGAGAGAGAGAGACTACTGCTATCGGGAGATCATCTTATTGTCTTTGGGTTTTACATTTGGTGTTGATTCTATCTCTGAGGAAGTTGTGGGGTTTTCTCCTTTATGGTTTCCCCGAGGAAAATATTTTTGTCCATTGTCTCTTGTGATTGATTGTTCTGCTTGTTATTCTCTTAGATAATATCCTAAGATCATATAGCTTAAATGTCATAAATCTAACATGTTTAGTCCCATCCTTTGCATTATCCATTATGAAGAGCATGCATGTTGCCAAACAGGGTTTGAATTGCACCCAATAGAAATTATTTTAAGTTCCTTAAGGTCAACAACTAAGTTCAAATGCAAAATATTGCTACAAGTTATTTGGATACCTATCCACACAAATGTATCTTCACTAAAATATTATTGTGATTCCTCAAGTGAGTATTTTAGTTAGTTAAGTGTCGATTTTAAGGCTCAACTTGGTGTCATAAACCAAGTTTTGTTTGATTTAAGGTGTGAGATGTGTGTAAATGTGGTGTGTACAACAAATAAGATTGCTTGAAAAATAAATTCTAGAAATTGAAAGTTGAATCAAAATAAAATAATTTCAATGTTCAATATAATAATAATAGTGGTCTAATTTTATGGTCACAACCAAGCCAAGCATCAATTGGGTGTTTGAGATCAGCCCCGTGTTTGTGGGACAAGGGACCCCCTTCGTGCAACGATTTGATTGCTAAAGTATACATAGGTGTACATATATACCCTACCCACTCTTGATTGAACCAATTACCTCCTTGGAGGAAACGCATGTTCTTAAATGTTAGGCCCACATAATAGTAAAGAACTAAGAATGATTCTTCTTAAACAAAAATCCAACACTTTTTTAAGAATGTAAAGAGGCACTTTAAAGATTCTTTCTAACAAACAATCCAAATGAAAACTAGAGGTGAACTAGTGCAATATGAAAATGATATGCAAGAAGTACTAATAGTCAATACTAAAAAGAAAATGGTGTCTTTTCTCAACTAAATCATTTATACCGAAAGAAAGAATGCAAGTTAATTCTTTAACATTTGCAAAGAAAAGAGGTGAAACTCTTAACTAATTTAAAAGGGATTTTGAGCAAATGCAAGAACTAACCATACCAAAACATGGAATTATACAAATGAAACAAAAACATACTAAAAATATCCTAATAGGGACCTTAAAGCAACAAGTACAAAAGTTTTTATTTTTATTTTTTTACCTTGCATATAATGCCCAAATCAACACAAGATTTACTCAATATAACCTATGGTGAATAACAAATAGACAATTCCAAAAGTAGATCACATGAGAAAAAATAAGAGTCAACCTAGTTCACAGCAAAATAGGGATTTTCTATTAATTCCTAGTTTTCCTAAGAAATTCCATGACATAGGGATGTACTTTCGATGTGAAAAAGCAGGAAGTTAAAAGTAAGTGAAAATTTATGAGATATGTCCATGGACGAGGCAAAAAGAAAACACAAACAAAAAAAAACTATGAAAAGGTTACAACAAACATAAAAATTAAATAAAAGCAAGTAAATGAGAACACCATCTAAAAATGGGCTTGAACTAGGGCACACACAACTGAGCCGAAGTATAGGTTTCATTGCCAACGAGGTTGCCAAATTTAGTGTTGGAATTTTGTCACCAACCAGTACCAAAAGGAACATACTCAAGGGTTGTGCAACTTGTGTACTAGATAAAATGATATGGAAGAAATTCGAAAGAACCAGCAATTCTCTTAAACTTCTCTATGAAAGGAAGAATAAATAAATAAAAATACACAAAGCATAGGAGAAAGAAAGTATGTTTATATTAATGAAAATAATGGATATGAAAAAAGCACACCTTGGTTTTGAATATAGCAGATGAGGTCTCCATAGCCAACCCAAGGAAGGGTTCTTCTTCTCTTGTAATACTCCACTCCAAGCTAAATGATGTAGTATGGACTCCAAGGATGGAAATAAAATAATATAATGGGAACTCTCTCTCTCCCTTCCTCTCTCTCTGTATGGTATGAAAACATAACCTTACCTGTGATGGATGATATGAGTCAATGATCATTAGTGCTTTATTTATAGGAAAGGATGTGGACATCTCTTAGAACTAGCTCCAATGTGAATAATCCCTTGTCATTAATGAATTAATGAGACAATGATACATATTGGAAACAAGTTCAGAGGCTACTTTTAGTAATAATGATTTGGTGATGTCCACTTTCAACCACTACACCTTTTTGGAAGGCGAATAGTATTTATGGGTAATTGGTTTCTAATTTCGGGGAAACTTCATGGTTTTCAAGTTTTTTAGTGTGATGATCATGCATATGATTTTTTAGGGAAATTTTGTGCAATGACCTTTTATAGTTAAACTTTGGTTTTAGCTCAACTTTTGGTCACGATACTATTGTCATATGATGGTGGAGGTGATGGGAATGCGGATAATGCTGTAAAAAATGATGCAAAATGGTGATGATGCTCATGAGAAAGTAGGTGAGCAAAATTAGGCTATTAACACTACCCAAAACATCTATACTATGATATCCAAAATGTTGTATGAGCCGAAAGAAACAATTGTTGAAGGGTAATGTTATCTTCACCCTCCTTGTCAATTTGTAAAGTAAATACCAAACTTGCTACTACACTTTGTATGGTACTTGGTTGTCTTCCTTGCTTATGCTCAATGTTGGGACTGAAATCTCTTGTGGTAAAAATTATATGAATTCCAAGTCTAAAATAGATGTTGCAAATCATGAGTTGTTTGTCATTTCACTTGTGTTTTTTCCTCCCAAATAATGAGTAGCACTTATTCCATTTTATAGTCCTCTTTATTCTCAGTCTAATTACTTCAATATTGTTAAATATAAACATAAAATTTCATGTATAGTATGTGCATAATAAATTATTCTTGTAGAAACTTTTATGGGAAGAACATGTTATATGTTACCAGTGATAATGCACTCATGGAAACATTGCAAGGTTCATAATTAGTTGTAGGTGCTCATTGTTTATTGCAAAATGTTCATTAAAGAGCACTCCAATGACAAAAAGTTATTGATGAAAACACAAATCATCAAGATATTTTACCAAACTAGCATTGCACCTTACTATGATGTCAACTCAATAAAAGGATTCTAAATGATTGCACTTTGAGGAGGAATCATACCAAGCATGGTTGGATCAACCGTTGTTGTACAGGACAACACACCCTTGTAACCTAGGGTTTGGGGTTACCAACTTACTAATAGACTTGCAGACAATCAACTTTTAAAGAAAATGAAATGGGAATAGGAAGAGAGTTTGGCTTACCCGGTTTACGACAGTTGATCCAAGCTTGATCTTCTCCCGCTTCAATCTTCTCCAAAGCTTCTAGGGATTCTTCTCTACACCTGCTAATAGCCAATTCTTCAAGCAATCTCTCTCTCTCTCTCTCTCTCTCTCTCTCTCTCTCACACACACACACACACACACACACACACACACACACANCCTAGCTTCTGACACAAGGACTCCTCTGCAACCAAGGACACTGAGTTCTATTGCTCCAAGACTCTGAAGGTATACCACCAGCATAACTTTTCTCTTCTAGAATTGATTGATTAGCCCCATCCCAAGGCCTCTATTTATACATTGAGAGATAGAGTGGTTTCGAAGGTTAGGATGGTTGAGACAATTGGGATAGTTATGGATTAAGGCCCAACTAATCTCATCTAATCACAATTTTTAATTTTTAATATCAAATTAAGGTACACACAAGTGTTTATATAAGCAAAGGGAACTCGTGTGTTCAATGTACACACGGGTTGTAATGCACATAGTTGCGTGTGACACGTGAGTTGCAATGCGAATAGGAGTGTGTGCAACCCTAGATCAGAATAAAAATATATTAGACTAGTTTGGAGATCATGCATCAATGGTCATGCACATCTATAGTGTTTTTTCAACTTCAATCCTAATTGTCCTTTTGTGTACCGACATAATGGATGTCAGCACTCGGACGGGGAAGTGCCATTTTGGTTGATAACAGATGCCCCCTAATGTGTGAGGTCAGAGGGAAGCGATGGATGAAATACATTACAATATTTATCTTGGAGAACTCAATTGTCCAAAGCAACAAAGGAAGTACCTGAAACAAATACATATCAATGTCATGTACAAAATCATATCTGAGGATTCCATGTTCAACATACTGGAACACTAGCTCCTTTACAATATTTTATTACATCATATGATATGGGTACAAGACCACGTATATTACAAAGGTAGATCAAAGCCACAATATACAACGACGAGTCTTCAAAATATGGAAGCTATGTAACTGATCATAACATAGTCTCTCACAACTTAGGTTATAAATGTGAACCTAAGGTCTTCATCGAAATCCAAGGGAACCAATACAATCCTTACCATGTGAATAGATGTGCTGAAGTCAAACATGGAAAGGACTCAACAGATTGTCAATCAATAGGCGAAACTGACAACTGAAGCAAAGTAGTTCACCAATAATGGTATTGAATCCTAAGGTACAATCGTCAAAACTCTATGTCTTCGTCTTCAGGAAGTGCTGATGAGAAACCATACTGTGATGAGGAAGGAAATAGATCCTCCAACGGATCACAAGAGTGACTAAGAACTGGATGTAGGAAGGTAGAAACAAGTAATACTCAGATAGGATAATGATGGAATCAAGATAATAGCCAAATGCAGGGATAGATCCTTGAATAGTGAGCACGACACAGAGATGACCCAAGGCAGCTTTTAACTTTGCAGATAGGACAAATAAACTTATCTATCATGTAGGAGACATGATTAGATTCCCCATGTATAAAGGACAAGTGGGGGAGTAAGAAACTCGAAGTAATAGCTGAGCTGAAAGTGTACACTGAGACATGAGTATCAGAAAGTTCAGAAAGTGCTATGTTCATGGAGGATATGTTGCCACCGTTTGTAACCCAAAAAGAATACTTCTTCCTTGTCTTTCCTGTTAAATTTTAACGAGTCCAGGAAATTCAACTCAGGTATCTCTTCATTTTTGACAAGCTTGAAGAGGGGAGAGAATAATGCTTGATAAAGTCACTGATTCGTGGATTTTACGAGCCCGAACTAGTACATCCTCATTGGTGTTTTCATGTTTTGAGAGTCTGAAAAATCTGAAGAAGACTCCAAGGGGGTGCTTTTTCATCCAATTTAGTCTCCTGAGGCCGGAAAAGTATAAAACATACCACAGAAGAACTCTCTTAGCATCTGAAGAAGTAAGGCACACCTTTTTCATACTTAGTTAGGGAGGTTCGAAAAAGGTTAAATTACCACCTACCCAACGCCCCTTCAAAATCAGCATATAGCTTGAGTTTTACTAGTGTGAAGGAAAGCAAGATCACTCAGAAAGATCCATTTGGTTACGATAAAAGGGGCTTACAATAGTAAACTCGATGCTTTGTTCTTTAAGGTTTAACAAGCATGACAAAGACATAAAGTACGCTTGGAATATTTTTGATGTTTAGGTCCAGAGCATGAAAAAGAGAAAACTAAGCTCATATCGGGCTGTCCTTTTCCGTAAATTTATTCCCTCAGGTCCAGAAAAAGTGATAAACCTATACCTGAGAATACTCTTCTTAATTCCGAAGAAAAGGGAGTGTTCATTTTTCGTATTATTCCACATGGTTTGAAAAAGCGATAAACTATCACCAATGTGGATGCCCATTCGCATATTATTAATGAGCTTGAATCGACAAGTTTATTTTGAGGAGTTAGACCTGGGCCTAAAGAAACTCCATAAGGGCGCGGAGCCTTATAAAGGGGATAGCTTGTAAAAAGAGACCAAAATGAGGCTTAATTTGGCATGAAAAATAGCTAAGAAGGCTCCCCTAAACCTATGACAAATGTGGCATGAGTACCAAAAGACAACAAGGTGTTTTAAGCTAGGGTACTCATGAAGGGAAGTCCCTATCCACGGAAGAACAATGGTATATACAAGGTAATAATGGTTAAACACCATAATCCGTGGTCAAAGAAGTGATCCTAGGGTTAAATCAGATTAGGTATGGATGCAAAAATGCATGTGAATGACCAAAGTCCTACCCTATATGAGTGAATAACGACTTTAAATGACCTTGAACCTATTGCATTAGGAAAAAATGACATGGCATTAGTTCAATTTATAAAACAATTTTTAGACTATAGGCTAAAAACCCACAATTTGAAATTTTTCCTATATATAGTCCAAAATAGAAATCAAATATACCATTTCATGATTTTTACCCAATTTAGGAAACTTTTACCTCTGACTTCAATCGCTCGGTGTGGACAAACTAGTGGACGATTTTCGATTCCGCAAGTGCTAGGTAAGCTAGCTCTCCTTGCTCTTTCATTTCAACTGCTTCAATTTTTAATTTTGTCCAAAAATTTGATGTTTAAGCCTGCCCTAGGGAGGCCACGTGGGTAGGCGACTTATACAGTCTCGTACACGCATTTTACATGCGACCTGCCCGAAGGAAACTCGGGTGTCATACGTGACATGTGTAGAAGATAGTTGCGTGTACTGCACGACAAAGGAAACATAATGTTTGGCCAAAATCAAATTATTTGGATAAATTTTAATGTTTGATAATGGTTCAATGGGCAGGTTTAACCATGGTGTTGGAGTGGAGGGAGTGGGAACATGAATATATGGATCGAGCTGCACTCCGTAGTGCCCCTAGTGTGTAAGCATTACGGCAAAGTGGGCTACTGAAATTCTTCTGTACTTTGCCTATGCGGGCCAATGTCCATTTGTAGGATTTTTTTATTGGCTACTGGGACCATGACCTTGGGGATTTTGACCTTCAAGGTGAGATCTTGGAGGTGGATTTGGAAGACATATACTTCAACATGGGGTTGTCTCAACAGGGAACACTTGTCAACCTTGAAGGTACTTACAGGGGCGGTGACCCCATGAATGTTCAAGATTATGTAAACACTTACTGCATGCCTAGGAGTCAGAAAAAGGGATCATGCGTCCCTATTGTACATATTAGTAGCTTCTTGCTACAGGTGTTGGTAAGTACTATAGTAAGGGTTGCCGGATATTCATCACTTCATCTTGCTACTCAGAACCAAATGAGGATTGCTGTAGAGTGCTTGCAGGGAACTATGTTTGATTGGTGCTCGGGAATAATCCTGATTATGAAAAAAAAACTCTCTGACTGCAAGAGAGGTCGACGAAAGAATTTTGGGTATTCAAGTGTATTAGTGGCCTTCTTTTTTGAGAGAGTGCCCGCAATCAGCCCTGTGGTACCACTTCCAGCATTCTCTCCTCGTCAGCCTAGACTGACTAGGTGGGGAGAGATTTTCCTTCGCCATGGTAGCGGTGGGTTAGTTCAGAGCGTGTATGACTATGATTTCTACTTGTGGTGGGGGCGACAGTTGCCAGCACTAGAGCAGTTTCCATACACTGGTTTAGAATTTCGAGGTGACAATGATCTCATTCTCCCTTCAGGAAGAGTATGGGGAGCGCTAGGTATTTTAATTTCTAATTTTTTAAATTTTTATGAATTTTTATCATAAATATATATACATATGTATAAGAGTTTTTAATCCATTTTAATGTTTAAAATGCAGATATTAGGCTTGTTCGCCCTGATGGGAATCCAAAGATGTACGTGCGACCAGTGGTAGGGGAAGACCAGGGTTTGATGAGGGTGCTCTAGGGGAAACTGGCCAGGATTACCTACAGAGTCCCAACAATACAGATTGAGCAGATCCTTGCCATCATGCAGGAATTTGTTGTCGGAATTCCACCTACCTGGATACGCCTTATGCAAAGGGTAGCCAGGATTGTACTAGTCTATATAGAAGCCGTGGAGGTTGCTGCAGTTGAAGAAGCTGAGGAGGCTGGTGACTAGGGTGGTCAAGATGACCAAGGTGGTTAAGATTAGATCTAGGGTCATTTTATGGATTGCGATCCAAATTTTGTATATTTATACAGTTATGACTAGATCTGAGGATATGGACGAATATTTACATACACATACATACACATACATACATACATACATACATACATACATACATACATACATACATACATATATATATATATATATATATATATATTGTTGGTTTATTTACATGTGTTCAAAATGTATGTATTATGTATTTTTATAAAATGTGTGTTAAGTGCCAATCTAAGATATAGTTCGCATATGCATCAATTAATGAATTTTGATTTCATGGAATATGATTAAATGAAATATACTCAAAATTTATTTCCACTAATCTAACCTGCAAAAACTGACGTAATAAGATAGGGTTTCGCACATGATAAGCTCGATTGAGCTGGGAAACCACCAGTTGAGAGTCATGTCTGACTTCCAATTTAGTGATGCCACATGACAAAGCATCCCATAAAATCTCAATGACAGCCCTATATTCAGCCACATTATTCATAGTAGGACCTAGGCAAGCGCCTCCAAAGGCAATTAGCTGTCCTGAGGGTGAGTAAATGACCCATGCGGCTAAAGCCAGGTTGCAAGTGTGACGACTAACGCCATCTGCAAAACCTATGAACCACTCAGAATACATCTGTAACAGCCAACAGATTATATAAGAACACAAACTAGCTAACTATTTTTTTATTTTTATTTTTTCCAAAGAAAAAAAGCGTAATTTCATTCATCTTTCAAGATCAAAATTACATTCTGTATATTCACTTCTCGTGAATTTGCTAAATCAAAACCAAAAAACTGTAATAAGACTATAAAAGTCTACATCCACAACTTTTCAAATGGAACAGCATAAGTCCATGAGCAGTATAAGTCCTTAAACAGTGATAAAAAAAGAACATAACTTTTCGAATGTAGCAGCATAGATCCATAAACGGTGATCTAAAGAAAAGTACATATAATGCTGTAAGATAAACATATACAATATATACTGTAAAATCCCAGCAGTGCCAAAAAAAGATAAT
>LPNX010713858.1:435680-459612 GCA_001517045.1 Pseudotsuga menziesii
CCAACAGTGCTCCAATAATAGCCGGAGTGTTAGCAACGTCCTGGAAAATGGCCTTATTGTGGGCCAGCCAAAGCCCCCAATTAACCAACAGTGGCAATATCTTATGTTTCTGTAATGAGCTACTTCTCCACCATGATTCCCACGCAATGGACAGTGTTGCCCCTTCCCATTGACAGTGGAACCCGATCAGCAGAGAGACTTCCCTCCATACTGCCTTCGTAAAGGAACATAAGAGAAATAAATGACATGTAGATTCCAGCTCCCTTTTGCATAACACACACCAGCCAGGTCCCTGGAAAGACCTCTTCTGAAGCACATCCCACGTAGGAACTTTATTGTTGAGTGCGCACCGCATAAACAATTTAGTTTTTGGTGGACATTTCAATTTCCACAACGGTCTCCACCACCAGACAGCATCCCTTTGTACCCCTGCTTCACTAAGGCACAGATAACCAGCCTTTGGTGTATACACCCCTTCCGGATCGGCCTCCCACACCAGATTGTCTTCATGATCAGTAAGGAGAATATGTGCCTGCACCAGATCCCTTAAATACCGTTCCAAAAAACCAGTCTCCCTAACCCCCAATCCCAAAGTGATAGCCCTTTTCCAAAACTGATTCCACGGTTCAGCAGGCCTAGGATCAGATAGTTGATTCAATGTAGTGAGCCCCTTCTGTCTCAAGGCCTCAACCACATCTGCAGGAAGAACATGTTGCTGTGTACAACCCACCCAGGGATCCCTGCCAATTAGAACATTTTTCCCATTGCCAATGTCCCAAGCAAGATTGTTTTCAATTAAGTGGAAAGATTTAACAATCGCCTTCCAAATCACAGAGCCCCCTATATGTAGTTTCCTGGGAACTCTAATCCACTCAGCAAGAGTCACACCATGAAGATATTTTTGTTTGATCACACGAGTCCACAGACTAGAGGTTTTAAGCAACCTCCAACCTCCCTTAGCTGCCAAAGCTGATGAGAAAAGGAAGATGTCCTTAAGACCCCACCCTCCAATACCTTTAGGGACCGCAATCCTTCTCCAGTTCACCCAAGGAGTAACCTGTTCAGCCTTTTTGCCACTCCAGAGAAATCTGAAACAAACCCTCCGAATCCTCTCCAGAATCCCTTTAGGAATCCAAGATAGAGACATCCAATACACCGGGATAGCCTCTAAAATAGTTTTGACTAAGACTAGTCTGCCAGCTCTAGAAAGCCACTTATGACTCCAACTCTTTAATCTCTTCTCTACTTTCCCAACCAACCACAGCCAATCCTGTTTCCTATAAAAATTTGCTTTCAGATTAAACCCAAGATACTTTAGCCCATCGTCCAAGCCAGCTAAATGAATAGGGAAAAGTCTCCTAAGTTCAGCCTCCTCTTCAGGCCTTAGCAAATGAATGGTCAAAGAAGATTTACTGAAATTAATCTCCATTCCAGTAGCCTTAGAAAAAAGATCCAGGATATCCTGTAGGACTCTAGTATCACCTCTGGATCCCGAGCAAAAGATCAAAACATCATCCACAAAAAGGAGATGGGTGACATTTAAATTAGGGGCAATCTGAATCCCAGAAAAACAACCATCATCTTTAGCTGCTCTTAGTGCCCTGCTAAGACCCTCTGCAACTAGAAGAAAGAGAAGCGGAGACAGAGGACATCCTTGTCTCAGCCCTCGTTCAGCATGTAAAAATGGAGAGGCCGCCCCATTAATCAAAACAACAAAAGAGACAGTAGTTAAACAAGACATAATCCATCTGATAAAATTGTTGCAAAAACCTAGATGGGTAAAAAGCATTCTCAAATAAAGCCAACTAACTTGATCATAAGCCTTTGAAAGATCAATTTTGAGAATGGCTCCTTTAAGCCTCTTGGTTTTAATACTGTGAAGACCTTCCTATGCCACCCCAATCGCTTCGTGAATCTGACGACCTTCTAGAAAACCAAACTGCTCATCTGAAATATGAACTGAGAGGATGACCTTCAATCTTTGTGCAATTACCTTAGAAATAATCTTATAGACACAGTTGCACAAAGAAATAGGTCTAAAATCATTTAGGGTAAGGGGATTATCCGACTTAGGGATGAGTGCAATAAAAGTAGAGTTGAAGCTAGCTAGAAGCCATCCCGACGATCTTGAATCTTCAATTACCAGAAGTAGGTCTTTCCCCATAATATCAAAAAGATCCAGGAAGAAATCAATCGTCCAGCCATCTGGTCCAGGGCTTTTGTCTTTCTGGAAGCTGCCCATAACCTTTTTAAGTTCTTCTTCCGTCACTTCCTGCATAAGAACCCTATTACCCTCCTCATCCACGAAGCGTGGAAACAAAAGGGCCAATCTAATGACCTCTGCAAGAGTGGCCTGTGGTGGAGCTTTAAATAACTGTTGAAAGTGATTCACCCCACAACGTGCTTTATCATCAAAAGATACATGGGAAGTGCCCTCCTCATCCTTCAAACTCCAAATGGTATTGACCACTTTTCTACCTCTGGCATAAGCATGAAAAAACTTTGTGTTGTCGTCCCCACATTCAAGCCAAATAGCTCTGGTTTTGAGCCTCCACGCTTCCTCTTTTTCCAAGAGTAATGTGAAACGTCTTCCCTCCAACCGAGACAGAGCAAGCTTCGAGTCAAGAGAAGAAAAACCACCACCTTCACCTTCATAAATCACCAGCAAATCTTCCTCCACCTGTTTCAGTTCTGCATCATCTCTCCTTCTCTTTTCAGCTGCCCAATCCTTAATCAAGACTTTTAATCTTTTGATATTATCTGCAAATTGTAAAGCAGCCGAGCGAGCATTTTCCCCTACAATAGTATTCCAGTGAGAGAGGAAAATATTTTTGAAGGATTCATCCTGTAGCCAGGTTTTATTGAATTTTAAAGGGCAAGGTGGATTAATAGGCCCCTTTTTGATTTCAAAGAATATCGAAAAATGATCAGAATGTCCCCCACTGCTCACCCATTGTCTAACAAGAAAACATCTTTCCACCAACTGTTCAGCTATCAGGAAGCGATCAAGACGTTTAGCCACTCTTGCAGCACCACTACGCTTATTTCTCCATGTTGTCCAGAGCTTAACTGGTTCAATATCCAACAACCCTTTCTCTACCAATTTCTGAAGAAAATAGTCTGTCAGAGAATCGGCCCGGGCACTAGGTCCCCAAACTTCATTATGACCCAGTGAAAAGTTAAGATCACCACCCATAACTAACGAATCTCCAGTCACCAGAGGATGTTTGAGCAAATCATCCCAGAAAAGACCTCTGTTCAGATAAGGCCCATAAACGTTAATCACAGATAGTTTGAACCCCAACTCTTCGCAATGAAACTCCGCTCCCAGAACTGAATTCATCCCCCAAGCATTTACCAGCTTCACACAGCACTTCCTCCAGCCAACTGCCAGACCCCCAGATCGGCCATTTGCATCAAGAGTCAAAAAGGACCAACCAGGTAACCAATGTTCCAACCTCTCCAAAATCACATCTCCTACACCTAAAGTCTCTTGAAGTAAAATCACGTCAGGGTGTTCAAGATTAAGCACCCTAATGAAGGCTGATTTCTTCACAGGCCCAGCCAACCCACGGCAATTGAAGGACATGATCTTCATTTACGACCTCTTTTCATGGCCTTCTTCGCTCTAAGGGCCAATTCAATCGAGTGTTGTTTACCTTCTATAAGATCCTCCTTAGCTCGAGACTGAGCCTTAGAAAGATTAGTTTTCCTTCCCCTACCCCGCCGCACCGACAAAGGAAATTTGGCCAGACCCGAGGTCTTTGTTCTGGACCTTAAAAAATAGGTCGAATCAAAGGAATCTGAATGTGAGGGGCAGGACACCTCAATAGGAAGAACATGGTCAGGTTCCAATATGACGCTGGAAGGTTCTTCAACAGCCAGAAAGAGGTCGGGGACAATAGCAGAAGAGTCCGCAACTGAGATAGGCTTTTCAGGTTCAACTTCAACAGGGATGGAAGGAGGCACGAGTAGAGACAAAAAGGAGCTCGAACGACCCGACAGGGAAAGATTTCTCAAGCCATCAATCCAGTCATAACCTAAGAAAGAGACATTATTCAAGAATAAATTTATATTTGGAGACAAAGAAAAAGTGGGAATACCCGAACAGGAAGGATCCTTTGTGAGGAAGTCCGGTGCACGGGCCAGTACATCTGCAAGAACTACAGCCCTCCCTTCGTTTTCAAAGTTGAGGTCAACACCCACCTGAGAAGGAACCAGATCATCCACAGAGAAAGGAGCTGGTCCTTGAGACGCAACATTCACGGGCAAATCCATACTCGAACAAGGAGGATCCTTAGATGAAACCAAAGAATGAATCTGTTCAATTGTAGAAGGTACTGCGACCCTCCCATCAATTTCCGGATTAATTTCTACACCCGCCAAGTCAATGTCCTGATCATCCACCATAATAGGACCAAAACCGTGAGATGCCCCGATCTTCACCGACTGATCCCCACCTGACGCCACAGCACCGTTCTTCCTGAGACCAAAATAGGAATGTTTTGGTAATTTGCAGTCCGAGGCCGGATGCCCATAAGCGTGGCAGCGCCTACACCGGAAAGGAACGTTCTCATAATCCAAAATTTGAGGGATGATCACCGGCCCCCAATCCAGATTAATGGATTCAGCTAAACCTTCCCTTAAATTGATATTCACCAAGATGCGTGCAATATTCTTCTCATGGGTATCCAAGAAAGATAAATCGGCCTCCAAGAAAGTACCCAGGATGTTGCCAATCCTCCTGAAGTGACAAATATCCCAAAAGTGTAGAGGGAGCCCTGGCATTCTAACCCAAATAGGGATCTCATCAATCCTTTCTTTACTGGCATCGAACAGCGGATTCCAAGATTTCAGAAGGACAGGGGAGTTATTAATATGCCAACTTTGGCTCTGAATCCAAATGAGATCCACCTCCTTTTCCAAGTTGACTACAAACCATCCCCTGTTCAGCGCCTCCACTACTGGAATATAACCTAACTTTTCCCCCCAGGGAAACCCTAGCCCAATCCTGCACCGTCTGCTTAGCAAAATTCCGTCCCATAACGCGACCCACCAGCGTACATTTCGCCATCTGTAAGACACTGTCCCACGCTAAGTCTTCCCCTACAACATAATTCCGAAGCTTTTTCTTTTTAATCCAGTTTCTTCGTCGACGTTTAGATGGGCCACCTTCACCGACTTTCCGTCCAGCTGAATCCGCCAAAACTCCATGATTTTCAACTGGAAGACCCCCACGAGGAGATCCAAACCCTCGATGCTCTGCTAAACCCAAAGAAGGCCTCCAATATTCCACTGGCAAGGAACCTCCACGACCATCACCCGTCTGAGGCAGACCAGCCCAACCAAACGAGCCCACTTGAACAAAACCCTCCTGTAGAATCGGAGACCCACCATAACAAGGAGGCACATCAAGATCCCTCCCTCTCGATCTATCCAGCATACCATCAGAAGGATAAGGCAGAAAATCCGCCAGAGAACCGACAGGAACCGGCGAGTTGAGGAAAATCGATGGCGAGAAATCCTCCACCAAGGGAGACGACCCCAAATTAGAGACAAGGTCTGCCGGTCCCAGCTTAGGGATGTCCGCCTGCTGCAGCAGCCCTCCACCTGGCCCCCCCCAGATGTCAGTGCTTTCCATCCTGTCACTGGAATAATCCACCGCATCAAGATCCTCCATTAAAGCCAGAGAAGATAACCGTTAGCAGTCTCAATTCTTTCAAAACCTCAAACTGCAGCAAACCCTAATCCTGCCCCCAGCTCAAACCCAAGCCGTGAACAATACACCTTCAAACAAAAACTAATTAGCTGCCAGAACGGTCAGGCCCCTAATCAAAGCTAGAGGACCTGAACTACGTACATCCATCTGACAAATCTACGCCATCGCCCGTACTTCGTTTGCTCCAAGAAAATCCCTCCATACCAAAACCACATTTAGGATCATCAGCAGAGCAATTTACATATGGAAAGCCAAACTAACAAACTAGCTAACTATTGTACATAAAGTTACATACAATAAAATTACAAGAAAAGGCACTAAGACTAAGCATAGTACTTCTTCAGGTAGATCCCATTTCTAGGCTCCGACAGATTATTCCCTTCAAAATCTGTTAATTCATATGCCCCTTTCTTCAAAACTTTTGACACGATATAGGGTCCTAAGCACATGGACCTGGACTTCCCTGCCCCCAGGGGTTCTTTGTCTTGATCCCAGAGCAAGACAAGCTCCCCTTCAAAGAAAATTATAGGCTTGACCGATTTATCATATTGATTTCTAACCCTATTTTTATGAGTCTCATTTGTTGTCAACACATCTCTACGTTGTTCATCTAGATGTTCCAAATGTAGAAAACGTTCTTCCAGTTCAATCGTGTCAGGTAACACATTAATGGAAATTTTCAATGATGGGATTTCACATTCAACCGGAGTTACTACTTCAACCCAATGAACGAGTTGGAAAGGTAAGAACCCCGTGGAAGTTTTAACATTGGTTCAATATGCCCAAAGTGTAGGATACAACATAATGTGCCAATTTGACCGTGCTTTGTTAATAGTACGCTTGAGAATAGTCTTCAAGGTCTTATTGACTACCTCGACTTGACCAATCGCTTGCAGGTAAAAAGAAGACGAGTGATCTTGTTTAAACCCTAGCATAGTAGCCAATTCGGTCATCATGTTGTTCTGGAAATGACTTCCATGGTCAGTGACAATCTCTTTTGGAATACCGAAACGAGCGATAATCTGGTTGAAAATAAAAAATAAATTGTGGTTTCCCCGTCAGCCCTGAAGGTGGGCATTGCCTCTGCCCACTTTGTAAAGTAATCCACAGCGACAATGATGTATTTGTGCCCCCCAGCCGAGACTGAGTTGCACATCACATAATCTATCCCCCACTTGGTGAAGAGGCCCACTGCGATGACGGGAAACAATGGAGCGGGATGTGACCGCATATTTCTAGTGTAAATCTGATAAGGATGACAACACTTCACAGCTTCCACACAATCTTTAAAGACTGTGGGCCAGAAATAGCCAGCATGCATAATCTTCTGGGTCGTTGCTAACCCAGATAAATGACCCCCACATGCTTCACTATGGGCATCATTTAAGACA
Source organism: Pseudotsuga menziesii (assembly GCA_001517045.1). NCBI lineage: Eukaryota > Viridiplantae > Streptophyta > Pinopsida > Pinales > Pinaceae > Pseudotsuga > Pseudotsuga menziesii. Next base: position 442,791 of record LPNX010713858.1, read on the forward strand.
CTCTCGACCTCTTCGTGGGTGAGGCACTGATGTAAAATAGATTCTACCCCTCTACGGTATAAAATATCCCTGATGATAAGGTAGTTTTCCGCATGTACACGTAGTTTGCTTCGCTCTTCCCACGAAAAGGCCGTGGGACACTTCAGATTCTGGAGATAGATAAGTATATCTTTGTACCAAGGATCAGAGGTGGAAATAAGAAAAATGTGCTCATCAGGGAATGAGTCTTCTTCAACTGCTACATCTTCTTATACTAGAAATTCTGCAATAAGCTCTGCAAAAACTAAGGATTTTTTCGATTTGTAAGATTCAAAATCCAAGTCAAACTCCTGGAGAATGACTATCCATTTATTGAATTTTCCCCCAACTATGCGTTGGTACAAAACATACTGAAAAGAATTGACATCTGCCACTACTGTCGTAGTCCTCAGTAAGATGTAGTGATGTAACCTCTGTATAACATATACACCTGATAAGGCCAACTTTTCAACGTGGCAGTACCAGAGTTCAGGGCTAGCTAAAGCATGAATAAGGTAATAGACGAAATGCTCTTGGAGCTCATCATCTTCCTAGACCAGCACTACCCCAATGGTCGACAGATGCAGTCAGATACAATTTAAAATCACGAGAGTAATCTGACGGACGTAACAAAGGAGCCGACAACAAAGCTTTCTTTAATGCCGCAAAAGCAAGTTGTGCGGTTTCATCCCATACAAATGGGGTTTCCTGCTTCAACAAGCGCATGAAACCTTTGGTGATATTGACATAATTCACGATAAAATGTTAAAGAAAGTTAGACTTTTCTTGTAGGCTCTGAAGTTTCCTGATAGAACGAGGAGGAGGCAGCTTTACAATGGCCTCAACTTTCAAAGGATCCACCTGAATACCTTTGTTAGAAACTATGAACCCGAGCATCCTACCTGACTCGACACAGAAAACACACTTGTGGGGATTCAAGCGTATTTTGTAATGCCTGCATCATTCAAAAATTAAGCGCAAGTGATCTGGATGATCGATCCTCTTACGAGAATGAGTAGGCAGATCATCTAGGTACGGTTCTACAATAGTCTTGATGTCATGGAAGGAAAAATTCATTGCCCGCTGAAAGGTAGCCCCTGCATTTTTCAATCCAAAGGTAATATTCTTATACGCAAATGTACCCCAAGGACAAATGAAGGTCGTTTTATGTTGGTCTTTCGGCTTGATTTGAATCTGATTGTACCCAGAAAAACCATCGATAAACAAAAAAACCTCACTCCCCGCACAAGCATCAATGATTTGATCTATGATTGGTGTGGGGTAGTTGTCCTTAGGACAAGATTTGTTTAAATCATGAAAGTCAGTACATACACGTATCGTCCCTTGCTTTTAATCGACGAGGACATGATTGGATACCCACTCTGTCAAAGCGATCGGGTAAATAAAACCATCTTTCAACAACTTTTCCACTTCAGCCTTAACGGCTGCCGCTTTACGCGGGTTGACAGGTCTAAGTTTTTTTCGAACCGGTTTGGCATCAGGATAGGTTTGGATTACATGTTTGACTATTGATGGATATATGCCTGGAATCTCCTCATATGACCAGGAAAACACGTAGCGAAACTCCTTAAATAAGGTTGTATAGATAGCAATCTCCTCCGGAGAGCAGTTTGCACCAATATATACATTTTCCACGACATTGGGATTTGTAGAGATGTTGATAGGGATAGTAACGAAAATGTTTTCTATATTCCCCTTGGAAAAAATTCCCTCCCTTGGTAAGGGATTGACCAGTATATTAGCATCACCTACCGGTCTCACATGGAACTCTTGATTTTCAATCCTGCTTAACTCTGGAAGAAAGTAGGATCTATGTTGAAGATATTCAAAGATCTTATCGCACCTACTCATAGCTTCCAAAATGGCTTCATCTGAAGGCAAAACCATGTCTAAGAAATCATCAGTATACAAAGAGTTCTCTTCCCAAGCAAGGAGATAAGATTCTTCCAACTCCTCTGAGAGTGTAGGAGGAACCAGAACAGGATCAACAGTGGTGTTAACGATAGCCTGATAAGCTACTTCCACTACCGATAAGGGCACTTCGGGTTCATAATGGGAAGGAAGGACCCAAGGATCCATTTTATCGACAATCGTAGCGATAGACTTCCCTACACTAATGGAACCTAAATAGTGTATCAGGGTTGGGATATCAAAAGTGCCCATTAACAATGAGTACATATCAACCCCCAAGCTCTAATTAGCTGGTTTAACTTGATCAACCAATGGTACGGTGGACTCATTATTTTCCATTTGGACCTTTCGAGTGAAATGGAGTTGGTCAACAGTGACCAACTTCCCTTCGTGTGGAAACACTACCACTCGAACAATGGCCGAGGCGATTGCACACATAGCATAATTCCAGATTCTCCCCAGAAGCAAGTTATAATCCAATGGGGCATCAATCACTTCCACTTCAACAGACATTGCCTTCCCTGCCAACTTAATCTCAAAAGCTGGTAGGATACCATGCGGATGAAAAGACCTTTCGTCGAAACCCGTAAGTAAGGTGTTTGATGGAACTAGCTCTGGAGATCCAAGAGCCTTCCAACAAGATAAAGACATGACACATGTGGAAGCACCTTCATCAACAACTATCCTACCAATGGTCTTTCCACCATGGATGACATCTACTGATAAAGCCACATGATACGGCAGGAGAATCTTAGTCTTAGCATCAGACAAATTAAATTTTGCCATAAGGCTCGAGGAATCCATAGTCCCAAAAGCTGCTAAGAGTGCATCTCGCTGGGTGAGACAACTCTATAGCACCTCCAAAGCTGACATTGCATAAGGGGTTTGGGCTAAATCTTCAACTACAGAGTAATTGGCTGCAGCCCTTGCGTTGGGATTGTGCAATGCTTTCTTAAAGACACCTTTCGGTATCTCAGGCATAGGTTCGGCAGGTTTCTCGATTGTCAGAGGGTTAGAAGTTTCACCTATAGACTTACCCTTCTCTGGAGCCTCCGTCTCATAGTTCTTATTTCTAGTCTAGAGTAATGTCTCAGATCACACCATGTTGATATAATTTTGGTCATAGGTACTATCAGTGCCCCTAACTACATTAGAAACCGAAGCTACATTCTGTCCTTGGGGAAATGGATCCTTCAGGACATTCGGTTGTTGATTTTTTAGCAGCTTCTGAGCTTGATCAATAAGAGGGCATTGATGGGTCAGGTGATCTTCCTGGCACAACTTACAGGGAAATTTCACCTTCTTCTTCTCTTTTTTCCCCCCATCAGCATTATTTGTGGGTCTAGACTTGTTTTTCTTTCCCTCGCCTTTCTTCCCCTTTTTCTTTTTCCCATCAGGTTGCTGATTGCCCTTTTGGGAGGATTGAGCAAAAACATTTGCATTTTGGTGTGAGGGGGCAGGCTTTGCTACCTCCATTGTAGACTGTTTAACAGACAACTCGTGGAGTTGTTTAGCTAAAGACTCTACAGTGGGAGATTTAACTGAACCAACCACACCATCGGCATGGGGTCCAGGCTTAGGTTTCTCAACACTATGTGTAGGCCGCGGTGCCTCAGGTATGATTTCATATAGTATCCCAGACTAAGAGTATATCAAATCTAGATGTTGGTCCCTAAGGATGGCCTCTTCCTCATTAGTTACTCCCGAGGTGGAAACATCCTTAGATATAGACGACAATAAGGACTTAAGGAACCATTCTAAAAAAAACTTAGGAGAGATTGTGGCCTTGATGAGCCTCTTTCGGCTTCGCCACGCTTGGATATGATCCTAAATGTGAGTGGATTTGTCCTACCAAAAGGTGGACAATAAATATGTATCGGCATCAAACCGGATAGGAAGTTGGAAGTGGTTAAGGAGCACATTGGCTAAGCCCCAAAAACTGTCAAACGCAACAGAGGGAAACTCAATATACCACTTTGCTACAGCACTAGTCAGAGTTCTTTTGAACAAACTCAACCGAACGGTGTCATCGTTCAGCGAGTTGGAAGAGCACCACAAGTGAAAGGTGGTGATATGAGCACCTGGGTCCTCACCAACTTTGCCCTCGAATTTTGGAATGTCTAAGGGTAGTTTGGTAGGGATAGGTGGCCAAGAGGCATCATGTTTCACCGGGTCATTCATTAACTTGGACAAATTTGGCAAGTTTAAAGTTGCCAGGAACGGAAGTTTGGGCCTAACCGGAGCTTGAAAGTACGAGCTTGGGAAGTAGAAGGACTTGCCCCATGGTTCCCAAATGTAAATGCGGGGTTGCCCCCAGCTGCTAGTTGTGAAGTAGTTGGAATACTTTGAAATGGATTCCACCCTTAATCCAGTGGATTATTTGTGTGCGGTGCAGTGTATGTGGTTTGAGCTTCTCTAATTGAGACTGGAGTCTGGAAAACATGAGCAGGTATCCCTCCGCTAAAAACCGAGAAGGGAGAGCTCGTGAATGGGGTTGAAACTAGAGTTTCAAAACCTTGACCATAAGAGTTAGTATTTCTAAACTACATCCCCACATATGCAGGTGTAGGGCCTACATAAGGAGTGGATGGGAGAATGTACCCCCCATTCCATGGAAAACCCTAGACAAATGAAGAGGATCCAGCAGGACTGTAAGTTTTAAACCTGTGCAGAGAAGCAAAGCATATAGATTATTTTAAGCAAAATAGAGATCACAACACATCATTCACACATAAACATGGAGATTTACCATGGAAACCATTAACCGAGAAAACCAGAAAACCTTGGAGCCACACCTCCTATTTTCTCTTCATTCCCTTATGAAATCCTCACAATACAAAATATAGGTATTCCGCAACATCGAAATACCGTATTCGTTAACCCGGATTAGAAAAAGACTCCAATCCCTTAACCGAGATTAAGTTACATATTTTTAGACAAATTGTAAAAATAGCCACAAACAACTATAAATAGCCATAAAATTTTGCTCGTTGTGCTTGCATCAGAAATGGCCTAACGACCATTTCTGTGAAGGTGCTTTTGGGATTGTCAAGCTACAACGCTGACATGCGCACCTCCCCTCCATATGCACATGCAAAGAATATAACATATACCCAACAAGGACCACTCTGAGTAGTGTGTGCAAAATATGGTGAAGCAAAGGTGCACTGGGAATCCCAGTGACCACCCCACCAGAAGGGCCTACTACATTTGTGGAAGCCGGTGGTTGAACCACCCGACTAGCTGGGGTTAAAGGAGTAGCAGGTATATTTGTTCTAGGATTAACAACTGGGGGAGGCAATACTCCTTCAACCAGAATGGCTGAAATGGGGGTAGATGGACCCTCTCCTGAGCTAGCCATAAGTTTGTTCATGGGAACACCAATAACAGGTGAATCAAATGGAAGAACCTAGACGATCACATGATCGTTTAAGTCAGTAAGAGGTGAATTAGAGTTTCTTGCAAACTCGTCAACCTGCAAGTCTTCTATATCTACTGCAGTTGTCTCAACCTGGTTTATCCTAAGTTCCGGTTCACCTGGAACTTCACTGATTCCTACTAGTTCAAAAGAACCATCTGTATCTAATCTCCTCCTTTAAGGGGGCGGTGGAGGCTCCACTGTAGTAGCTGGAGGAAGGTTTTGCAACCTTCTTGACCTTCTAAGAGGTTGGTCCTCCATGGTTGAAAATTGACTCTTCACACACCCTAAGGCCGACTAAACACAAACAAACCACACAACATTCACTACAAAATTTCCTAAAGCTAAAGCAGACACAAAGGGTATAAGATATGCTTTTCAAAAGAAAGCTAAGAGACAGTTACTTGGTGTCCTCGTAGATGTTATTAGGCACAAGCAGAGGAATCAACCAACCACCCTCCCACACCTTCTACCGGGGTTACCTTCCAAGCCCGTCTAAGATCCACCAGAAATAGTCTTTTGGTGCACCTGTGTATGAACCCTAGATTTCAAAGAGACTAAAGGCTACCGCAACTATACTGACAGTCTAGGGGGATAGTAGCAACCCTTATTTGTACGCATGGGAAAGGTAGCAAAGCCCGAAACCCTGTCAACACCGACACCGCACGGGGCCCAATAGGTGGTATTGACAGAAGTCCCCAGAGGTGCAAAAACCTTGGTCTACGCTTTGATAATAAATCAGAGAGTTCTCTCCTCAGTCCAAGCCTCCACGCAGCCTCATGATTAACTCTTGTTTGAGAGGAGTTTCCCAGATACAATCAACATAGAAGAGGATTTACCTATTGATTGGCCAACTGCGTCTGAATTTAAACACTTGTGGAGAGTTGAAACTCCCTAATCCACAAGTCTAGCCTAATCTAGTTGGTGTAGGAGCCTAAAAAATAAAACTTACTAATAATTTTTTTAATTATATCATTCATTTTAGAAGGTTGTTTTAGTTAGAGGTAAATGGCGTGAAACAATGTGGTGTTATAGACTCGATAAGAAAAAGCAAAAATGATGTATGAAGCAAATTTCAAAGTAAATTATGACTACTTAAACCAAATTTCTTTTCTTTTTGTAAATAGAAGCTAATGAATTTGAAACTAAGTGCAAGAAAACTAAGACTTCTTTTTATAATTTTTGAATTTTATTTGAAAAATACTCAAAAGAAACAGCTAAATGCAAAAGAATAAAATGTTTTTCTTCTCTTTTCAAAGACTTAAAAAACTATAATGCAACTAAATGCAAGTTTTGAGCAAGTTTCAATAATCAAAGCATGTAAAGAGTGAAATGAGGCATAAAGGACCTAAAGCGACCTACTTCAACCAACAGGAAGAAGACTTGGAAAAAAACTGACTTGGAGAAACTATTGAACCCAGAGAGTCCACTAGATTCACAAAAGAAAGAGTGACAAACTGAAACCGCAAAAATGCAGCACAACATTTAAATCATCCAAGGCCCTGATCACTGACCTAGACATAGGAACTCAAACCTGCAGGCCAAGCAGGAGGACCACCTACACTTGACAAAATGAAAGAAATTCAAACAAAAGGCTCAAAGGCTTGAAGAACAAGAAAACGGTGTGACATACAGACTTCAGACTCATAGAGTCATGCCATAAAAATAAGAATTCCAAACAACTAAAAGTCAAAGAGACAGGGACAAGCAAACCATATCCAACTTATAGACTGCTACAAGAAACACACGACTGTGTATACAGGAAACCTGTGTACGACACGTGACTATCTAGACAGCAATCCGCGTGTACAAGGTCACACACGTGACTGTGCACGAAGCAACCCGTGTGTACTACTAAAAAAAATTCAAAGAAAAAATAATAGCAACGAATTATGGGCATACTACACTGTAAATCAAGAAGTAAGATAAAAATAATCACACTCAGAATCAGAATCGGAACAAAGACTGGTAAAGGAAACCTATAGGATGAACCCACAGTAGGCTGGAATCCCTAGTGGAGTCGCTAGTTATGTTGTACAGGACAATACACCCTTGTAACCTAGGGTCTGGGGTTACCAACTTACTAATAGACTTGCAGACAATCAACTTTTATAGAAAATGAAATGGGAATAGGAAGAGAATTTGGCTTACCGAGTTTACGACGGTTGATCCAAGCTTAATCTTCTCCCACTTCAATCTTCTCCAAAGCTTCTAGGGCTGCTTCTCTTCACCCTGCAAAGAGCCAATTCTTCAAGCAATATCTCACGTGTATATATATATATAAGAGGTTAGATGAAATGCATATTAATAACATAATTGACATCATTCATAAACCAATATACATGAGAAAAGCATAATACAAAAATTGGAAGAAGAATTCTGTTTATTAACAAACAGTGAATAGGTGATAATACAACCCAACTTCTGACACAAGGACTCCTCTATAACCGAGGACACTGAGTTCTGCTGCTTCAAGACTCTGAAGGCATACCACTAGCATAACTTTGCTCTTCTAGAATTGATTGATTAGCCCCATCCCAAGGCCTCTATTTATACATTGGAAAATAGAGTGGTTTCGAAGGTTAAGATGGTTGAGACAGTTAGGATAGTTATGGATTAAGGCCCAACTAATCTCATCTAATCACGATTTATATTTTTTAATGTTGAATTAAGGTACACGGGAGTGTTTATATAAGCAAGGTGCGTATGACACACCTATTGCTCAAATGGAACTTGCGTGTTCAATGTACACGTGGGTTGCAATGCACATAGTCATGTGTGACACACGATTTGCAATGCAAATAAGAGCATGTGCAGCCCTAGATTCAGAATAAAAATATATTAGACTGGTCTGGAGATCATGCATCAATGGTCATGCACATCTATAGTGTTTTGGCAACTTCAATCCTAATTGTCATTTTGTGTACCGACATAATGTATGTTAGCACTTGGACGGAGAAGTGCCATTTTGGTTGACAATAACCGCCTATCCAATTCCCACAACATTCTAACTCACAAATTCATAATGTCTATAATAACATTTATACTTCATATGTTGGGGCTAAAAACAATGATAGAAAAGTTTGGTACGAATGATTTCTTCTGGGATACCAATGCCTTGAAGGGAATGTTGTTAAATGCATTCTATAAAAATTAGCTTAGGAATGATGCTAATATCGTCTATACCTTCTTGGAAAGCCCAAAACATGCTTCCACCACCCATTTCTTTTGACATGGGTTAAGATCTACCCATCTAGGGATAACAATATTATTGTACAACTTCAAAATGATGTATCGTATGTTAGACATGTTTTTGGCATGACTGAGGTCATTAATCACTAAGTTCCTTATATTTTAATGAAAAGGTCATTAATCACTAATTCCCTTATATTTTAATAAACCTCGACAGACAATCAATAATGAAAACATACTTTATACACACTTATATTGCTTATTAATTGTGGGCTATTAAAAGATAAGGTACTTCCAAATAATAATGTCCCCAAGTACCTTATATCGTGAATCACTTATGTGTTTATAAGTTTAGAGTGCATCACTAATAAATATTTTATATAATATTTTATCTTGCGTGGTTGCATGTGCTAGTGTTACACATTTATCCTATGTTTGTTATACGTTTATCTTATGTTTAGTACATTATCGTTAACTATTTTTAGTCAGTTCCTATGTAGAGACTATATGACTATATGCCTAATAATTAGTTCTAGATATACAAAGAAATCAAAAGTTTCTTCAAAGTTAGTGAAAAATATGATTTATTTGCATTTATTTACATAATTTATTTTCATATGTGTTGTATTTTGATTAGACTATAAAGCTTGATAAGACTAATGTTATCATTGATTTGATTAGATAAAAATAAGAAATGAAACAAAAATACTTGTAACTTTAGGAATATTACAAATTATAGTAATATCTTGACAACACCCAATATCTGAGAGTAATATCATGAGAGCACACAATATCCAACAAGCAATATCTTGCATAGATTATGTGCATATATGTTTAATTATGTCCATAGGCATTTTTATTTGAGATTTGGGGTGGACTATGACCTATGCTTTTTCATCTACTGAAAAGGATGAGACAAGTGTAGTGTGGAAATTGATTCTATGGCATTCAAAATTTGAAATAAACAATTATATATATAAATGGTAAATGATGAATATATAAATTGGTAACCATGCATGGATAACTCATAGCTGATTACACATAACTAGAAGAAAGATATATATATATATATATATATATATATATATATATNCATTTTATCCTTATAGACTTGATCCAGCCACAACCTATGTGGATGTGATAGTTATACATAGACCAAACCTAATTCGAAAATCGATTTTAAACCTAATCATCTTCATCCATTTGTCACATTCTCTAAATTATATTATGTTTGATTACAACAGATACGTGCCTTCCTTGTCCTTCATCCTCTTGCACAATTCTGCATGTTGCTCCATATGTCGCAATTTGCACCTTCCACTGCATGGATTTAAATATGTGGCGTCCTTCCTAGAATTCCATTCCCCATAGCTAAAAGCCCAAAGCAACAACTAATATAATACCTGTTCTAACGGGAGGGAGTTGTGCAAGAGCATCGATTTGGATGAGGCTGTGGCCTATGATGTTGCGGTGTAGGATGTATTCCTCACAGGAAAAGAAAACCAGAGGGTTTAGGACTTGTTTGTTTATGGAAATTGGAATTGGATGTAAGCACTGGACAAAAGGTTCATAGTGTTGATGGAGAAGAGCAAGCTCGACGCTCATCCGAAGCTCTTCATTCTGATTGTTCACGACAAGGATAACAAGTAGTGCCTCATCATCATTGATAGCAGAATAGGCATGACTAAAGCCGGTGGGTAGACTAGTAATCTGATACCATTCTCATGTGTGCATGTTTATGTTTAGTTTAATCAATCTTGAGAAGATATTATAGTGTGTATTATGTTTTCAATTTTCTGGTATCCTAAAGGCTTAAGGCAAGGCTAAGGCTAACGAACTCCCATGGTGTTTCAGGTTCGTTTGATATGTAGGTCGGGCTGCCATTTCAGTGTTCCGGGTATTTGGGATATAGGGCTATATTTTTGCTCAGTTTCAGTGTTCCTCTTCTGGGTATTTGGGATATAGGGCTATTTTTGCTCAGTTGAATTGTAGCAGCTGAGTGTATTATGTAAAGAATTGTAGCAGCTGAATGTATTATGTAAAGAAATTGGAGTTCTTGCTTTTGAATGATAGGTCTGATGATCCATAGTTCCGCGGCAGAGCATCATATATAAAGCATATACCGTCGATCACTCAATTCTATTGTAGACTGCTGCTTAAGTCTTTCTTTCCCTGCTTATCTACGTGAAAGCTTGTGTCTACGAAGTTCATGATTCAGGCCTTCGAACTTCGTAAGAAACAACCACTTGCTTGAAGAATGCTTAGTTGCTAGGCGCTATTAATCTTGTTCGGGTTGGGCCGTCACCCAGGGTACTATTGATTATTCTTACAGCAGATAAGTACGAAGAAGCGATTCTACATAGAACCGAACAAGGAATCAAGGTAGCATTCTGAACCCCGACACGAACCAATAGAGTAGTCCGATGCATATTAAGGATGCTAGATGAACTGATGCGATTTAGACCAATCCACGCCAGACTGTCAAAACTGAGATGCCCAGAAGGATCAAAGCAATAATGAAAAGGTATCTTGCAGTCTCAGTCCTTTGGTCTCGAAGCATAATCCCCGGCCCTGCCTTGCCCGTTAAAGTTGCCTTCCCCTATCCTTAATTTACTATATGACAGTTGCTTACAATAGCAATATCCATCAGTGTACAACATCTACACGCACAATTTTGGGCAGGCATGCGTAGCACGGAATGCTCAATATCTATGAACTTACAGGGATAACAAGCAATCCCAAGTTCCGGGACAACACCGCAATACACAGAAACACTCACACGCACTAGCCCAAGAAAAGACTTTCAACAACGTTGGCGGGACATGGCGAAATAAAGCCTCCTAGTAGAGGCACTCACTCTCAGCTACTCCTTTCCTTATATTTATATTCAGCTACTCTTTTACTCTCAGATTGGGAAAGAGAAAAAAGTAAACCTAGTAGTAGATTGGTAAAGAGAAAAAAAGTACTCCTTTACCCTCGGGAAAGAGAAAAAAGTAAACCTAGTAGTTGATGTAAACAGTGGCGAAAAAGGAAAGATCCACATAAACGGTGGAGAAAAGAAGTTAGAAACAGTTGAGAAAAGAAGTTCGAGAAGAGGATAGCATGCTTTGTAAGTTCCAGCATGTTGAATATGAATGTGTATTTTTTTTGGTTTTTTCTATTCTGTAACAGCCGCGAGCCATACTGTAGAGTGTTTTTTATTTAATTTGTTTTTTGGTTGTTGTGTGGTCCCTAGCGTGTTTGATAGCCCAGAGGTATATACTATAGACTGTTTTTTATTTAATTTTTTTTGTTTTTTATTTATTTTTTATTTTTGTCTGTAGTGTGTTTGATAGCCCTAGCTTAGATACTGTAAAGTGTCTTTTATTTAATTTGTTTTTGTCTCTACTATAAAGTGTCGTTTTTGTCTGTAGTGTGTTTGACAGCCCTACGCGAGATACTTAATAGTGTTTTTTTATTTAATTTGTTTTTTTTATCTGTTCTACAGCCCAGATAATTTGACAGCCCTACGCGAGACACTTAAGAGTGTTTTTTATTTAATTTGTTTTTTTATATGTTCTACAGCTGTTTTTTATTTAATTTGTTTTTTTTTATCCATTTCTTTTATTTAATTTGTTTTTGTATATGTGGAGTGTGTTTTATTTAATTTGTTTGTCTCTACTTTCTTTTACAAGGTTCATGTCGTATCGTGTCATATTGTTTTTGTAGCTTGTCATATTGTTTGTGTAGTGAGCGGTGTAGCTTGTCGTATTGTTTGTGTAGTGACGGGGTGTTTGTGATGCCTTTGAGTCTGAGATAGTGAGGGTGTTTGTGATGTCTTTGAGTCTGAGAAAATGGAATGAATTGCGGTCCAATTTTGGGTTATGTTGTGTGTGCATTCTAAATAGAATGAATTGCAGTTGCATTCTAAATGGAATGAATTTTGGGTTATGTTGTGTCTTGTGTTCTAATGGCGGTGTTGGAGTAAACTGTTATGAGGTGTTATGTGATAATCTGTTATGAAGGTTTATGTGGGTTTGCATTGAAATTGCCTGGTGTGCTTTCATGTTGGTGAGGTTTTTTAAAAAGCTTTGGAAATGGTAAAATACATGGGAACCAATAAGTTCATGTAAACTTGAAAAGCCGGGGCGAATGTCAATATGATCAGTCAGTTCGGTGTGGGTTTCTACTCGCCGTATCTCGTGGCAAATGAATTGATTATTACCACCAAGCACAATGATGATGAGCAATACATTTGGGAATCCCAGGCTGTGGGTCGTTTACTGTGACCGGAGATGTCAACAGAGAGTTCTTGGGCAGAGAGTTCTAAAAGGAAACATGTTTCTCAAAGAATATATGAATATATAGTTTACTGTGACCGGAGATGTCAACAGAGAGCTCTTGGGCAGAGAGTTCTAAAAGGAAACATGTTTCTCAAAGAATATATGAATATATATATATATTTTTCCATGTTCCTCTTCTAATTTTTTTTTTTCATATGTTTTATTCATCACGAATACTTTGGTTTTGATTCAATTCTATTGTGTATGGTCCAGAGCCTTGTAGGTGACAATGCTTTTTGACACTACTCACGGCAGAATTCTGGTCCGCAATAATATCGATTTTCAAATAATTAAACATGGGCATAATATCAACAATAATTAAAAATGGGCATAATATCAATTTTCAAATAGATAAACATGAGCATTTAATCTTCTTCTTGTCCAACTAAAATAACTTTGAATAATTGTGGACTAGAATCCTTCAAATTAATTTTCTAAACATATTAATGATTCTCACAGGAATATTTCAATGAAACGACATTTTTTTTCAGAGGATGAAACGACATTGCTAGCACATGACTGAAACAAAAATAAAACTGATTGCTTGCAATCAATACTCTATTGATTCTGAGATTTTACTTTATAGTGCATTCCCTCACCCAGAAGGAAATTGATGGCAAAAAGTGCTTCAAAGTCTGTCCTGAAGTCGCTTCCGCACGCATTATTTTTAAAGGGATAACTCATCAAAACGCACAAACATTTATGAGCAGGTCCCGTCGAGAATCAAAGTTGTTTAATTTTAACGCAGGAGCAAAGACGGAGACACTTATAACAGGGACTGGATGTCCGGAGTTTAAACCATAATTGACCACAGAATCCTCTCATCCCATAAGCGTCGGTTAATGAAGTTGCTAAAGTACTCCATTAACTTTGTCTGATGCATTTGAGTTAACCCACTTTTGTATCGAAGTTAACGAGTTAGAATGATGCAATCAACTGCTTCAGGCTTCGTCGATAATTTTTCTTGCTCCCTTTGCTCCAATTCTAATGGGTTAGGATGAAGCAATCCGTTATTTCAAGCTGCTCCAATTCTAATGGGTTAGGATGAAGCAATCCGTTATTTCAAGCTGTGGATATTTTGTATTGCTCCCATTGCTCAAATTATGACGAGTTGGAATTATGCAATCGATTGTTTCAGGTTTGTGCAGCTTTTGACTGGCTCCCTTTCAAATGATGACTCGAGTAACATAACAATTTTTGTAATTTCTTTATTGATGAATAATATATATATGTGGGTTCTCATGTCATTAAAGTCATAGTCATAGCTTCACTTTTTTTCATCATGTATTTTTTTATTATATCAAGAAATTGATTTTTTTGCTTCTTTTAAAAAAGACTAAGAAATTTTTTTGGACAATATGTATGCAAACTTAGAATTTTTAAAACTACCATTATGAATTGCACTTCCTTTTAAATTTAGAAGGATATTGAACAATAACAACTAATATGCAGCTAAAAGTTTTCAAAGTTGAATACTTAAAATTTTCATGACAGTAGTAATGGACTTTGAAAACTTAAAATTTTCATGAAAGTAGTAATGGACTAAATCCTCTTTACATCAAATTAAGATGTTTACTAACTTTCATTCAAATTAAGATGTTTACTAACTTTCATTATGATATTTGTTGTTGTTAATAGTACTTGTAATCGCCAATGATTGGAATTTGTCACAACCACAATTGAATTGCAATGTTAATTAAATTACAGTGTTGATTGTAGCAGCCCTTTTTAAAAACTATTTCAGTGCATGGAAATTTGTCACAACCACAATTGAATTGCAATGTTAATTAAATTACAAACTATTTCAGTGCATGGAAATTTGTCACAACCACAATTGAATTGCAATGTTAATTAAATTACAGTGTTGATTGTAGCAGCCCCTTTTAAAGACTATTTCAGTGCATGGAAACTCTACATGTAATTGACTTCTTTACCTTCTTCTTCAATCGAATCCTATATAATATGAAAACGAAACAAAAACAAAAACTACCCATTCTTTAAATTGACATGAATGAGAGTAATAACAAAAACTACCCATTCTTTTAATTCAGATGAATGAGAGTAATAACAAAAACTACCCATTCATTCTTTTAATTCAGGTGAATGAGAGGGATAACTAGTGGGATAACTAGTCTGAGTGCAATTATTATTTTTGCAATTATTATTTTTTTATGCATGTCTCCTACTTGCAGTAGCCAAAAAAGACTCTTTAAGCTAGACATAAAATGACTTTAAGTGGTTATTTCCGTGAATCAAAAGCAACAAGTCAAAATAAGTATATATTAATGTATATTCATTTTAATAATACGAGTTAAATAAATAACCACAGTTGTAACTTAACTTTGACACTCGCTTGCCTCATCGCTCTATGCTCACTTCATGCTTTAGAACATGTCATCCTCTTTGTAATTATTCTTGAATATAGGTAACTTGGTTTTTCTTTCCTTCTTTGGTTGTCCATATTTTCCTTTGGTACCTTCTTTTCCATATTGTGCATGTGTGTTCTTGTGCTTTCCTTGGAAATCTTCCCTTTTTCTTCCTTTACATTAAGTGCAATGCCATAGAGAAGATAACATCCTTTCAACATACAATATTTCATAAAATGAAAAATGCATGGAAGAGTTTCTCCAAACTTGATGCAAATCTCATGTATTGAAAAAGGAAAGAAGGTTAGATATTTTAACAAGAAGATAACATCCTTTCAACATACGATATTTCATAAAATGAAAAATGCATGAAAGAGTTTCTCCAAAGCTAGTTGATGGAAAATTCAATGTTGAAAACATCAAACAAGGAAAATGCTACCAAACAAGTTAGAAAATTTCAAGGGAAATATAAATACCAGTTAAAAAACCATTAAAAAAAGATTTTGTGTTGTGATCCAAAAAAAAGATAAAAATAACAAAATAAAATGAGGCCATCAAGAAATTTCATTTTTTCCTCTTGCTCAAATCTGCAATATACACACAAAAGAACTCCATCAACATTCTATGTAAAAGTTTTATGATATGTAGAGCATCATTCTTTCATATGGAAAGTGTTTTGGTGAGAATTCCTAGATATGTAGTATGTAAAATATTTATAATGATATTAAATATTAACATGAGGTTTTAATTATTTAAACAAAGCAAGAAAGCCCCTTGTAATAACATTCACATAAAAAAAATTATCCACATACTCCGCACTAAAATAAAATACATTACATAAATTTGTATAAAAAAATTATAATTCATAAAATATTCCTAAAACATATAAAACAAAATCTTAAAATTCTTCAAGTATCATAATTCATAAAATATTCCGAAGAAATATACAAACAAAATCTTAAAATTCTTCAAGTATTACACACAAAATATGCATACAATATATTATAATACTAAAATGTTGAAGAAAAAATATATTAAAAACAAACAAGGCTTCTTCATAATTTTCACATTACTTTTGATCTTTTCTATGCTAATGACTTTATTTAATGTTGCAAATGGTGGTGTCAAGTGAATGTTTCTTTCCACTTAAGAAGTAATGAACATTTAACATATAAAGCTTGGAATATTGTCCTTTTTGTATGACCTTTGCTTTTTTTGGTTTTGTAGTTTTTATATTTAATTTAATTTTTGTTTTTTAATTTAAAAAATAATTAATATATAAAAATATTCAAACTTATTTTTAATAAAAATAAATATTTTATATGTATAACATAAAAATCATTATATTAGAAATTATTTTAATGAATTATTGTTTTTTAATTTAAAAAAAATCTATAAAATTATTTTCAATTAAAATAAATATTTCATATGTATAATATAAAAATCTCTATATTCCATATCTCTAATATATATTGAATATTAATGTTTAAAAATATAATTATCAAAACTATGAAGGTGTCAATTTTTGGAATAGATAAATTCCAATAAAATAAAGTATTATTTTGCATGTCATA
>LPNX010713858.1:459718-488685 GCA_001517045.1 Pseudotsuga menziesii
TATGTTTTTTCATCTACGAACGGGGATGAGACAAGTGTACTGTCGAGATTGATTGTATGGCAGTCGTTCAAAATTTGAAATAAACAATTACTAGCACACCCACATAATTTGTGGTTGGATCACGTCGATAAGGATCAAATGGTTGATAGATAGTTATGGAATGGAAAGACACTATGGAAATATGTTTTTATTCCTCATATTCTACTAGTTAAACGAGTTCCACTGTGAGTTATCCATGCCTAGCTACATGTTATCACTGACATTCTTCATGTTATCCATTTATCAACTATTAATTAATTTTATATTCTTTTTCTTTTTATCTCACATTCTTTTAGTTATCTTCCATGAACTGTTGGTTATGCATTAATCAGGTATGAGTTATCCATGCATTGCTACGAGTTATATATTCATCAACTAGCTATCAATTATTCTTTATATTCCTTTTTTATAATTGTTTATTTCGAATTTTGAACAAATTCCATAGAATCGATCTCGACAGTACACTTGTTTCATCCTCATCTGTAGATGAAAAAGCATAGGTTGTAGTCCACCCAAAATCTCAAATAAAACCATCTATCGACGTAATTAAAAAAAGAATATAAAAAATAATTGGTCCCTGATGAATGGATAACTAGTAGCGATGCATGGATAACTCATAAATGATGCATGGATAACCAACAGTTCATGGTAGATAACTAGAAGAATGTGAGATAAAAAAAAGAATATAAAAAATAACTAATAGTTGATAAATGGATAACAAGAAGAATGCCAGTCATAACATGTAGTTAGGCATGAATAATTTAGAGTTGAACCAGTTTAACTAAAAGAATATGAATTTTTTTTTTCCAAATTGTCTTCGATTCCATCGTTATCTCTCAATCATTTGATTCCTATCAACGTGATCCATCCACAAACTATGTGGGTGTGCTAGTCATAATACATTTAGAATGACAATGAAGAGTATACTTGTAATGTGCTATCATGTGGTAATGTGCAAATTATGTGTCAATGATTTCTTAGTTAAAGAAGTTAAGCTCAATAATTTGTTTTTCTTTTTATTTTTTTACATAAAAGACCTCACGTTTCAATAAAGTTTTTTCACAGTAAATTTTAGAGTTGAACCAATTTAACTAGAAGAATATGAATTTTTTTTTTTCCAAATTGTCTTCGATTCCATCGTTATCTCTCAATCATTTGATTCCTATCAACGTGATCCATCCACAAACTATGTGGGTGTGCTAGTCATAATACATTTAGAATGACAATGAAGAGTATACTTGTAATGTGGTAATGTGCAAATTATGTGTCAATGATTTCTTAGTTAAAGAAGTTAAGTTCAATAATTTGTTTTTCTTTTTATTTTTTTACATAAAAGACCTCTCGTTTTAATAAAGTTTTTTCACAATAAATTTTTATTTAATCTTGAGGTTGTTCTTTGTACTAAAATACACTTAAGTAGTGGTATGTGTATGGCACATCAGAGCAGTTGTATGTTTAGTGTGAATTCCATAGGATTTATTTTTTTAAACCCACTGTGGTGTGCCTTGTATCACTTTCATCGCTATAGTTAAATGTGTATGGTGTATCGACAAACAATTTAGAAAATATGTTAACCCTAATGCAGTGCACATGGTATTGTACATATAATTGTACACGTGATTTAAGCACTCCTGTCCAGTGATAAAAATTGAACGTGCCATAGCCCCGTCAAAGGGCTCCCAGCACGTCCCAGAAGTGCAATAAAAATATTGGACGTAAAAAAAAAAGATAAATTTGAATTATGAAGTTTTATAAAAAATGTTAAAATTAAATTAAAACTTCATAGAAAGTGTGAAGTTTGAAATCCCCCGTCAAAATATTTTCCAACAAACAATGCCACCAGGAATCAGGATCGAGGTGCACAGTAACCACCGTTCACTATTCCCATTGCAATTTGCCCAGCATTCAAGTCTGCCTCTGGCCATGGCGGGGCGGCCGCCGCATTTACTCAGCATCCATGATGTGAATCATCCTTACGGTCTACCGTCTAGGGTTAGTAGGTTACACGGTATTGAATTATGCAGTATTAATTGTCATTGCAATGGATTTTGCCACATTGTATGTCACAAGTAGAAGTATTGGATGCACACTGCACAGAGCTATAATGTGAATCGTGATGGTTCTTGGTATCAGTATCCATTTAATATTGTTTAATACATTTTACACTGCATTAGTTTTATGCCAGCCAACCCCTGGTAGGCTTGCTGTTAAAGACACCAATACCATCGAGATCATGCATTTGCTAGATCACAAAGAACAAAGAAAATCGCAACAATTTCTTGAAACATAATTGATGTGTTGACACGAGACGATGGGAAATAATCCCAGTGTATTCCCAAAATGAAGAAGATCTGCGAAGATTTCCAAATCATTGTTATATCATTTCACCAGATTATAAGTATTAAATCATGATTTTAGTCATTAGCTTTAAAGGGAAAATGCGAATGCTACTTTATAAAAAAAGATTTCCATTTGTTCATTTGTCACACCATCTTATCATATAATCATTAATGCATGAAGTGTTAACACTATAAACAAAAAAACATCTTAAGTTTCAATTTTTTGTATTATGTCGTTCAAGAGCTGACTCGCTGAGCAACTCAGATTTATGATAGAACACTGAACCAGTGAAGAGCTTCCAACTTCCAAGTTCCCAGTGGGCCACGGGGCCTAGATGTGGGGCCTAGTTAACATCTTAAGTGTGATTCAAGAGCTGAGTAGCTGAGATTTATGATAGAACGGTAGAGTTTCCAAGTTCCAAGTTCCCTGTCTGCGACTTGGGCCTAGTTAATATCGTTTTAAGTGATTCTAGGGCTGGGCATTAATAATAAAATAGCAGAACTTCTTGGCCAGACCGTCATTCCACAAAAACAATAGAAAGATAGAAGATTAGCAACATTTTAAATCTACATTTTCAAACAAAAGATTTGCAGATATATCTGATTTTGCATAGAGTCACAAGGAAATGCTATTTGCAAATAATGGTAAGCAAATCCTTTTTCGTTTTTTCTTTTGAAGTTCACTGAACCGATTTTGTTTAATTTTTTAAATATTTGTATATTAATTAGTTTTTTTTGCTGTGAATTTGATCCGAATTTATGCAGGAATGCAACATAATACACAAATAACCATAAAAACAAATATACAGTGGAAATAACACTTCATTTCATTAATCAATAACTGAAGCTTGTTTACATATAGAATGGAAATAAACTAGCTAGAGTGTTGGTAGCTTATCTCTGAGAAGAGATGTGGCGGCTACATGCCTCTGAACTCTGTGTTACAATGAGGCTCAAAGGCCTATATATTATTGAGAAACAATGGGAACCCCACATATCCAAAAACCTAACCCTAGGAGGTGAAACGCCTTAATGTGGGCCCCGTTGGATAACTTGGTACATCAATTTTCCGGGGTCGTAACTTTAGCATACTACCTCCTTTTGATGCGCATGATACATCGTTAAAAAGATCTGTTTAAGTACTACATCCATAAACAACAAATATTGAGTCCAGAACGGACTCATATTTGCTTCACCATTCAATGCCAAAAAAACGTCGTTTAGGGCCTCAAAACGGCTCCGAAAGTTTAGGACTCGAAAACTGCAAAAAATAGTAAATTGTGCTACAATTAAGGAAACTAGAAAATTGAAAGAAACAGTGGTGGGGGTCCAAGAGGAATAAGTGGGTGGCCACCAATATCCTCTTGGATCAGAATTTAGGTTGCAGCATAAGGGTTTTATCTAGTTGATGATTTTTAAAGGATCCTTGCTATAAATCAAGGAGTATAAAGAGGCGTTTTTTTTCACCAAGTTCTAATTGAATCTGGTTGGGTAAGTTGAATCTCTCCTTTCTAGTTAAAATGTATATGGGCCATTTTTCCATATAGGATCATTACTGTTGGTTTGTATACATAATGTTATGAAGCATGTACATTTTCTTTCTTGCTTACGGCCTTGTACTGTGATGCCTTATTAAACGAATTCAATACCTAGTTAGGACAATCAATGTTTTGGGCCATTCCTTTGAGCTTTGCTTTGGTACTAAAGAATTGAAGACCTAAAATGAAAGAGCCTCAAGTATAGCTTCCTGTCTAAAAGCTTGCTTTGGGAAAGAGTGAATTAGGTGGCTCCCTTGCTCGCTTAGAGAGGCATTCTTTCTAATACTGCTTACTTAAGAAGAATAACTCCCGAGAGAAAATAGAGTAAACCAATATATAAGTAATAAATACCAGTAACAGGCCATACATTAAATAAATCCTTGGCCTCAATATATTTATTCTCCCCATTCACTATCAAGGGTTGGGGGTGTTACTGAGTATCTTAACCGGGAAGGAAGGAGCTATTCCATTAATCATTCTTATTCTTTATATTTACGGATCAATTTTAGCTCCTTCGACATTGTATAGTTCTTTCGGTCCCAACACTTTGATGTAGGAGGTTTCTCTTTCTAAAGGCTTGGAAGGAGTGCATAATAATTCTAACAAAGTCTTAATTGATGTATCAACTATTGAGTAATATGCTAATTAAGCCTTAGGTGCAGGTAGCCTGAACTTTTGAAGTTAATTTGAATCGGTTTTGTTATCACTAAAGTTGAACCCGGACTGGTAGGGTCAAGCTTAGAGAAATCTTAAATTTTGGTTTAATGGGTAACTGAGTTGATAGAGTGCTAGAGGTATAACAATATAGAGATCAGGCTAGGTTTAAAGATCAAACAGCAGGAAATGTATCATTTTAAAATACAATAATATGAAAGACTACGAGCATGAATTTATAAAGAATGAATCTGGTTCTGCAACAGGACATTTAAAGGTAATTGCACATCATACAAGAATCTTGTAATGCCACCTCATATAAGAATCATTTATTTATATCATTAATTGAATACAAGGATAAATTATTGAGAAATGCCACCTCTTGGTCGTCCTAAAAAGGATAAAAAACAACTTTCACTTGCTGATGCATTAGGTATCCCTCAACACTCCAATCAACCATGTCATTTTGAAAATGAAGTTTATGATAATCCACTTGAAGGCCATGAATCAGATAGTGCAGAACCTCTTAAAAATGTACAACTATCAAAGAGGTCCAAAAGAGCATTCAAGTCTAAATGGAAAACAAGATTCTCTTGGGCTTATGCTATAAATGATTGTAATGGCGTTCAAAGGATAAAGTGTTTGTGGTGTGTAAAATTTAAAAGGGAAACCCCATTTGCTAAAGAAGGAAGTATGACTCTTAAAGTTAGTGGTTTAAACATCCATGCAAAATCAGAGGCTCATAAATTTGCTTTGCAACTTTTAGAAGGGGAAAGAAAACGGAGTACACTTCCAATTACCAAACATGTAGAGCTAATGGTAGATGCTGAGAAGGAGAGAATTATATCAGTGATTGAAAATATGTATTTTGTTGCCATACATAATTTTCCTTTAGAAGCATATAAGTCAATATGTGACTTGAACATGTATAAAAACACTCATCACATGCCTCTAACAGATGAATACTCTTCATATACATATACAACATCAGGAAAAGAGTTTTTACAAGCTGCTAAGGATGTATACTGGAAAAAGCTAAAAGATGAGATTTCCAACAACCCATTTTACTCAATTCCAGTTGATGAAAGTACTAATCGGACCATGGTGCAACATTTGATCGTTTATATTACATATTTGACAAATGAGGGAAGAGGTCAATGTGTTACAAAATTCATAAAGTTGCTTCAAATTAAAGATGGAACGTCATAGTCTATGTATGATGTTGTGACATCTCTTTTAGCATAAATGGATCTATCCTTGATAAAGTTAGTTGGATTTCGATATGATGGGGCCTCATCCATGAGGGGCATTCGTGAAGGTTTATCTACTAAGCTTCGTCAGCATGATCCTCATTTATTATACATCCACTGCATAGCTCATAGAGAAGCATTAGCAACAAATGATGCTTCATCTTATTTTCCAGAGTTGCAAGCTATTAATAAGTTTGCAAACAAGGTTTATTCATGGCTTGGGAAATCTGCTAAAAGACATGCAGAATCAAAAGATCTCATGGATTCATTTCAAATCACAAGGTTAGAAGTGTTACAAGTTCATCACATTAGGTGGCTGTCTAGAGACAAAGTCGTGGAAAGACTTGTTAAACTCATGCCAACTTTGTTAAGGGACTGGGAGTTTGGGGAAAAACAATGTATGAGGTGGCCACAATCTTCCAAGTGCAATTTTGCATCCATTTACTTGCTGATGTGCTTATTGAGTTAAATAAGCTAAATCAAAAGTTCCAAGAAGACCATGTTGATATCACATCTATTGGAACTACTTTGGATATCACTATTAGCTTGCTTCATAAGCGATTTTTAAGAGGCATATTTGGGGGTAGGTGCAATGCACATATCATCTTTTTTAAGTAAAACACAACAAGGAACTCTTGAGTTTACGAATTGCACTGGTATGGTACACATACATACATTGAGGTTTGAAGGTTTGTCCAAGTCACAAAGATTAGGGACACTAGATGACTGCTTTTTGCTGGGAATTTTTTTTGTAATGAAGGTGATTGACTCCCTCAATGCAAGGTTCACAGATTTACCTATATTTAATGCTGCTAAGTTTTTTAGTCCTCGTAATTATTACGAGGATATGGATGATAGAGACTCTCAAACAAGAAGATGGATAACATGTTTATGTGAGAAATTTAGTGTTTGGGACCCACCCATTGTGGATAGTGTTAAATGTTTCGGTGAAATCGATGAATTTACTTGTACTGTTTATAAATCATACCCCAAAAAGCATATGTTTGGAGCATGGGATCTATGTGGAGGTGAGCATGAATGGTTTGAAGGATTTCCATGTTTGATGCGTTTATGGCAAGTTATTCTTGTTATTCCAGCTAGCACAGCAGTACGTGAAAGAGGATTTTCAAAATTAAGTCGGATAAAGAATGATGACAGCTCAAGACTTTCTGTAAAAACATTGGATATATTAATGTTTCTTTCTCTTAGTGCACCTCATGCTCTAAATGAGGTGGATTGGAATGCTATTTATGATGTATGGAAAGAAGTGAAAGCTAGAAAGCCTCTTCCACTAGGATAATAGATTCATCTAAGATCTGGTAATTTTGAAGAATGCGAATGTAAGTTTCAATCAGAACGCTACAAAACAATTGGTAGGACCACTTTTTTATTTGAAGTTTTAGTAATGAAAAATATAGATATTTGGTAGTTACTTTTTGAAAGTTTTTGGGAAAGCTGTATAGTCTCAAATCTCAGCTTCTTAGTCTTTTGGGAAAGCTGTATAGTCCCAAATCTCAGCTTCTTAGTCTTTTGGGAGGCTGGTTTTAAGACATGAAATGGGGATGCAAGGAATATGATGAGTGAAAACAATGAAACATACTTTTGCTATGGGATATAAAGTATCATTTCATTTTGAGAAAATTAATTAATTTAAAAGACTTGTGATATTGTGTATTCGTTGTATTTAAATAATCAATACTATGTTTTCAGGAAACTATTTTCCAGGGCTGTGGAATGTCCTCCTCTTCTTCAAATATTTGTTTGATGTAATTCTATCAAATATTTATTTCATGTAAATTTTGGCAGTATATTTAAAGAGAATCTAATTGAAGTTGTTGTTCCCACTTCAGTTTCTAGGTTAGAAGGTGCTTGTAAAGATATAAGAGTGTGTCTATTTGGACCCAGGAAATATGCACCTTCTTATTAAATCTTTTTCTTTCAAATACTCAACTTACCATGAATTTAAAATAAATATTTTACAGAGCTAGAGAGATTGAATTTATTGGACTTATAATAGCCAACTTCAATTTTTTTAATGTATGCACCTTCTTATTAATCTTTTTTTTCAAATACTCAACTTACCATGGATTCAAAATGAATATTTTACACAGCTAGAGAGATTGAATTTTATATTGTGGTTGCCTCACCAACTTGACAAAAAACCCTAGAGCATAAACAAATCTTTATCAAATGCAAATTACTCATTCGTTTCTCCTTGACTAATTTCTTATTGTGATTAGCCAACTCATAAGCAATATGTAATTATTAAATATGTTTGTCATTTTTAAATACATTTCATCCACTTCTTTCAGGCATGTTGAGGCATTTGAGGTTTTAAAAATTTCGAGGATTATTAAACATGTTTAGCATTTTTAAATAAATTTCAACCATTTCTTTTAGGCATTTGAGGTTTTTAATGTTTTCAGTATTTTTCCTCCATTATTTTGTTTTAAGAATATTCAATTTCAAATTTGAATTTGAATACTTATTTTTTGTATTTGCAAATCTGGTTTTAAAGTCTATAAATGATAAATGACATATGCATATAACATTTTGTGTTTATTTAATTTTTTTATAAAATCTGTATTTTCTTATATTAGAAATGTAATTTTTATTTAAAATATTTTTTTAATGAGGTGTATGATTAATTTTCTGTCAAGTTTATGTTAAATTCCATAAATGACATATGCATATAACATGTTGTGTTTTATTTTTTATTTTTATAAAATCTGTATTTACTAATATGATTAAGTTGTTATTGTCAATTGAAAAGTAATTTTTTTAAAAGCTTTTCATCTTGAAAAGATGCATGAATATCTACCTTTCTAATTTAAATTAAGAGGCACCCTTCAAATTTGATATTTTGTTTTGATTTTTTTTAATAGATTTTGTTTTTTTAAACTTTAAAACCATTTCACTTTCTCACCCAATACATTAATGTGTTTTAGTTATCGATAAGTAGTAACACAAATTTTATATGTTTAATATTTAATATTCACATAGAATGTCAATATTTTACATCAGCTATTTGCATTACTATATATGTGTGTGTGTGTTTTAACCATGAGAATAACAACGACTCAACAACCTCTCAAGGGTATATCCAACAACCCGCAAGCTAGATATACCAGTAACTTGTGACTTAGCAGGGGCTGAGACGTCCTGAAGCTCACTGGGCCGAGCCCCTATCCCAAGGGTCACCTACCCTCACAATAGGCCAATGAGAAACCCTACCCCCACCGGTTTTGAACCTATGACCTTTGCTAAAAATAGAACATGAAATTTGCTTCCATTAGCTAATTGGTGTTTTCCTCCTTGTACAATTTGGAGGATTAATGAGCTCGACTAGTTGGATGATCAAAATTGATTAAGTCATTTTGGGCTCCGCACCTTTGATCAAATTAGATAAAGTTACTGTGCACCCCAACTAATTTGATTCCTTGATTCAAGAATATGTTATCATTATTTGTTGTGCTTGAGATTCTTTCATAGGCTTCAAACTTAGAATTGTCCAATTCCGTCTTATTGATCTTTCACATTATTTTGAGCCTTGCCTTGTTGTATGAACAATAGAGTTACACTTTGGATTTTTTAGGAACAGGTTTCTATGTAATTTTGAAACTATAGAGAGATTTGAACCTTACTTAGCAACGCGAGTAGAGACTTTACTAATTGGTTATGTATACAACGACAAGCTATATATAAAAATAAAACCAATATAGAGCCATCTAACTCTGGTTTTACAAAGTGCTGTGAGGAATCAAATCCACAAACCTTTCACCACTAAACTACAATGCACATCCCTTTCACCACTATGTTACAACACATTGATGCATGCATTCTTATACTTTCCCTATCTAAACTCCACTTTGCTACAACACATTAATACATACATTCTTATTTTTATTTTATACTCAAGTCACCAATCAATCAAATTATTTCAAAGGTTCTCCTTTTAATTTACTACAACTTCACTTGAAGTCTATGACGTCCTAGAGTGGTAACCTACCAAAATGGTCCCTTTGACACACCCGGCGACACTATTAAAACGGCCGGTTAGCGAGAGATGATAGATAGGCAATATCTTCGCGATAAGAGCGTTGTGAGACACTTAACGTTCTGTTTTTTATATCAATTTTGATATTAAGCTGGAAAGGCACGGATTATATATATGCTATATTGCATTCGTATTTTCCCCAAAAACATGTTAACATGTTAGATGTTATGCTTCCGTTCATCCATGGAAGTGTGCTGCATTTCTCACCAATTTTCTAAGGCAGCATCTACAAACCCTGATAAAATCGCAATAATTCACTCTATTGGAGGTATTCATGTCAACAAAGACTCGAGCAACACTGAAGAAGAGCCTCCTCGTACCCGTCAAGGGTTTGATTCCCCTCCAATCTATCCAGGGGACGTGGTTTACACGTACGCAGAGCTTCAAACCGCTGTAAACGCACTCGCTATTCGCATTGCGAACGTACTTGCCGGTGGCAAAGATGCTGACTTGATCAGTCCTACGGGTATGTATACTTAGTTCACTTTAAGCCAGGCTCTTTTTCCCTCCATTATTTTGAATTATGTTAGGCCTTTAATTTGAAAAGAAACGTCAAAGAATTCTTGTTCTTGAACTTTAATGAGAACTGGGATGCCAGGGGCACAATTGAAATCAAAGGCGGAAAATGTCCAAAGATTCCAGGAATCGGGAATTCTCATGTAGTAGGCTTCTGCAGAAAATATATATACATACAGAAGTCGAAATAATATCCAGACCATAATTATATAATTTAAAACCTAGAAACAGAGTTTAGTGGATACATGGAACAATGAATACTAAATATGACTGGCAGCAATTTGGAGGATGTCATGATTCACAAAGCTCCAGGTTTGAATAAAACGAGTGAAAATATATATCTTCGCACCATTGTGAAGTACTAAAATCTCAAATATAACATGCTAGCAGCTTTATCAATGTAAGTTTAGAAGTCTATAAAACAAAATTATAAAATGTGTGACGAAAATGAGGGCCAGAAGATTATACCTCCACCCATGATACTCTTTACATCTACATTATACACTTCCATGCGTTAGAAACAGTGTTCTCATGGGAAGCAGAAGCAAGAACATAATCATAACCTAACAGCAAATATAGTAACGCTAATACATCTAGAACCTAAAGCCTTCTAGTGCTTTAAAGCTATAAAACTATAATCACTCCATTTTATTGGTCTAATCCTACCGCTCATATAAGCTCCCTTACACCTCTAATTGATCAACTTCAGATATTATTAAATATTGTAAATTAAAAATGGATTGTCAAAAGATCATTCTAGAGATGCAAACTATTTGCCAAGTTGCTTTATATTCAACAGTTCTGCCCTTGGCGTTGCTTAGAGGTTTTACATCATCCCAATACGAAGTGAGTAACTTTCATCGTAATATTAGGATTCAATGCTGATGCCAAAGTCAGCAATTGGGCTTTGAATTTGTCCTTACTCTTGACAATTGTTTCAGATTGCAATGTTCGTTAATTAATTGTCTTACATTGCTTCACATTGATTAACAATTTGCAACACTTCATTGCCTTACTCTTCAGAACATTGACATTTTCAAATCCCATAATTCTGGTTCCCTATAACATCAAAATGGGCAACTACCCGATGATAGTGGCCTCTAAATATGATTCCATATGTGTGTGTATTTTGGTTGTGTGAAAAATTGCAAGAATGGTTTGTTAATCGGATTCATTTGATCAAATTTTTGAAACAATGAAACTTGAAAGCCTTGCAAAAGGAATTTGAAAACAATAAAATTTGATGTATAAATGTTAATAATAATAACTTAATTGTAGAACAATCAAATAAAGTACATTGTAATTTTTAGAACTTAAATATTAAATTTGTAGAAGTTTATAACTATCAATTGATAAATTACAGATGACAAATTGGATTTCTTAAATGATTGAAGAGACAATCTTAAAAACAAAATATCACCCAAATCATATTGATATTGATATTGACAAAATGCCAAGAGTAGTATATTTGAAGTGAGAAATCTAACATAGTCCAATATTGGCAAAAAATGCCCGAGGGCCAAAATATAGCAATAGAAATTTAAACCTGAAAAAGATCATAATGTACGTTTTTCGACTTAAAGGATATCCATATAGGCCCAAGCCTCACTAGGTATTGGACCTGCATCATCATCATTGGATGCAATGACATCTAAGGGTATGCCAACCAACCATGCATTTGGTAAAAGATTTTCCTCCTCCTCATCAATTTGGGCAGCATCTTTAGCATTCACATTCCACCATGTTGGAGGTCTTTAAGGGTATGCCAACCAACCTTGCATTTGGTAAAAGATTTTCCTCCTCCTCATCAATTTGGGAAACATCTTTAGCATTCACATCCCACCATGTTGCAAGTCTTTCTGAATAATTAGGTAACTTCCTTGAATGAAGCCAAAGACTGCCATGCACATAAACGAGTTTCTCTGCTCTCTTAAAGGTAAGCCTGTTCCTCTTAACATATTGGATGAAGTTATAAGTGGATAAATTTCTTTCAACAACCGAAGAACTAGTGAGCTGAGATGGGAAGCATGAGGCAAGCTTTCGGAGATCTGGGACTTGGCCCCCATACGCTTTCCACCATCCTAGGGGTTTCTTCTGAGCATAATGTTTGATGCCCCTCTTTGCATCTGGAGTGAATGTAAGGGGGATTAAGGCACCAAAATCAATAAACTGCTCTCATATCACACTTGCTTTATCAGAAGTATACATCTTACTTATGGCATCAAGAAACTCCTATTTTACCTCTTCATCATCAATAGGTAGAATTCTATTTGGTCTTTCCATATACCACTTTGGATTAAGGGCATATGTAGCCGTGTGAAGAGAGACATTGAATTTGTTCCATCTCTTTTCTATGAACTTGTGGATTTCATGGAAAAGCTAGAAAAATGGGTATCTTTGTCAAATGATGTGCTTTACCCTGCCCACCATGTTATCATACATTCATATATTTCCCCAAGGGTAGGAAAATCTAAATCTGCATACCTGATCAACTTGACAATTGGAGACATGAAAGACATAACATATCTACACTCAACCCACCATTTGACACTAAGAAGCATTTCTCTTATCTTATTCGCTTGATGAGAGTTAGATTTAGTCCATGCATTCCACTCTTGAGAAACAATAGTGGCTTGTTACCAAGAGTTAGATTTAGTCCATGCATTCCACTCTTGAGAAACAATAGTGGCTTGTTACCAAGAGTAGGAAAATCTAAATCTGAATACCTGATCAACTCGACAATTGGATATGTGAAAGAGATAACATATCTACACTCAACCCACCATTTGACACTAAGAAGCATTTCTCTTATCGTTTTCGCTCGATGAAGATTCAGTCCATGCATTCCACTCTTGAGAAACAATAGTGGCTTGTAAATATGCATACACCTCAGCCATACATTCAAGTAAAATGAAGTATGTGGCATATCTTGTTTCTGAAGGTTTTAAAAATTTCTTCTTTGAATATATCTTATAAATTGCCATGCGAGCATGGTGGTTGCAAATGAACATTTGTGCATCTCTTGTAGCTGAAATAATTTTTGCAATCTATTGTATTTTTCCAATGTCTTTGAAGACATTTTAAGCACATGCATACAACAAGGAGTCCTAAAGATATGCATATATCGACTTTGGACCATCAATCCCGCTATTTTACAAACAGGTCTGCATTTGTGATCACATGTACAACATTTGAAGGACCAACCTCATTGATTGCATCCTTCAACATTTCAAACATGAAAGTAGCATCCTTAATTTTTCCACCGCAATCAATTGCCTTCAAAGTAAGGCCCTTCTGGTGATATGACAATGACATTCATCAAAGGTCTTTGTTGAATGTTTGTCCAACTATCCATGACTATTGAACAACCCGAATGAACCTAAGATTGTTTGAGGTTGTGGTGTACTTTACCCTACAAGTTAGATCAATAACAAGATAAAAGAGATAAGCAATTGCTAGAAGCTCAATATCATAAAGCATAATAATTAAACAAGAGAATAAGCAAGAGAAATGCAGCAGGATAAACTCTTCTATCCTTTGCCCTTCACATTTATCCAAATAGGGTTAGGTTATCATCTCCACCCTTCCTGTTGGCCTTTGACACCATCTGTGTCTCCTCTTGGGTACATTCATTCTACAATCTTTCAAAGGAAGGGAGATGCTCATGAGCACAAATACCATGGACAAATTTTTCCCATGAAGCTTCGAATCCATTAAGTGCCATGTTCACTAGCTTCGAGTCTTCAATCTTCTCCCCAACTGTTGCAAGTTGATCATGAATCTACGTGATATTCATCAAGTAACTGGTAACTGTCTGATCTGGTCATCTCTATAGTGCTGAGCTTGTTTTGTAATATCATCTTCTTGTTTATGTTCTTGCTTTGGTAGAGGCTCACAAGAGCATCGAACATCTCCTTTGTTGTTTTCTTCTTAGAAATCTGAGGAGTCAAATGATCCTTTATAGCATCTAAGATCATCTGCTTGGCCTTCACTACCTTCTTGTGAGCTACAAACTGCTATGGATCTGTAGGTGGATTCAACATTTTAGACGATATCACAGATATCATTTTTTTGCAATAAGAAAGTTATCCTAACTTTCCAAGGTAAGAAATTTGAGGCACCTTCCATTCTGTCCTCAAATATAAGGCTAGCTGACGTCATCTCTGAGATCCAATACGCAAAGTGTCAGATCTGGTAGTTGGATTCAACATTTTAGACGATATCACAGAGATCATTTTTTTGCAATAAGAAAGTTATCCTAACTTTCCAAGGCAAGAAATTTGAGGCGCCTTCCAATCTGTCCTCAAATATGAGGCTAGCTGATGCAATCTCTGAGATCCAATACGCAAAGTGTCAGATCTGATAGGTGCTAACCACAACCTCTGAAACCCTCTAATTGTTGGTCTTTGTTTCCAAGAGTTATTTCTGGTAGTTGATTTTGACAGTTGACCTACTGCCATAAACCCTTGAGAATCTCAATCAGAGAGGCCTTGATACCATGATAAAATTTCCCATCCTATATAACTGATGTCCTTATGTTCTTAATCAAACAAATCAAATACATTCTTTATTTAATTGCAAAAATTAATTTTTGAACATAGCATCAATCACACAATAGCTTGAAAAGTAAATAACAGAAGCATAAATAAAATACACACTTATACATATGTTTTCTCTTTTAAATCATCTTCTCATTCCTTAGATCAAAGTTTACAAAGTGTCCTCTACAGATTTCTAAACTAGCAACTGTACAGTCAACAAAAATCCTCTCAAACTGAGGTGTATGGCTTGCAAAAGAGGGAGAAAAGTACAACAATACAACCTGCTGTACGACCTATTATTTTTTTCCTTTCCTGGACAACAAATCACTCCTCTCTCCTTAATAGCTGAAACACACCTTGGCATCGAATGAAGACCGTGTATGCACACAAGGAAAACAACAACAAAGGTATGGCCTTCTGTATGACCTTCTCTTCTTGCTCTCTCCTTCTCGCTTGTCCTGCTCAACTGATATGACCTCTCTATCATGTCTGTCTTTTATGCTTTGTGAAAACCTTAATCTCCTTAACCCCACTGCCATCTCTCTCAATTTTGAGATGTATGGTTGAGATTAAATCTAGTCTGAGTGATTAATGTATTAATTACACTTTATTAGACTGCTAAGACTAAGTCAACTTCTAAACATTAGACTTCCACTTTTCCTAAGTGAATTATAAAATATAAATATTACCCACTTTTCCTAAGTGAATTACAAAATATAAATACTACCCACTTTTCCTAAGTGGTTACTTTATGAAATGTCTTGAATCACTTCCTGCACTTTCGCACTGAAATCTGTACAAGAAGTTCTTGCCCGAGCTACATTTCTCAACACCATCCTCCTCAGCAAGTGAAGTCTTGTAGAAGAATCCAAGTACCCTACATGTGTCAACTAATGACATCAAGAGTTGTGCCTTCCTAGCACTGATTCGAAGGGAAGCATACACCCAATCTAAGATCTCCAAATGTAAGTCAGAAAATGAACTAGGAGACCACAAACCCTTCACATTCCATGAAACACTCTCCTAGCTATGTGAAAACACTTTTGGAGCAACCAAAACTAATAATTGCCACTTTGGTTGGTCTATGCTACGCTGTTGGGAGCGGGGAGCGGGAGTGAAAAGCGGAATTTTCAAAAGATTATGTTTTGGGAGCGTTTTTAATATAATACATATTTTTAATACATTTTGATGCATATATATTAAAAAAAAGATAATGCCAAATTAGCTATAGAAAACATAGATATAACCATTTAATACACATAACATCAATCATCTAGGAGCTATGACTTGTAACATGGTCATCAAATGATCAATCATCAACAACATCAACCTTCAAATTTCAACATATAATATTTGCCATCAACAAACTCTAACAGTCTAACAGATAACATCAACCATGAAATGAAACAAAGCATCATAATATCATATTCAATACCAAAGAGTTGTAATATCATAAGATGATAAGATGCAATCAACAATTTAAAGTTCAAACTTCAAAGTAAGCCATATGTTTATAAAATAGGCCATAATAAACATGAAATACAAAGTACTATGATACTATCTAGTAATCTACTAAGTTTTCCTCTTGCCACAAGAAACTTCCATTTTTTTTTCTTGTGTTCTAGGTGGAATAGGAGCTGCTGGAGCCTGGAAGTAATCGTGGAACACGAGAAGAAGATGAATTGCTCCCACGGATTGCCGGATGTTGTGAAGCTAAAGAAAAAACTGTCGCATCTGAAAACTTGCTGGTGGTTGGGGTTGGCATCTCTGATGTATGAATTTGATCACCCTCATGATCACCCAATAGTTCATCCCCCAAGCGCTCTAATTTAATAGCTCCATCCTCCACATTAGCCTCCTCTGGATTGTTGTCCCAAGTAAAAAATGTTCTATCATTCTTGGCCGCTTCACAATAATGGGACAACAACCTCACATTGTAGTGCACATAAAGCAAACTTTTGGCCCGTTCTATATTCAAACTGTTTCTCTTGACGTTGTGGATAAAGCTGCAGGTGCTCCAACACCTCTCTATAGAAGAACTATTGATAACCTATGAAAGCACCCTCACCGCAAATTTATGCACATATGCGGCACCATTGCCATACATGTTCCACCAACAAATATGATCCAACCTCTCTCGATCTTTGGTTGCATGCAAGGTACCAAAGACTCCATGTTCATCGATGTATTGGCTCAATTCACTTTGTACTTGAGCACACTCCTCCTCATCAGGGACCAACTTGTCTAATGCAAGCATACACCCATTTTGCACCTTTGGATTTGTGTGTGGTCTTTTCCTAACTCCAGCCCCAGGTGCAGGTTGGGCCAACCAAGATGGAGAATAATATTTTGGGGTAAGGACATATGCAAGGGCATGGAGTGGAACATTCAAATTATCCCACCTTTTGACCACATGTTTATGAATATGGTCTTACAAGATTGCATCTCTTTGCTCACCAATGTCTTTGATATGACCACGCATGCTATCCATTTGCTCATACACCTCCCCAATCACCGGCTGATCTGTATCTGCAAAACGAATCATACTATAAACGGGCTTGGTGAACTGTAGAACATATTTAACCTATGCCTAGAACTGACCATCAAGAATGCTGTCCTTCACCTCCTGAAAGTCATCTCTATCAGATGCGCTTGCAACTCTGTATTTCAATCTCTGCCATGAATCACTTGAGACCATACTAGCCAATGCCTATCTTACCTTCAAAAGCCTTCCGAAGGTGAGGTAGTATCTTGCAAATCTAGTCTTCGCAATCTTCAATAGCTCCAACCTAGAGTGATTGCGAAAAATGTGGTGGGCCATGCTATGATTGGTGATAAATTTTATCATCGTCTTAGCTCTCTTGTACAAGGTACCAATCCATCGGTAACTAGGGTCCTTCATCTTAACAATATCATGCATCAAAAGGTTCAATCTGTGAACCAAACACCCTGACCAAAATATGTTGGGATACTTATCCTCAATGATTGCTTTTGCTTCCTTACAATTAACGACATTATCAGTGATGACTTGAATGACATTGTATGGCCCAATCGTTTGAATGGTTTCAAGTAAAGGTTGTGCAATATTTATACCAGTCTTGTAACGATATAAGTAGTCATGAGCTGAAAGGAAGACCACACCACTAGCAGACACACCAAGAGTATTTATCAATGGATTTCCTTTAACATTTGTTCACCTATCAGATACAATGGATACCCCATAGTTGGACCAATCATTTGTAAACTTTCTAAGAGCACTATTGATTTTGGCTCTTTCCCTATCAAGTCCAATGGTTCTAGCTTTGTCATACCCAGGGCTATTGTATGCTTTAGGGGCACCATTGATGGCTTGTAACATTTCATGCCAATAGGGTGAGCGAAGAACATTGAATGACGCATCACATGCATAGAGAAACCAGTAAATTTTTGAATCCACATCATCTATGCAACCAAGGTCAAGGAAATCTGATAATTTTTTCGCATAGGCGAGAATCCACTACCATGGGTGGATGATGATCCAGGTCCACTACTAAACATTCTCTGTATGGATTCAGATTCAACCCTCGATCTCTTGGAATTGTTTTGAGTGGCCGCTTCTTCCATCCTGTATTTGTTTTTATCTTTAGCTGACACTTTGTCACAGGGTTTGACTCCAGTAGCCTTACCTTGATCACATGGCATAAACCCACACAAATGCTTTCTCACACGGGTATATGAACCTGTGTAAGTTTTATTACAATGGAGGCATGTAAACTTCGTGGTTCCACCCCCTCTCCCTCCCCCAAGCCTTGCCACATACTTCCACAAAGGTGTCGTGTCTTTTTGTTTTTGCGCCTCATCACTCTCAATCTCCTCCTCCTCCTCCTCTCCCTCTTCCTCCTACTCTCCATGGTATGTGCCACTCCCTATCTTTTCCTCCTCATCATTGCCACCACCAAATCTACTTCCCACCACCATCATCATGAGAAGAATCGGAACCAACAACAAAAGATACATACCCATCATGCTTCTTGATTCAATATGAGAATCATTTCTTGCCTGCAATACAATGACGGAGAAGAAGTAATGGGAGAGAGTAGGAAAAAAACACATACAAGATTTAAAATTTTAACATAGTGAAATATTTTTTTCAAAAACAAACAAAGATTGGGTTTTTAGAGCCTACCTCTTTAGCTTTTCAAGGATGGTTGAATGTCTCTATGGAAGCCTTCAATCTTCCTTCCAAGCTCTCACAAATAGAATCTCCCCTTCAATCTCCCTTCCAATCTCCTACAAATTTGCTCTCAAACAACTAGCAAACCCACTCAAAGCCCTAGCAAGATAAATGAAAACAAGCCAACGAGGAATAGAATGAGTCCAAATGGAGTCCAATAGTGTTTATAAAGGTTAATTGAACCCTAGCCAATCACTAAAACACAATTTTTTTTTGCAAAATTTAGAAAATTGGAAAAAAAATCCCCTAGCCTGTGGAATCGTTCATGGAGCGTTTTAGGGAGCAATTTTTTTTGCTTGGGGTCGTTGAGGGAGTGATGAGGAAGCGCTCTAAGAGCGTCGTTCCCTCTTCGCTCCCTCAGCAATCCTCAGAATGGCAGGGAGTGTTTTTTTTTCAAGGAATTGTGATTTCCAAAAACGCTCCCTGGAGGAATCGCGATTCTAGGATCGGTTCCTCATCAAATCCTTCGGGAGCGCGAATTGGGAGCAATTCGCTGGGGGGGCCAGCAATTCTCTGCAGCATAGGGTCAATGCAGTTAAGAAACCCTCTATTTCCATTTGCCCCCATTGTAGAAATACTTGACCCCTGAATTGGGGACCTATAATGGGTTTTAGTTTAGGTGCATGCTAAGGTCAAGCCTTGATCCTCCTTGGGAGTAGAGGAATGCTTCAACCTCCACTTCATGTTATATGAACA
This sequence comes from Pseudotsuga menziesii, assembly GCA_001517045.1. Taxonomy (NCBI): domain Eukaryota; kingdom Viridiplantae; phylum Streptophyta; class Pinopsida; order Pinales; family Pinaceae; genus Pseudotsuga; species Pseudotsuga menziesii. Next base: position 479,562 of record LPNX010713858.1, read on the forward strand.
TGCCGAGGAGGAGGAAGAGAACTGTAAATGCTGGGAAGTAAAAGTGTTTAGAAAGAGGAGAACCCGGAGGGAATATATTCTATGCTATCCAGAAGGAAGACTGCTTGTCCTCTCAAGTGGACTGGCTGTTATCTGCTTCATGTGTAATTTTTCCTTAATATGGGTTAACTCTAGCAAGCTACAGGTTTACTTCCAAATGGACTAGCTACTCTACATAAATATAAGGCCATGGTTTACCTCCAAATGGACTAGCTAATATACATAAATATAAGGCCATGCCATGATGATTAGCTTTTCATCCAATTCTTCTGTAAACGCATATCCATACCAGAAGTATATATATTTTCAGCATTAAAAGATTCAGCAGGCAATTATTTTTTCCAGGAAAAGTTATTTAAAAATCTTCTTAAATCTTAACATTGAGTCATGGCATCTATAGCATATATTGCTTCCAACTTAGAGAAAGTGTTCAGTCCTTCTTGAGCCCCAAGGGATAGCTCAAGTGGCCATGAGCCAGATGTGAGATCTCTTCCCTGAGTTGGGGAGGTCATGGGTTTGACTCTCTTTATCCCCTTGGGGTGGGGTGTTTGGAATTTAGGCACTGATGGTTTACCCTGGTTATAACACGTCGACGGCAGTAAAGTCTCTGGGGATTTCCCATGCTTGGTTATAAGAAAAAAATTATTCAGTCTTTGATTCAGGAGTGGTCCACTGATTCTCTTGGCTTAGCTTTCATCCTGGTACTGCTATCAATTATTTGAAACCTCAATCAGCAAAGCGTTTACCTTATTTGAACACCTCCATAATTCATGTGTGTCATTCTTTATTGCACTCTTTTTAGCATATGAAAAGGATTTAGACTTGGAAGAGAGATAACCTGGTTTTCCATTTTCACATTGTTCTCACAAGATGCTTGTAGTTGACATTTCTTTGCTTCTCCTGTCAGGCATCTATCTCTTATGTAAGATGACTCTTTTCCCAGTTAAAAATGTTTTTTAATTAAAGATGGGAATGCAGAAAGATTCTTAACAAAACCAATGATATTTAAAGCTAAGAGATTCAGAGACCTTGTTTATTTTGCAATCTATCATTTCACTTCTAAATTTCTACACAGTGTAAATCCATAAGCTTGCACACAATGGCTGAACACTGTGGAAACATTCATGTGCAAATTATATATAGTCAAATAAATGGACATTTTCCTCCATGTCGTTTGCCATGCAAACTTGGCAAATTTGTCTTGGTACTTGTCTAATGCAAAAATACTAATTTTTAAAAGTGGAGAATAAACTCAATTTTTTCCTCATATTTCAAACTTGATGTATGTGGCTTCTGGACAGCATCCAGTGTTAAAAAAGGTAAAACTACCTGCTGTAAAAAGATAAAACTCACACTGGAAAGGGATGTCCAAATTTAGAAGAAATTATATATATATATATAAACTGTTCACATAATTGAACCCTTTTGTTGTGAGTCCAGAGAGACTCCAGACTATGCCATCTTTCTGCATCTTTACTGAATTGTTATGTCCTTATCCATGTACCTGCTTTTTAAAAATGAAATATTCCATGGTTTGTCAGGCCTTATCACTGGTCTTTTTTTCCGAGGAAAAATTTATAATTTTATTATATAAGAAACAAAATTACGTTCTGCATAATGCATGAGTGCCATGCATTTCCTGTCTATGACTTTTACAAGCCACTGTCATTACAAAAAATCTTGTCATAATATGACAGATAAGTCCCTTTCAGTTCCTTCCTGTATATGTGCTAAAAAACCTCTGTCCTTGATATCTTCAGCATTTTCATGCAGAAAAACATTTAAGCAGACTATAAGCCTACAATTGCCATGTATCTTTTCTTCATTTTTAGTCCTGTCCCACCATATGATTCCTGTTCAGTTCCGTGAGATAACTTATCACTTGTCTTATCTTATCTTGTGAAAGAATTCATTTTACAGTTTGTAATTTATTTTGCAGGTCTTTTGCTAGGAGAACTAGAAAATGGTATTCCACATGATGGAAAATTTAGCACTGGGCATATGGAAGGTGAAGTTACTCATGGCTGGGATGATGGAGTTTATAAACATAGTCAAATAGCAGTCAATCTGTCTCAGCAGAACATGGATGAGCACCCAGGAGATCATTGTGGACATTCTAGTTCTCCTAACATAATTGGAATATATCTTGTGCCTTCTGCAGAATATGTTGTAGCTATTCTTGCAGTCCTAAGAGCTGGAGGAGCTTTCTTGCCTATAGATCCGTCCTGGCCAAAGGAGAGGGTGTTGGCAATACCTTCTATGTCAAAGGTTCGCCTTGTTGTCAGCTGTCACCATTCTTCAGGCTTTCATGTCCATGAAAATCACCAACAAGAATGGTTGTTGGGGAAGACAAATTTTCCAGTTTTGTATTTATCAGATGGATATACTAAGGGTTTATTATGGAAGGATAATTTGCACTGTAATATGAGTTGGCCTTGCCAAAGGAAAGATCAGAGATTGTATTGTTATGTTATGTACACTTCAGGCTCGACGGGCAAACCTAAGGGTGTATGTGGTACAGAGAAAGGTATAGCAAGTCTTCACCATGGTTCCTTATAAAGAGCAGCATGTACTTGGCCTTCTATAGAGGACTTTATTGCGCATACAGGCAATCTGTAATAAATATTTTTGTCCATGTAATTTGCTAATGTCATGTCCTTTTTTTTCTTTTCCTTTCTATTGTTTTTTATGTTCAATCTTCTTCTTTTTTGTTGTCATGATCGAAACCTAGGTATCTGTCTTTCTTAAGCAGTATCTTCCATCTTCAGTTAGTAGATTCTTAAGTTTTGAGGTGCCAATCCTCCTGTTTGAAGTAATGAATTGATTAGGTAGTGGCTGAAAGGGACAGAAGTACTATGAAGATCTAATACTAGAATTCTTGAAGCTTCCATTTTTTCTCTCTCAAAACATTGCTTTGATTTCATGTCTGTTTGATAGGCCCTTAGTTAAAAAAAAATATCTGTTGATGGCGATTGTTATAGTCTAAACCTTTGGTTCTACAAATATAAAACCCAACACAACAATCACACAATTACACACACGTGTTGCATTAAGGGAAATATAGCCTCAAAGCAATGAATTTGTATCATATGCTTATGATTTGACTTGATACAACATTTCAAAGTAACTCGTCTCTATCTATATGAGACCATGTGCCAAAGTATTGGCACCATAAAGCAGTGGTCGACATACAACACATACGGCAGAAGTCAAATTCTGGCTACAATTATTGCACTTGGGAGATACCTGTTCCACAATTTGGAACCCATACTCATGGATTATTCAAAGTAGCAGTAATATTCTATCAATTTAACAAATTCTCCTTTGTTGTCAAAGGGATTCTTCATGACTTCAAGTTGATTTCTGTATTTTTGGGACTTATCTTCTATGAAGATGTTCACTTCCTATTAACTCTTATTGCAGTAGGTCAGTCTTCTTTATACTGTTTTGCTATCCTACTCTGTATTTTCTTAAAGACATCATTTTTTTAACAGAAACTGAAAGGAGATTTATATTAAACAGGCTGTGCACAGCCATACATTACAAAAAACAACTGCTTAAGAGTTCATGCTGTTCAGAGAAAAGAGAAACAAAATTAGGCCAGAGGATAGGCCTTAATATGCTGCATAAGGTTCTTATGTTTCCAGTAATTACAGACGAAGAGTAAACTTTAACAAACTGTTGATTAAGAAAGACACAAAAAAACATAGACTGAAAAGAGACACATCAAGGATTTGCCTGGGTGCCCCACGGGCTGAATGACTGACTCCTCTTCCATATTCTGAATTGCACCTGCCGGGTTCTCCAGGACTTGGCTTCCTTAATTCATCTGCACCAGGCGTTGCAGATCCTCCTGAATACGATCTACCTTCCCCATTATTTCCTTCAAGTTCATTTCATTATCGTCAATTATGGCATCATGATTACTAATCTGGTAAGATGTGTAACCCACAATATCAACAAGGTTTTTAACCTCTTTAGCTGTCTCTCTAGTGTCCATTATCCCTATGGCTACCATCTCATACAGGCGCCGAATGTTCACCTTTAGTTCTGCAATCCCTTCGTTGTTCCCTGCACGTTCCATTTCCTGGAAATGATGAAGGTCGCAACCCAAAAAAATGGCTGTGAATGCTCAAACTTGACAGCTGGGAGAGCACCGGTCTGGGCGAAATAGAGACTTGTCTACTACAAACAACACCTACTTCGAGGGGACAGACTAGGGAAAGAGGATCTAAGAATGAGAAATTCTTGCTGGAGGTTTTCAGATTCCCTTGAGCTTCGACAAGAAATGGTGCCTATCGTGCCCTCTTCCCAGCCAGTACATTCACACCAAAAGATCAATGTATTACCTTCCAAAAGAGGCTGTGCGAAGGGAAAGTCCGTAACAGAGCCTGAAGCTGAACGCCAAGGAGAGCCAGAGACGCAGCGAGAAGAACAATGGCAATTTAGGAGGGCTGTCAAAGCCAATCTTTCTTTCACGAAACCCCTTAACTGTGGCAAAGCTTCCCAAGGAAATTCTTGCAAAAAACCAAGCTGAAGGGGAGGATCATCTTCAATATCAAACCAGTCGATTGTTAGCTTTTCCTCCAAAGCAACAGTGTGAAGGTTTAAGCCCAAATGACTATCAAGAAGGGCAAGAGGGCAAGCGAGACTTCCAGAAGAGGCCATGGTACTCTGCTGTGGCTGATGAGAAGCGTGTCGACTGAGCCCGCAATAAAGCTTGAGAGGATGGTGAGTTAAGACGATGAGATGCGTGGAGGAACTGGGAGGCCACTTGTTCCCAAAAACGAAAACCAAATCTTGTCCATAGATCATGCGGTGGGGTGAACTAGGCCTTGGATTATGCATATAAACAAAGGGAAGAGCGGAAGTGCATTAGGGTATAGGATTAATGACCATATCAAGGTCGTTTATACTAATATAGCCTTGGGGAAGCAAGGTCCCTTTATTTGCCAGAGTGTCCGCGAGAACATTGTTTGCCCGGAGGATGTGAAAGAACGCAACATCTTTGGAGAGATGGGAAGTGATCCTATCATACAACCCTCTGCAATTTATGGATCCTGTGGAATAACCATGGATCATTTTATAGATGACTTGTCTCGAGTCTCCGAAAACCATTAGCCTGGGTATTGCTAGCGTGTTTAAGAGGTCAAGACCTTGCATGAGAGCCATCCATTCTGCTTCATTATTCGTTTTGTGACCCAGTCCCCAAGCAAAGGTTTTTTCTGTTTGTCCTTCGGGATCCAGTAAAATCCCCCCCGCCCCTGCCACCCCTAGATTACCTTTTGAAGCACCATCAAAAAATAAAGCATAAGAGTGCTTTTCCTGTAGCCATTTCGAAAACTCAGCAGGTGTTTTCCTTATTTCCCAAGGTAAGCAACTAGTGGATGTTTTCAAATGAGGGATTGTGAAATTGGACTGAGGGGTGTTCCTTTTAAGAAAAATGCTGCACCAAGAAGATATCGGTTCCGATAAATCTTCAGAGTCTGGATAGTCGGTCCCTTTCGTAGCTATCTTTTCAGATATCATACCCACTGCTTTGGCAACTATTCGATTTGGGATGACTTTCTCACCTTTAAAAATTGCTCTATTTCTGGCCAACCATAGCTGCTAGCAGAGATTTTTTGGGATGGTGTTCCATAGTCGCTTGAGGGTGGGTTTCTTTTTGAGATTGCCTGGGAATTGCTTTTTCCACTTAACGAGGAGCTGAGAGAAGGAGTCTGAGGGCCTAAACACAGAACCAGGGGGGAGGATGGACTTCCAAAGTTGCCTAGATACACTGCAGTGAAGAAAAATATGGATCGTAGACTGAGTCAGAGTTACATAGAGCACATCTAGATGGGCTTGCAATCCCTCTTTTCCTGAGATTTTCAGCTGTGAGTAATTTATTGTGCACCAAAAGCCAAATGAAAGAATTTACCTTGGGAATACAGTCTGAATGCCACATCCTTTTCCATATACTTCCTGTTGCTGGAAGATCAGAGGTTAGTTTTTTGTATCCTTCTTTAACTGTGTAGGTACCATTTTTGCCCCAACCAAGGATGTCCTTTGAGGATTTACTGATCGGAGCTGTGCCTTGCAGAGAGGTGAAAAGAAGATTTTTTGCAGCCTCTAAGTGCTCAGGAGAATGCAACGATTTCCAACCTTTCCAGCTACTGTTTTGATTCCAGGATGAGAGATTGTATAGAGGGAAGTAATACCATGTTCTGTCAACTCTTGAGACGAAGATAGTAAGGGATGCCCCATAATCCCGTGTTCCCATAATCTAATTTTTTTTCCATTCCCTGGGACCCAATAATAGTTTGATTGAATCAGATTGAGCGAGGCTTTGCACAAAAGCCGAAGGGAGGTGCCCTTGCCACCCCAAGGACCACACAGTATCTTGGGTCTTGGCTTCTTGATGTATTTTTTCCTAAGTACTTCTTTCCACCATTCTTCTTTGTCAGTGGCAAGTCTCCATACCAGTTTTGCTCCCAAAGCCTTATTCATTTGCTTTGGGTCTCTAATTCCAAGACTGCGTTTGTCTTTTGGAACTTTGACGGTGGTCCACTTTACTAGATGAAACTTTATATTTTGCACTTTTCCTCCCTGCCAAAGAATTTTTTTGATTTCCATGCAGATATTGTTGATGACAGTCTTAGGGGCCAAAATCATCGAGCTGGTGTAGATGGGGTACGAAGAGAGGATAGAATGAATGAGGGTTACTTTTCCAGCCAGATTTAACCATCTGGAGCCCAACGAGAGAATTTTGTTTTTGATCTTTTGAATGACAGTGGCCCACATAGTGGAGGCAAAGGCTTTTTTGGCTATGGGTATACCCAGATAGATGAAGTGAGTCCATTCATGGTTGACACGAATATGAAGAATTTGAGATATGTTGCGTAGAGTAATCACATTGCTGTTCCAGCCATAAATTTGACACTTATCCAGATTTGCTGCGCTTCCAGAGCTTTGAAGAAAGAGATCAAGGGGCTTGAGGAAATTTCTAGCTATTTGGGGGGAGGCACTGCCCAAAAGGATAGTGTCATTAGCGAAAAGGGCATGATTGATAGGTTGGACTCCGGTTTTAAAGGAGAGACGTGGGAGGAGACCTTCTTCTTGAAGTCTGTTTAGCCTTCTGCTCAAGGAATCAACGACTAGGATATAAAGAAAGGGAGAGAGGGGGCATCCTTGCCCGATCCCATGACTGGTTTTGAAGAAATCAGTGGGTCTTCCATTTATTAAAGGAGCAATCCAGGGAGTATTGATGCAGGCTTGGACTTGATCAATAAAGATGGAGGGAAAACCGAACTTTTTTAACACTAGCAATATGAAAGCATGTCTTAGTCGATCAAAGGCATTGGCGAGGTCTAGCTTAATGGCCATGCCCGCCTCACCCCTTTTTGAGCTGGAATGAATCGCCTCCTGAACCAAAAGGATGTTATCACTAATATGGCGACCAGAGATGAACCCCCCTTGATTAGGAGATATCAAAGAAGGAATAATTATCTCAAGCCTCAAAGATAAGACTTTGGAAAAGATTTTATAGGAAGTGTTGCAGAGGGAGATCGGCCTAAATCTTTTAATTGTAGAAGGGTTATGTTCTTTGGGGATCAAGGCTAAGAAAGTGGAGTTGGTGGCTCCACCCATTCTCCCTTTGGACATCCAAGAGATTAGGCGAAGAAGATCCTTTTTAATTAGTGACCAGAATATCCGGTGGAAACGAATGAGGAAGCCATCTGGTCTAGGGGCTTTATCAGGGTGGAGGGTCTAGATAGCCTTCTTGATTTCCTCTTCGGATATAGGTTTTTCAAGGAGCTAACTGTCCTCAGGGCTAATCGGAGAGGGGATGTCTCTGGTCATTTCCTCCATTTTTTCTTGTGAAACATCTTCTTCGTTATTATAAAGATTTTCAAAAAAATCTCTTACCTCAGAGCTAATTGCCGCTTGTCCCGATATAATAGTGCCATTCTCCTTTTTTAGCTTCCTCATGGTGTTCCTCCGCTGTCTTTCTTTGCATTGATTTTGAAAATATTTTGTGTTATGATCGCCCCCTTTGGGCCAGAGGATTCTAGCCCGAAGTCGCCAGCTTTCTTCCTCTTGCCTTAGAATGGATTGCAAGCGTTTTTCCAGCTCTATTTACCGAAGAAGAAGATCTCTAGTAATCTCAGATTTTTCTATACTCTCTTGAAGAGATTGCATTTCTCTGACTAATTCAATTTTCTTGATGGATGGCTCTTGAAAGTGATGCTTTACCCAAAGCTTAAGGGCAGACTTTACCTTTTTGAGTTTTTGCTCCCAGATAAAGGCTGGCGAGCCTGGAATGAAACCTTGCCAGGCCTTGAAAATGATATCTCGAACTCCTTCCGATTCAAGCCATAAGTGATTAGACCTAAATGGGAGAGGTCCCAAGTTCTCCACTGGAGGGAAGAAGAGACACAAGGGCTTGTGATCCGAAACCGCCGAGCACAGAAGCTTACACTTAGGGAAGGGAAGGTTCCTGAGTAGATGAGTGCTAACAAGCACGCGATCCAACCTGGTTGCTATATGTCCCGGGCCGATTCTTTTATTGCTCCAAGTGAAAACCCCATTCTTGGGTTTGATGTCTATTAAACCCCATTTCGAGGCCAAATCCTCCAACCTTTCTCCAAAAGGGTCTCTAACTTTGACTCCTCCTCTATGCTCATCTACAGAAATAGCTACATTAAAATCGCCAGCAATGAAGCAAAGAGTCTGCTTTTTTCCATCACTTTGCTCCTCCAAAGAATTCCAAAAGGTTTCTTTCTGAGCTTGAGCCGTGGGACCATATACGTTTCCGACCCAAAATGCTTCCTTATTTTCGCTGTTTTCAAGTTTAACAAACAACCAATTTTTATTCTCAAGGGCTGTTTGCAAAGAGAACTTCTCATTATCCCACCAAGTGAGGAGGCCACCAAAGGCTCCACTCGCACTAAAGAAGAGACACAAGGGCTTGTGATCCGAAACCGCCGAGCACAGAAGCTTAGACTTAGGGAAGGGAAGGTTCCTGAGTAGATGAGTGCTAACAAGCACGCGATCCAACCTGGTTGCTATATGTCCCGGGCCGATTCTTTTATTGCTCCAAGTG
>LPNX010713858.1:488770-531764 GCA_001517045.1 Pseudotsuga menziesii
TCTGTTAAACCCCATTTCGAGGCCAAATCCTCCAACCTTTCTCCAAAAGGGTCTCTAACTTTGACTCCTCCTCTATGCTCATCTACAGAAATAGCTACATTAAAATCGCTAGCAATGAAGCAAAGAGTCTGCTTTTTTCCATCACTTTGCTCCTCCAAAGAATTCCAAAAGGTTTCTTTCTGAGCTTGAGCCGTGGGACCATATATGTTTCCGACCCAAAATGCTTCCTTATTTTCGTTGTTTTCAAGTTTAACAAACAACCAATTTTTATTCTCAAGGGCTGTTTGCAAAGAGAACTTCTCATTATCCCACCAAGTGAGGAGGCCACCAGAGGCTCCACTCGCACTGATAGCAAAGCCTTCTCCTTTTGGCCACAGATGTTTCATGGATGAGATACTGTCATCCGCAGTCTTTTTAGTCTCCTGGATAAGAAGGATTGAGTTGTGTTCCATTGACTTGATTCTTTTAATCACTTCGGATTTCTGGGAACCTCCTAACCCTCTGCAGTTCCAGGAGACCAGCTTCATTATTTCTTAAGTTGACAAAGCGCCTTTTCTCTTTCCTTTTTTTTTTCTTCGACGCTGAGGAGATATTTGCTTGCTTGTGAGTTCTTTACCAGGAAATCGAGGTTGGATTGCTTCCCTGCTGCTTTTTCTTTGGCTGCTTCCTGCTCCCTTAATGTCTTGTTAGACCTTCTTCCTTTTTTGGATTGGGGTTCCTGCTCTTCATTGGTATATCCTGAGGTTTCTTTTGAACTTGCTTTGGCCTTGGAGCGAGTGATTGAGCCTTCAGAGATTGTTGCTCCTTCCATTCTGGCTGCTGGTTGAACCACGACTTCCACTCTAGAGTCTTTTTGCTTTGGGGATGGTACTTCGTCTGGGATCTCTTGTTCCTGGGGGGCAATTTCTTCCTCATTTTCCTCCGGGGTCTCTGTCTCAGTCTCTTCAGTGGCAAGGGCTTCAAACTTATTTCTGGTTGCTTTCTTTGCCGAGGAATGGTGTTGCTGCACCAGAGGTGTTTTTGACACTCTTTTTCCTACTTGCAACGGTCCACCCTTCTTCTGGAGCGTCTTCGGTATTTATTTTTTCTGGTTTTTTTGGGCAGGATTTGGCGAAATGTCCATATTCATGACAATATTTGCATTTGAAGGGGCTCTGGTCATAGTCAACTGTCTGAAGGTGATTCCATCCTTCAATGGATAGATTAATGGCTTCAGGAAGACCTTTCTCCAGATCAACCTCCACACATATTCTAGCACAAGAGAACATGGGGGCTTTTGGTTCCGATTTGTCAACATATTTTCCCAGGGTATTGCCTATTGCCCGGAAATCTTCATCATTCCAACAGTGACGGGGGAGATGAGGGAGCTTGACCCATACTGGGACCGCTTTAAGGATATCTTTTTTTGGGTCGAAGGAGAGATCCCATTTATTGAGATACATACCTCTTGGGCCCATGAAGTAGGGGCCATTTCTGAAGATGAGATCCCTATCTTCTTTTTTCTCAAAGATGAAAACAAAGTAACCCTTACCACTGAAAATTTGCTGAACTTCTCCTTGGATGAGAGATCTCCAATTTTTATTGAGCCAGATTTCCACTGATCTGGGCGACGACCATAGTCTTGTGAACAGGCCAATGAGTTCTTTCTCCGATAACGTGATTGCTTTTCGCTTTGATGCTGCTGAAGATAATTTCACCTCACAGATTTCAGAGTGTTTTACAAAACGGGAAGGAGGGGTAGCATTAGACGAGGGGGTCGAGAGAAGCTACAATATTCTGAAAGCGATCATTGAAATTGATGAGGTCAAGATCAGGGGGATCCATGACCAGAGCAGCTGCGAAGGCCGAGAGTCGAGGGAGCCCTGACCACCGCGAACCCTAGCAGCCGAAATCTTCTAAAAACCCTAGCGCTTAGAATATCTTAAAGACATCATTGTTATACCTTTGGTGTCATCATTATTGTCATCCATTGTGATGTCCCTTTCCACTTGATCATAACGAGAGGATGACTTAGTAGCCTATATGACTCCCATAGGCTATAGTCAGTGAAGAAAAGGGAGTCAGGGAGGATTTATTGATGTCACTTATTAGCTAGGAGGCGTTTTTTTTTAAAATTAAGTTTTGAAATATATAGATTTTTTTTTCAAACAGAATTATGCCAACACCTGCTATTCCGGAGAATGAAGGTATGGCCAGATTACACAATCCACTCAATCAATACATAGGGCTCAACAAGAGCATCATGTCACTTACAAGAATTGAACCTGGGTGGGGAGGGTAACAATCATTCCTCCCAACCACCCAATCTACATCCAATGGACTGCTTAGCTAGGAGGTGTTATACTTCTAAAGTGACATTTAATTAAAGGGGGTCATGTGGATTAAGTCAATGAGGAAGCATTCTCGAAGGAGCACCGGAAAAATATAAAATGAGGGGCAACACCTCACTTCATACCTTGTTTTTGAATTGATCTCTTGTGGAATGTGTTTGTGACCCAAGTTTTTGTTGGGGTTTGGCAAAACCCTTCCATCGTGGTTTGGTTTTGGTGGTGCAACATCCACCCTAGCTAGAGGTGAGGGAAATCCACCTGCGGTTTCCATTTGTGATTCATTTGGAAATTTATTTTTAAATGTGTGGTGTAGCATCTTGCTTGGGAGATTTCCCTAAGGGGGTTGAATCACTTTCTTGACAAGGCCGTGGGCACTTCGTGGCCTTTGAAGATTCGTTGGAGTTGGAGGGGGCTACCTTGAGCAGCCGATGGGTTTTGAAGAACAAGAACATGGGAGAGATTCCCACGTGTGCAGATTGAAGAAATCTTTGTATGGTCTGAAGCAAGCTCCAAGAGCTTGGTATTCAAGAATAGATGCCTACTTAAAGCAAATGGGGTTTCAAAAGAGTGAGGTAGATCCCAACCTCTATTTCATAGTAGTCAAAGAGGAAACTCTCATCCTTGTCCTTTATGTTGATGACCTGTTTATTACAAGAGCAGAGAGACTCATAGCTAGCTGCAAGAGAGACCTTGCTTCAGAGTTTGAAATGAAAGACATCGGATTAATGCACTATTTCTTGGGCATGGAGGTTTGGTAGGAGGATGGGCATACTTTCCTAGGGCAAGGAAAATATGTTGTTGACATCTTGAAAAGATTTCATATGGAGGACTGCAGACCTATGACCACTCTTATGACCACCAACTAGAAGAAGTTGATGACTTTTGAGGGAGAGTTGGTTGATCCAACCAAGTACCACCAGTTGATAGGATCTCTGATGTATTTGGTTAACACTAGACCTGATATGAGTTATGCAATCAACACTTTGAGTCAGTATATGGTGGAACCTAGGAGAGCACACTAGGTGGCTGCAAAGCATGTGCTCAGGTACCTTAAAGGTACGATCGACCATGGTTTGAACTATGAGAAGAGGGATGGAATATAGTTGACTGGCCATACAAATTCTGATTGGGCAGGAAGTGCCGTGGACAGGAAACACACTTCAGGATGTTGTTTTAGCTTGGGTTCGGCAGTTGTGTCGTGGTTTAGCAGGAAACACAAGTCGGTAGCTTTGAGCTTTGCCGAGGCAGAATACATGGCAACCAGTCTAGCTAGCTGCGAGGCTATTTGGATTCGCAAGATGTTAGTGAGTTAATTTAACTCTCAGTTGGAGCCAACTGTGAAATACTGTGATAATCAAAGTTGCATGAAACTCACGGAGAATCCAGTATTTCATGATAGATCCGGACATATTGAGATTAGATATTATTTTATTCAGGATTATGTTCAGAAAGGTGCCGTTAAGCTTCAATATTTGCCCACAGATGAACAGGTTGCATACATTCTTCCAAAGTCTTTAGAGAAGAGTAAGTTTGAATATTTCAGGGAGAAAATGGGAGTTGTTCAGAATACTTTCCTCGTTAAGAGGGAGTGTTGAAATATTAACAAGGAAAGATGCAAAAGAGTATATTTGCATAAAAGTGAAATTAGGGTTTGGAACCCTAATTAGGGTTTTGGTAACCTAATTTCTCAGTGACTTAGAATAGGAAGTCTAAGTGTTTAGTTTTCCATGCCTCTTGAGTAGAGAGGGAGAGAGTTCATCTTCACAGGATTATGGAGCAGCGCTACAAATATCAAGGAAAGGGCACATACTGCTGGAACAGCTGGGAGTGCATTCTTGAGGAAGTAGAGAGGAAAGATCTCCAGAGATTGAAGAGTCCTTTCTCCTATACAGTATCAGAAGAAGTTCACTGAGCAGTTTTAGTGTCTGAAGAGCAGCAGCAGCTAGGTGAGGATGTGAGCAACAACACGTCACACGTGTGGGATGTGAGGGAGCTGCTGCACATCTGTTGACAAGGCAGTGAGGGCCCAGAGTCTTGTGGGTTTTTCTTAGTGACTGAGGAAAAAATTTCTGTGATCAGTCAGAGTCAGATTGATAGCAGATCAGTTGAATTGTGACTCTGAGGAGAGAGGACGCAGTTGTACAACTGGGGCATGTTTCTAGTGCTGGAGAACGTTTTCCTACTTTCAGATTCGAGCAAAGCAGAGCAGATAGTTGAGAGAGCATTCTTTAGAGAGATAGTTAGACAGAACAGTGTTCAGTGACTGACAGAGCAGAGTTGAGAAATCTAGCGTGAGGTTGTTCTGCTGGGGGTGCATTTCCCAAGGGGCAGCAGTTGCAACTGCTGCAGATCTAGGGCTTTGGCCCTTCAAGTTCATCCACTTGGATCTAAACTCATTCTATCTTTAATTATTTTCCTTGGGTTCGAGAAAGTAGAAAGTCCCTCAGTTTGTTGGTTTTCCCCATTGGGGTTTTCAAGGCAAAATTTTGTGTCTCATGTGATTGCTTGATTGAGTAAAGATTTTCTTGTGCTGCTAGTTCTAAATAGTTTGAAGTAGTATTCATATTGATTTAGTGAATATTGCTGCCAGTTTGATTATCCTGACTTCTCAAAGCGAGTGGAGACCTCTAAGAAAAATTTACATGGTATAAGAGCCTCGTTAGAGGTCAAAGGAGGGCAATCACTTTCAAATATGCATAGTAGGTGTCTAGATCTCCAGATCTGAAGAGTAGGGTTCCTATCTGTGACTGTAGAGGTCAGATCTATCAGATTTGGAGTGTTAGAGTCTAGATCTGAGACAGATCTAGCCAGTTCAGCTGGATAGAGACCAGATCTATAGTGCAGGTGTCATATCTGAGTTGGTGGTGGTCAGATCTATCAGATCTGATTGTTGGAAAATAGATCTGAGACAAATCTAATATGTTTCTGCAGGATAAAGACCAGATCTACAGTGCAGGTGTCATATCTAAGTGAGTAAAGGTCAGATCTCGAAAAAGGAGTTCTAGTAATGCATCATGGCTATTGAGATGAGAAATGATAACACAGAGTGTCTTCTCATTACTTTCCATTCATGCACTTTTGCAGATATAGATGAGAAATCTACAGGGAAAATTGATAGGGAATTGTCATTGATGTCCAGTCAATCAGCAAGTGCTTCTACCACTGGCATATCGTACATTGACAGTGGGGCCTTCAGTCACATGAATGGCATTAGACAGTACTTCACATATCTCACTAAAACTGGGTTGGATCTTGTTATCCACTAATTCTGCACTTAGTGGATTTCTGGTGAGCCACTAGTTATCGAACATGATGCATGTTTGTTGCCAAGGTTCAAAAGTTCAGTTTGTTTCAGTTAGCCAATTTTGGCTAGCCTTTTTAAATTTTTTGTGGAAATGACCATGCCCCATGAGGTTGTAATAAAGTGTGCTAGTAGGGGGGTCTTGAGTGGCTCGATTCCCTTAGACTTAACAATCAAATAGTGTATTCCATGGAGTTTTTTTCCTTGTCGATTATTTCTTTGCCTTTAGCTGAGTTATAATTGATGAGTTTTTCTCTTGCTACCTCCAAAGCTGGAATGCCCAAATTTGGCGGTTAGGCCTTGGGGGGTTATTAGAGTCCAACATTAAAATATGAACCTACTAGACACTATTTGTAAGTTCTATGGTCATTTCCTAGGTCTCGAGATGCATTTAAACGTTGTTCGAAAAAAATTTTCCCGGACGTCTTCGGATTTTTAATTTTTAATTTTTTGACTATAGAGAAATAATTAAAATTTTCAATTAATTATACCATTTTGCCTATTATTTAATTGAAAAATTTCAAATTGTAATAATTAAGTGGTCTGGGGGTTGATTTTGGCAAATAAAGACTTGTTTTCTAAGCCAAAACACTCATTTAACCCCTAGACACACTTTTCCTAAGTTTTAAGTGATTATTTATCACTTATGTGAAATTCTCTCCAAAAAAGGCAAAAAGTGAATAAAAAATTAGAAAATGGGAAAATATGGAGAAAAAACACATCCCTAAATTAGTGGGAACTTGTCTCAGACATGTTCCAAGTTAACTAAGGATGATGTTGGGGCTAATTTGAGACCAAATCAAGTTGATTCCAATCAAATCCATGAAGGGGCGAATTTCTCCTTAGAGGGACACATTTAGCCATGATAGAGCTCACCTCTTGTTGTATATGTGTCACAGAAAGAGGCGGGGGTGACCTACCTTATGAGAGGTGTCTTCTACCACCTCTAGTTCACTTTAGTTCGCCCCCAATCATCTCAAAAAGTTCCAACACTTGGAAAATTTGCCCTCCTTGGGGTTTTCTCTCATTTTTCCTATTTAAGCGAGGCCTTCTTCCTCATTCTAGATGGAAGCAAGGGACCTCTGATCATATGAGTTGTAGTTGTTTATCTTTTGAATGGAATAAAATTGACTCTTTGGAAGACAATCTGTCGGTGTAACACTCTTCCATGGTGAATGCTGTTTTGTAACCGAGGTGATATGTATTTAGCTGTGTTTGTGGCTCATGCAATTATGAATATCTAGCTTAGAAGTTTGTATTCCAATTCATAGAATAGGCATTTGAATCTCAATTTGCTTATTTATGTGTAATAATTTAAGGTTCAAGAGTTATACTTTGTAGTCGGTAATACTTGTACGCTTTTGGTTTTATGTGATTTCCATACTAGATCTGATCTTTGCATGAAGGCTGCTTGTGTAGTTTTGCAGATCACCGAAGGTGGAGTAAGATTAGAGCTCGGTTGCGTTTTGTCTTCTTCGCCACTTCACTTTGGATCTAACTTGTTTACCATGCAGGCACCCTCCTCCTCAACCTTGTTCAAAGCTTGAAGCTTGAGCTCTTCCTCTTCCTTCTCAACGAAAAAAAGGACAAAAACCCTCAACCTAAATCTCTTTTCTTTTAAATGTTTTGTTTTTTGTTTGCAAGTTAAAATTTGATCATTAAAGATTTATCATTCTTCATTTTACTTGCTTCATTTAAGATCTAAGAAAGGGCTGGAATTTTACATCTCAAGGCTTAGATTAGATCTAGCTTCCATTTGCTTTAGCATTTTGAGGTAAAACTTTGCAAAATTTTTCAAAGTGTTGAAGGTGTAGATTATTAGTTTATTTTTGCATCTAACCCATTGATTTGGTATTGAAAGCTTGCTGGTTTTTAGTAGGTATATGAAAAAAGAGAAGGATATGCCGCCAAAATTTTGAGTTTCAGGCCACTTGGAGCGTTCATATTCGATTCTGCCTTCCCCCTTCTTCATTTATTTGCTATCCTGACACTTTAGGACCTTTTTTGACCATTTTTCAGGGCTCAAAGGGCACTATTTCTTTCAAAGCATTGTAAAAGGTTTAATAAAAAGCAAGTGGGACAAAGGCCCCCACAACCCCCTTCCCCCAGTTGGGAGAAGCCTGTATCGCCCATTTTTCTTTCTTTTTCTGTTTTAGTTTTGCATGCATAATAATTGTTCAGAGTAGTTTAGTTTGATTTTGCTTTCATAAAAAGAAAAGAAAAACTTTGTTTAGTTTAGTTTTACTTCCACATTCTTTACTTCATATAATTTGTTGAAAGTAAAAAGAATCCAAAATCTCTTGAATCTCACCGAAAGGTGGATCAAGAGTGCTCTCTATCGGAGAATTTTAATTATTTAGATCTTTTACTTCCTTTTAAGGCATCTTTGTTTCATAAATCTCTTGAATCTCGCCATAAGGCGGATCAAGAGTGCTCTCTGTCGGAGGGTTGTTACAATCTTCACATCTAATTAAAATCGGAATAAGTATTTGTGCTACGTTGTGTATGCTCTACCCATTTGGGATACCCAGAAGCAGCCGTAGACTTGTCCAATTCTCACATTTTAATCCAAGTCACCATAATAAAAGTAACCACCCAACAAAGATAAGTGAAAACCCGACACTTCGGTTAGATTTTGTGTGGGAAAATTCCTCCTGGGGAAGCTGGAACAACTGTACTTAGATCTTGGGGGCACCGTTAGGCTACATCCCTGGTTGGTGTAGTGTTGAACACACTCTTGGGACTTTGGCAGCCAACATGTTCTCGTACGGAGCCACCAAAGCCTAAATTCTGGACATATCTCCAGTATCGTAAGGTATATCTTGGAGATCCCCTTCGCTGTAATAATCAACTCACCTTTAAAAACTTACATTAAAACTTACCAAGAAGCACTCGCAAAACAATCTAATGCACCCTATTTGGCATTGGTCTTCAGTTTAACTTGCCTATTATCTGTTTGAAGCATTGCATTGTTTAATTTATCTATTGATTCATATCATGAATGCTTTGTTTTAGCTGTGTAATTGTCAAGAGATTATTCATTTCCATTTTACTCGCATGTGTTGACTTGGTTCTGTTTTTTTGTAAGTGTTTATCAAAAACTCCTAAGCAACACCCATCAACATCATACACTTAAAAGAAAAACATCTTTAAAAAACTTGAGCCTTAGAAACTCTTTAGGGACTTCCCCCCTTGGCTTCGTTAGGAGTTTGCCTAAATGAGGAGTCAGGATCAGGTGACAGCACCTGACTCTTTGCTAGCCCCCAAGGGCCGCACCTCTCCCTTCTGCCGGGAGACAACCGTTTGAAAGATTCTCGGCTGACGGTGTGCACATCGGCGGGCAACAGATCTAGAAGTAGTACTGGGAGACAACTCCTCAGTCATGGCTGTTGGACGAGGAACTATTCCTTTTGAAAGGGATCATGGAAAATCCATAAAGCTAAGAGATGTCTTATACGTTCCAGGATTGAAGAAAAACCTGGTCTCAGTTTCTACTATAGAGGATAAGGGATTTTGGGTGATGTTTCGAGATGGTTATGTGCTCATACATCCTATAAGGGATCCAACATAACTTCAGCAGTGAAAATTGGTGTTCGAAGTGGGAAATTTTACAAGATCAGTTTTCATCTTCATCATGCCAGTAGTAGTGATGGCGGTGACTTATGTGAACTGTGGCATAGAAGGATGGCTCACCTACATAATCTCGCTTTGAGGATTTTGAGGGAGATTGTGACATGTGTTCCTGAGTTTAACACAGAGCATAGTGAAGTGTGCAAAGGGTGTGCTCTTGGTAAGTATGTAAAGACTACCTTTCCCAGTAGTGACAATAGATCAGCAGGAGCTCTTGATTTGATACATTCAGACCTTTGTGGTCCGATGTCTACTACATCTTTGAAAGGTTATGAGTACTACATAACCTTCATTGATGGTTTATCCAGGAAAACCTGGATCTATTTTTTGAAAACCAAGGAATCAAAAGAAGTCTTACAAAAGTTCAAAGAGTTCAAAGCTCTGGCAGAAAACCAAATAGGGAGAAGGATCAAAGTTTTGCGATCTGACAATGGGGGAGAATATGCCTCCAAAGAGTTTGATGCCTTTTGTGTTCTAGAAGGAATTAAGAGACAGTTGACTGTACCCTATACACCTCAGCAGAATGGGGTGGTTGAGAGAAAGAAT
Organism: Pseudotsuga menziesii; assembly: GCA_001517045.1. Classification (NCBI taxonomy): domain Eukaryota; kingdom Viridiplantae; phylum Streptophyta; class Pinopsida; order Pinales; family Pinaceae; genus Pseudotsuga; species Pseudotsuga menziesii. Next base: position 498,578 of record LPNX010713858.1, read on the forward strand.
AGAGCAATAGTTGGTGCAGCAAGATCTATGTTGCATGATCAGGGTTTGCCATTTTTCCTCTGGGCAGAGGTGTGTAACACGACTTTGTATATTCAAAATAGGAGTCCTCATAAAGTTTTGTTAAGTAAGACTCTTGAAGAGGCTTACTCAGGAAAGAAGCCGAAAGTAGGGCACTTTAGGATTTTTAGGTGTCTTACCTACTCTCATGTTCCATCGAAAAAAAGGACTAAGTTGGAACCCACAGCAGAGAAGGGTATCTTTGTTGGGTATGACAAGATATCTAAAGCCTACCGCATATATATTCCTGTAAGAAAACAGATTGTTGTGAGGTGGGATTTGAAATTTGAGGAAGACAAGGCTTTTAGGAAATCTCGTGAGTAGGACAAAGGAGAGAAGCAAGCTTCCCCTTCTTAGGTAAATACGAGTCATAGCACTGCTACTTAGGTTTCAGGAGTGACAGGTTCTCAGGTGACTAGTTCCTCAGGTCCAGGTGTTGGCTCAGGGGAAGAGCCACAAGGTGGTGGCACAGCAGGTTTAGGTTCTTAGATTATAGGTTCTTGTGTGACAGGGTCTCAAACCACTAGAGCTACTACTTCTGAAACACGGTCTCAAGCTGTGAGATGGAATGAGGATGAGCGCTTCTCTCCTTTAGAAGTTACATTAGGAAAGAGGAAGCCCAAGTGGCTTCAAGAAATCCTGAAGGGAGCTCAGTCGACGGGAACTCCCAAGAGGGATTCTAGAGAGAGTAAAGTACATGAGAGATTTTGTAGCTATGTAGCTATGGTGAGTAGTATCAGTGAGTCCGAGCCATCATCTTATGAGCAGGTAGCAGGGCAACAAGTCTGGAGAGATGCCATGGTGGAAGAGTATGCTTCAATCATGAAGATTGATGTCTGGGAAATTGTGTGGAGACCAGAAGGGAAGTCTGTAGTTACTTCCAAATGGCTATATAAAATTAAATATGCTGCAGATGGCAGCATTGAGAAGTATAAAGCTAGATTTGTTGCAAGAGGATTCTCTCAAGTTGAGGGGATTGACTATGATGAGACCTTCCCACCTGTTGCTAGATACACTTCTATTAGAGCTATTATCTCCATTGCTACAGAACTGGGATGTAAGATTCATCAGATGGATGTGAAGACAACTTTTCTAAATGGAGTTATAGAATAAGAAGTCTACCTTGAGCAGTCGATGGCTTTTGAAGAACACGAGAGAGATTCCCTCGTGTGCAGACTGAAGAAAGCTCTGTAATATGTATGGTCTGAAGCAAGCTCTAAGAGCTTGGTATTCAAGAATATATGCCTACTTAAAGCAAATGAGATTTCAAAAGAGTGAAGCAGATCCTAACTTCTACTTCATAGTAGTCAAAGGGGAAACTCTCATCCTTGTCCTGTATGTTGATGATATGTTTATTACAGGAGTTGAGAGACTCATAGCTAGCTACAAGAAAGACCTTGCTTCAGAGTTTGAAATGAAAGACATTGGATTAATGCACTATTTCTTGGGCATGGAGGTTTGGCAGGAGGATGTGCATACTTTCCTAGGGCAAGGAAAATATGCTGTTAACATCTTGAAAAGATTTCATATTGAGGACTGCAGACCTATGACCACCAATTGGAACAAGTTGATGACTTTTGAGGGAGAGTTGGTTGATCCAACCAAGTACAACCAGTTGATAGGATCTCTGATGTATTTGGTTAACACTAGACCTGATATGAGTTATGCAGTCAACACCTTGAGTCAGTATATGGTGGAACCCAGGAGAGCACACTGGGTGGCTGCAAAGCATGTGCTCAGGTACCTTAAAGGTACGATCGACTATGGTTTGAACTATGAGAAGAGGGATGGAATAGAGTTGACTGGCCATACAGATTCTGACTGGGCAGGAAGTGCTGTGTACATGAAAAGCACTTCAGGATGCTGTTTCAGCTTGGGTTCGGCAGTTGTGTTGTGGTTTAGCAGGAAACAAAAGTCAGTAGCTTTGAGCTCTGCCTAGGCAGAATACATGGCAACCAGTCTAGCTAGCTGCGAGGGTATTTGGCTTCGCAAGATGTTAGTGAGTTAATTTAACTCTGAGTTGGAGCCAACTTTGATAAACTGTGATAATCAGAGTTGCATGAAACTCACGGAGAATCCAATATTTCATGATAGATCCAAACATATTGAGATTAGATATCATTTCATTTGGGATCATGTTCAAAAGGGTGCCGTTAAGCTTAAATATTTTCCCATAGATGAACAGGTTGTAGAGATTCTTACAAAGTCTTTAGGGAAGAGTAAGTTTGAATATTTCAGGGAGAAAATGGGAGTTGTTCAGAATACTTTCCTCGTTAAGAGGGAGTCTTGAAATATTAACAAGGAAATATGCAAGAGAGTAATTTTGCATAAAAGTGAAATTAGGGTTTTGGAACCCTAATTAGGGTTTTGGTAACCTAATTTCTCAGTGACTTATAAAAGGAAGTCTAAGTGTTTTGTTTACCATGCGTCTTAAGTAGAGAGGGAGAGAGTTCATCTTCACAGGATTATGGAGCAGGGTTACAAATATCAAGGAAAGGGCACATACTGCTGGAACAACTGGGAGTGCATTCCTGAGGAAGTAGAGAGGACATATCTTCAGAGATTGAAGAGTCCTTTCTCCTATACAGTATCAGAAGAAGTTTACTGAGGAGTTTTAGTGTTTGAAGAGCAGCAGCAACAACAACAGCGTGAGCATCTGGGTGAGGACATGAGCAGCAACACGTCACACGTGTGGGATGTGAGGGAGCTGCTGCACATCTGCTAAGGAGGCAGTGAGGGACCAGAGTCTTGTGGGTTTTCCTCAGTGATTGAGGAAAGACTTTCCGTGATCAATCAGAGACAAATTGATAGTAGATCAGTTGAGTTGTGCCTCTGAGGAGTGAGGACGCAATTGTATAGCTGGGGCACGTTTTCAGTGCTGGAGAATGTTTTCCTACTTTCAGATTTGAGCAGAATAGAGCAGAGTTGAGAAATCCAGCGTAAGGGTGTGCTGCTAGGGGCGCATTTTCCAAGGGGCAGCAACTGCAACTGCTGCAGATCTAGGGCTTTGGCCCTTCAGGTTCATCCACTTGGATCTAAACTCATTATGTACTTCTTCTATCTTTATTTATTTGCTCTGGGCTCGAGAAAGTAGAAAGCCTCTCAGTTTGTTGGTTTTCCCCATTGGGGTTTCTAGGGTAAAATTCTGTGTCTCATGTGATTGCCTGATTGAGTAAGCATTTTCTTGTGCTACTAGTTCTAAATAGTTTGGAGTAGTGTTCATATTGATTTAGTGAATATTGCTGCCAGTTTGATTATCCTGACTTCTCAGAGCGAGTGGACTTGTGAGAAAAATTTACGCATAATTCATTAACACGCATTGTTTATTGTTTTCAAAATTCCAATAGTTAAGGCACTGGAATTGTGAGATTTATTTGTTACATTTTTAAACTTTGTATTGATAACTTATAAAAGGTGTGACTGTCATAAAATTGTTGCACATTGCATGATTGTATGTCATATAGTTTTAGTTAAGTTTAATTGATTAATAACTCATAAAACAAAGCTTTGAAAATTTAGTGAATTGGGACTACCCCCCTTGACCTTTGGGAGTTGGGTCTAAACGGAGGAGTTAGGAATCGAGGTGACAGTGGGTTCTAAACTCATAGTTGCCTCTCAAGCACACACAATGCGATTGGAATACTTTTTCTAAGGTTAAGTGTGTTTTAGGCAGCAACATCTTGCACATATCTGGATCTATGATATGGATATCGAGCTAGGGTCTTGCTGTTATATCTAGCCCCTGATCCTTGTTTTCTTCTATTTCGAAAGTACTTGATTATGGTCTTACTGCATCATGTATTTGTTAGTTTAGCTGACTTTATGCTTTTGAAGTAGGCTTAGGTTTTTCTTGCAGGTGGTTATTGCTGATTGTAGATTTTTTTCTTCACTCCCCTTGACATTTCTTTTTGTTCATTTGCTGGACATGAATATAATCATCTTAAAATATCTAATTAGCCTTTTATGTCCAACTGATTGTTTCAGAGGTTTGTGATGGAGTCATATTTGGGCTCCTTCTGTCAATGGAAATCATATTATTCTAATACAAGATCTTGCTTAGCGTTTCCTTCCTTTTCACAAACTTGTGTTTTCTTAGTCAAATTTGTACTTCTCTCATTTTCGTTGCATGCATGACCTTCGTAATTTTATCTATGTGCATTGCACTTCCTATACAGCTTTCAAGTTATGGAGTTAATCTTTTATCCAACTGTTTGTGTCCATTCTTTTCCTTTTTCTTCTCATGAAATTGCTTGTACAATTGCAATATTGATAAAAAGGAAATATTTGCAGGTCTTCTAAATCGCTTTTGTTGGATGGAGTCACTATATCCTCTACTTGCGGATGATGTTTCATGCTTCAAGACTGCAATAAGCTTTATCGACCATTTATCTGAGATACTTGGGCCTCTCCTTTCTTCTACAACATTGGTTATACCTCCTTTTAAAGTGTTGAGAGGAAATCCTTTATTAGTTTTTGATATTTTGAAGGTGATGTTTCATTGAGATGCATGAAAACATGTTAGATATAAATGTTTGTCAGTAACAGAATTATTTAAAATAGTTGCCTTTGTTATCTATCACTCTCTCTGTTCCTGTCATTGACACAGTCGTACACACAAAATGTGGAACACAAAATTAAACAAATCTTAATTTTGCCATGTGGTCTAAACATTGTATTTCTTGATATGAGTTTTGAAATTCAGAAGTTATAATGTAAGCTGAGTTGTGCACAAGGTTATGTCATACTGAATTATACATGATGGTTTTTAGGTTCTTTCCTAATCTATTAATGACATGCCACTGATAGTTTGTAAATATTTGATCGCCAACGTGTTCCCTTTTAAATCCACATTTGTGTTTAGAAAATTGTAGCAAATTGCTATCTACACCTGCATTGGTTGCCGTTCAAACATGCACCTGTTAAAGTATTAGTTGAGGTTAGGATTGGTCAAAGCAATGTCTGGTAAACTATGGGCCCCCTATTTTGTAGTATTTTTGTTGGGGTCCCCTATGTTGAAGACTTTGATGTCCCCTTTGACATTTCCTAAAGTTTGGGGGAAACTTCTACATAGGCTGTTCCTGTGTTTTCCCTCTACCATGTCCCTGCATCCCTGAAACTTGGTGGAGCATTGCTTATAATAAATTGTATAATTACTAATTGGATCATGGATGTTGCTGCTTTAATTTCATAAACTTGTGATTAATTATACATAGAAAATGCCTTTTAAATTTGGGGTAGGTTTCAACTTCCACTATGTTGGTGACCCCAACGTCCCCTAAAATTTGGGGGGTTTCTACTTCCCTAAGATGTGTACGGATGTCCACTCATTCATGCATCCACAACACTTGGTGGAACTTGACGTTCCCTCAAATTTGGGGCGTCTCTACTTTCCTGAGATGCATACCCATGTCCACAAGTCCTTGCATCCACAACGCTAGGTGGAGCAATGTATATAATCCTTGCATCCACAACACTTGGTGGAACATGTATATAATCCTAAGAATACTTCAACAACCAAAGTACCAACTGTGTCCACATTCATTCCAAATCATCAGAAATGATAAAATTGACAAATCTAATTTGTACATTGGTGATGATTAAAACTTGTTCTGTGTAGACATATTGTTAACCCCCAGTTGTGCTTGCGTTACTGGAGGGTTAAGATCCAAAGAAATTTCATCAGGTTCATTCCATTGCAGGTGCATCCAGACATGGGCATTGGTCTGACCTCTTTCATCTGCTACAGGAACAACTTGATCTGTATCCTAAGGAGACAAGGCAGAATAAGAAGAACACTCTCCGATCAGTCTGTTCAGATGCTAATGTGCTGCTTTTTGATGTGTAAAAATGCTGTTCCATGCTAATCTTACACCTTCCATCAATAGCTCATGATCTTTGTTAGCATCGACATGTTTTCCTCCCATAGTAGTGCCTAAGATGGTCATGTGGGAGGGCTTCCAATATGGCTTTTAAGTGCAAATTTGGGCTTCAGTCAATGTGCCAATACTATCACTGTTCTGTTGGACAGAATGTCTCAACTTCCAGATGCAATTTGAGGGTAACACGGTCATTTGAATAAGGACTGCAGATTCCATACAAGCATTAAATGATGGTCAAACTACAAAACTGCCATATCACACATTAAAAGAGGGCTGTGTCTCCATACATGTCATAAATAAAGCCCATTATCAATAAATATTCAATCTGCTGTCATACTTATGGAGTCCATACAATTTCTACATGAATAAATCAGGGGCTGAAGGCAACTAAATATAGGCTGCTATCATAAATGCAGGCCTGTTGTTTCATAATTGCATGACACAGGTCAATGCTCAGATTTATTCTTGTAGGCCATAGTAAAAGTGGTGACATAATGCCTTAGAAATACATATGTACTGCCCAAATGTGCACTATAAGTGTAACTTAATGATGAAAGAGGACTTCTTCATGATTAGTGGCCCAAGACACAGTAAATCATAAATGATAATGTATATGATAAAAACGAAATAATCATTGATGAAATGAAGAAATAACGAAGTATATATTCTACTTCCCTCTGCTGGACACCCTCCTGAGTCCCTGACTGACATGCAACACTACATAATATGGGCCCCTATGGGGTTCTATTGACGTGGAGTCATTTTAACAAATGCCTGTAATGGGTACTGGTAGAGGTTTTCATAGAGAGATGATGCCTTGTTAGCCTGCCATTACCTCATCGTAGTATATGTTTACTACGTCTTTTACTCAATTATTATACATCATAATTTGAAACAAACATAGGTAATCAACCTCATGCTGGCAGCTGAACTAATACCTGCATACAACTGTGAAACGATGCTTGCTTCTGGATCAACATCTTCAACTGTTGCCAATTACTTACACATGTAGCTGTGAATTACATGTGATGACGAGGCAAATGAAGCAAATTCTTGCTCTCTAAAAAGTGGACTTATGTATGCGATTGACAGTAAGACATGCAATTGTGGTCCATTTGTTGCCCCTAATCTAATACATTGGAGAGATTCCTCCCATTCCGATGATCTCATGCATATATTTGGTTGTATCTCTTGTCAAGCTTAAATAAGTGTGCTAGGTACCCTATGTAGAAATTCCTGCTATCTTAGAATTTAATGCAGTTTTATTTATTTATTTTTCCACCTCTTTGACTAGAGGTTTCCTGGACACTACCTTGTGAATTTTCAGCCTTAGGGCTGTTATGAATTATAGAAGAAAACAACAGTGGAAATTTAACAGTATTTCAATTCTTAACAACTCAATCTTCTAGACAATCCAAGAAGAAAAGTTACCAAAGTGTCTTGATAGGTTTCAGCCTTCTAGGTCAATCTTATCATGCATAAACCAAATCTTAAAACTCACTTTTACAGCACCTATCACAGCAATAAAATAACCCATAACTTCTTCAATTATGATGTCAAATCACTCAAAAAATTGTCCTTTACTTATATAAAATCAGCAAAACATATATAGCTGTAAATTACATCCATGAAGAACATACATGGCTGAAAATCAAATCTACAATTTCCACAAGTTGTGGACAGCTGAAAACTTGATTAATATGTAAAAATTTTCGGTGCTAGTTAAGGTCATTGACTTTTAATGCAAAATATAAATTTCACTTCTAACCTTGGAGGTTTTCTGGATCTTAACCATGTGAATTTTCAGCCTTAGGGATGTTGTGAAATAGTGTATAAAACAACAGTGGAGAGAGTACAATATTTCTATTCCAAACAGTCCAAATTTCTAGGCAATCCAAGGAGAAAAGATACCAAACAACTTGGATAAGTTTTAGCCCTCTAGGGCAACTTATCCCACGTGAACCATATCTAAAATTTATATTTTACAACAGTTATAACAACATTACAACGACAGGTATAGCGACAACATGAGAGCCCCATTAGATTCCTCAATGAAGATGATAAATCACTTAACAATTCCCCTTTTACTTATGTCAAATCATCAAGACATATATGGCTATAAATAACAATACATGAAGAACATATATGGCTGAAAATCAAATCTGGAAAATGCAGTAGTTTTGGACATCTAAAAACTTCATTTATATACTCAATACAAAGTACATGTACATAGCATAGCTTTCTCTCAAGGCTAGTGGAAATCCACTACCTCTTCAAAACCCCAGCTAGGGCAAGTCTACAAAACCCTAGCTCTACTAAAGAGCTCAAATACGCAAGAATCACTCCAACACATTCTCCAAGGCAAGATGCCCTCTTCTCTTCTTCTCCAACAGAAGTATCATAGGGGTTTATCACAAAACCCTAATCTCAATCCCCTAGGGTTAAACCCTAACCCTAGACCTCCAAGATGCTCCAATGTACGCCAAGAAGATCTGGAAAACCAAGAAACCTCAACGAGGAGAGAGAGAGACAGAGAGAGAGAGAGAGAGAGAGAGAGAGAGGATAAGATAAGATAATTGCACAGAGAGTAGTGAGGTGCTCTGCAACTCAGTATGGGGAGATGTTGTCACATAACGTAACGTAACACGTAACGTTATGCACATTACAAAAATTAAAAAGTAATTAAAAAATTCATGTCGGCTCATAAAATAAAAAATTAGAAACAAATAAGTTATTAAAAAATCCATGTTAAACCCGAATTTACCAAGCACCAAAGGGATCAAAATTCTTGAGATGTAAATTTTTTTAATGTAAAAAGTATAAGATAAAAAATTTACACCTCAAGAAATTGGATCCCTCTCGATGCTTGGTAAATTTGGGTTTAAGATGGATTTATGCTAGTTCAATTGATGTCTAACAAACATAGTTACATAATATCGACGACATATCGCCCATATCGCCCATATCGCGAGTCATTCCCCTTGGCGATATATCGCCAGTAAAAAATCACAACATTTATGACATTTTGAATATATTGCTATATATTGAATGTGTCGCGATATATTGGGAATATATCGCCATGCTAAAAAAATTGCTTGGAATTTGAGAAATAATCCATAGGTTAAGTTTTTGCCATTGTTATTAAAACCAAAGATATTAAATTCTTAAAGTAATAAATGGTAATATTACATTCTTAAAGTAAAAGTGTCATTCTCCTTAATTTTCATTTTCTATCCTTTTAATTTAATTTTTAACATTACCATTAATTGTTTCAGGATGTTTGAGAGTGGTTCCAACCTCATCGGACTTCATATGCAAAAAGTAGAATTTTAGATCCCATTCAGAATTCAACAGACTTAATAGTTTTTAGGATTTCAAGATTGCAACAATTCCATTGGATTTTATCAAGTATGGGGGTATGGGATTGGCATTTAGTCAAGCACATGAACCCCTCTATTTACCTTGATTTTGGTGGCATTTACTGTTGAAATCTTTTATCATGACCTTAATAAAAATGTACCCTTCACTCATTAAGCATGGGAGGTTTCATCAAAATTGTAGAGTGTTGACTAATGTCATTGGAGGATCAACTTCGAGATTCAAGGTAGAGGCAAGGGCTAGAGCCTAGAGGAGGGGGGCATAGGGTGCTATTGATGAATAGGATCCCAATATAGGAAATAATTTTTATGATATGCAGTTATGGGAGGAGATAACTCACATTGGTTTCCACCTTAGCCCCATTACCTTCCTCCATAACCCGAGTAGTTGGAACTTCCAATTTGATGCCTAACTCATCCAAAGCACCTACAGGACCCCCTACTATTTCCAGAGGAAGAGTGGTGCCCCTTGCCTATAAAAGGGGTAGAGGGGATCGATGATTCCTACTATTTATCATTGTATTATGTAGTATCTAGAGGCCTCATGAGTCATGATGCCTCATCTCTTGAAAGACATTCATTTTGATCATTTGATGCGTTTTTCTATCATTCCATCAGGAACATATTTTAGTATTTCAATTTATAGTCGATATGTGATCACGATCCACCATTTGACATGTTATGCATCTTATATATTAGTTGTATTTTCATATTTATGTAGCAATGTGTTTATTTGATGTTGTTGTTGCTTTAGATAAAAAAATTGAAAAAATGGTTATTTTTGTATTTTTTTGATACTTTACGACATTTGTCGATATTTTTCAATATTTTTCGCCATTGTTGCCGATAAGTTACATTCCGGGCCCTCGACGATATATTCGTTGACATGATATATGTAACTATGCTAACAAATGACCACAAAAGTAGGTTAATGGGACTAAAATATATATCCAATACAGGTACAATGTGGGAGTGCAAACGCAACTCCTAGAAAATGCCAAAACTAAGATGAAATAAAATAAAGAAAATTACAGGCATGATTATAGCCTCCTAAACATGTATATATCCGTATCAAAGATACGAAATGCAAAAATGCAAATCACATAGTGAGTTTGTCCAAGAATAGACAACCCAAGCAACTCAGGATCCTCAAGATTGAAGATTGCATGAGAGAGCTGAAGATGAGTCCATTGATGCCAAGATCTCCCGAGTTTGATGATGATGGCGAAGGGGGCTAACAAGGCACTTGCTCGCTATTAGAGCTCTTCGAGGCCATCAAAAAGTCCGATTGTATAATCTTGTTGGGGATGTAGAAGCGAGGAATACTCCTAGCATCCGATGTCGAAGGAAAGAAACCCTAGAAAGATTGTTGGCGACTCCGTTGTGGCTTTGAAGGGATCTGACGGGTGGGAGGTGCCTTGCTATGGATTGGGTTGGTCCTGATCTCTCTGACGCTCTGAGAATGAAAGGATCGATGTTTGGTTCGACAACTCCAAATTGGTGTTGATAAAATCACTTGGTCTCTCAGAGGGGGATGTTGGGGGGAGACCCGAGGTCTCACCACTCTACTGTCGGAGGTACTCTTTGGCTCTGCTTGTCGTTTGTTGCTTTGATATGATGGGTTAATGCTAAAATTAGAGTCGATCGTCCTGTTAATCTCAAGGCGGGGTGGGATATGAAGGATCTGCGACCTGTGGTTGAATATCTCCTTGATGAAGAAGACGAGGCATCTCTGGTCCTGATACCAGAAGAAGGTGGAGAGGGATCCAACTAAGTCCCTATAGAGGTAGTGATATCGTCCTTTGATCTCATAGTATAAGGGGCATAAAAAATGAGATGCTTTTTTCTTCGGCTCCTATAGATGGAACATCTGATAGATCCTATCAAATCATGGTAGGTGGTGGTCAGTCTCCACTCGGAGTCGATGAGAATCGACTCTAAGTTGTTGCAAGGGGATCCTGAGTGAATGCATCTAGTGCCTATGCGTGTGTGGGCGATGAATGATAATGCCATCTTGTAGCTCTAAGAAGTGCTCTAGGTAGAAGGACATCTTTGGGCCCAATCTCGTTGGGGGTGAAGTCCAAGTGACCTGAATGTATAATCTCTAAATATCCTCTCTAATGGATTGGTTAAGAACCTGTCTAGACGACCAGAGATGGCTTGGCTCATCGAGGGAGAATCTGAACGAGGGAAGGCGCTTTGGGGAGATGGTCATCGACTAGAGAACTCGAGATGCCTCTAAAAACCAACCACATGCACGTGCACGACCTGTGGGGTGATCTAAAGCGAGGGCCTCTGAGGAGCAAAGTGCAAGGTAGGGGTACCTCTCTTTCCCGTTGTCTAGATTCTTTGAAAGATCTGACTCTATGAAGGAAAGATACCAATCAGAAGATGACCTCAAGGCGGGAGGGATGTACACCAAACTCTGCTCGGATAATGGGTTGCGGAACAATGCGTTTATATTGGAATAGTGCGTTTTGCACCTTTGGCACATCAATCAATGAATTGGTTATTTCCTATCCCTCTTTCAAGGAAATTTCCTTCCTTAAAGCAAATCGTCCCTTTTGAGCAAGCCGCCCTCCTTTATCCATCTCTTCTAATTGCTTGTTGACCATGTCAAGCAACCACATCATTATTTGTTTGATTTTTGACAATGTCAAGAGGAGAAATGTTTAATTTATGTCTTTCTAGAATAGTACTAGGGCTATAGCCAAAGAAATAATTTTTTTAATGAAAAAGTTGTTGGAAAATGATAACTCTGAAGGTCCTTTCTCATATTTTTGGTGTGAGTGTGATGATAAGGACTTGTAAAGGCTTTGTCATTTGTATATTTATGTAAAAAAGTGACTTTTATATAAATAAAGTGTTTATGTTTTGTACTTTATAAAGTGTCACTTTAAGTGATGTATTTAATAATTATTGTATTTAATTATTAAAAGTGAGTTTTAATGGTGACCCTTGATTTTGTAATTAATTCTCACTAACCGAGCACCTTGTTGCGTGTCCACAATTATTTGTATTGTGTGGTGATAAATAAGGATGGGCGGTTTTGGGAATTTTTCTGGTCAACACGTTCATTCTTTATATATGTAATAAGAGCGGTTTCCTTTTAATCTTTCTTTATGTAAATATGACGTTTTCCATTTGTTAATTATATATGTAATTATACAATTTAGTTGTAATTTATACCCTAGATTAGGGTAGTTAGGGAAGGTAGTTACACATTTGAAGACAAAGAGAGAGGACATTGAAGGTAAAAACTCACCATCAACAAAGGAAGAAGAAGAATGTGAAGAAGGAAGAGATACCCTAGTGAAAGTGGCACGATTTCCAAGAAGAGGAGCAACAACACGTTTTCCAAGGCAACCAGAAGGTGATCGTATAGATTCTGAGTAGACTGTACATCAGCACATGTGGGCACGAATCCCAAGGCAACGACTAGACAACAGAGTTACTTTTGACACGTGTGGCAAGAAAATCGTGGCAGAAAGTACAACATTTATTGCAGGTTGTGCAACATGTATGAGCAGGCCGTACAACTATTGGTTGGCACGATTTTCAAGGTAGTTTGCTGCTGCTTCAGTTTAGTGAAATTTTGTCAGTGAGGGTTGAAGAAATAATTTTCTTGTGTTGAAAAATTTATGAGTACTCTTCTTTAATGAGAAATTCTTCTTCAGGGTTTTCCCTTGAAGACTTTGTTGGACAAAATGCCACATTGAGAGGGGGGGGGATGGATTAGTGTGCGAGAACTTTTACCAATTTTCACTTCTTCAAAACTTAAACAGAGATCATCAATTTCAAACTAACAAGTTCATCAACATTAATCAATCACATCTTAAGAGACACTTCATAAGATAAGCTTTGTAAACTTTATTATATCTAATTTGATAAGGGTTACAATGGAAACCTGCAATCTTCTCGATTACACTAGCTCCAACTGACTGAGAAGCACCAACTTCTATTTGAAGGCCCAGCTTGGTTTTTCTTAGATCCAACTAAGAAAGGGTGAGGAGTCCAATCCTTAAGTACAAGACTCAGCTTGCATCACTATCATCAACCTCAACTCATCAAACTCCTGCTCATCAACCTCTGCTCAACAAACTTGTCCACTACCATGTCATCAATTTGTCCACTATCTAGTCATCAAGCTTCATCTTGACCATCCTCCAAACTTCTTTGTCATTTCTAAATAATCATTGTACAACTTTATCATCTCTCTTTTGAAATAATCTTTACAAAACAAAAAGAAATTGTCTACTGCCACCGAAATCGTCTGTTGCTGCAGAAACTGTTTGCTGCCGTAGAAACTGGTTGCTGCCACCGAAACTATTTGCTGCCATCAAAACTGTCTGCTACCACCAAAATAGTCTGTTGTCACCGAAATAGAATGATGTCACCGAAATAGCATGTTGTCACCGAAATAGTCTGCTGCCACCAACATAGTATGTTGTCACCGTAATAGTTTGCTGCCACCGAAATAGTCTGCTGCCACCGAAATAGTATGTTGTCACCGAAATCTACACAAATTGAACAAGGACGTTGGCTCTATTTATACACATTTTCATGGTATTTTTAAAGGCCGACTTGTCTTCAACTTTTATTTTTAATTTTCTTTTTGGGTTATTTTGTGGAGCCAACTTCACAAGTTTATTTCATCAATTTTAATAATTAAATCAATGTATATTCAATGTTTTCCATGTCATTATTTGAATGGTTCAAGGTGTAAGGTTTCGAGCCATTTATAAGGGATTTGTTGTATTATTAGCTTCCTTAAAGCCATCATCATATGTGCAAGGGTGTCAGGACACTTGTAAGAGCATGTCAACCATGTGTAGGGTTCCAAGACCCAAGTCTTTCTTTGCCCTAGTTACCACAAGCAAAGGGGTCATTATATATCATGTCCAAGACCCTCCAAGGACACCTTTGTTATAACAAGAAGGCTTCTTCAACAAGGTTACATACATGTAAGAGTGTAAGGGCATCATCGTCAAGGTGGCAAGTTTATGGGCTTCAAACCACATTATAGGTTCAAGATCCACTTCTTTATACAAGAAGCATCATCATGTCTCATCAACATCCAAGAGGCATGTCAAGGGCATCAAGGCATAATGTCAAGGTCCTTCATACATTGTTATCAACCCTTATCACTTCTTTGTCATTAATGGCTTGTCATCAATAACAAACACGCTCAACAGACTTATGATGCTTCCTTTAAAAAATCTAAAACCCTGAATTTTTCTTTATTTTGTTTTAGTTAGAAATTTGGAAATTAACCCTAAATTTCTATCATAAAATTTAAAATTTCATTTTTCTAAGTCTATATGCTCCGAGGAATAATCTAAAGTAGACTTGTGCTAAAAACCTAAATTTTATTTCATACATTTATCCTTGGCATATTCAGATTTTTTGTCACTCATTTGTTTTAAAGTGATTCAATCCTTTGTTTTGGGTAGCTCTTATTTTTTTGCAATTGGAAAATGGCATACTTTTGCCATATAACAAAAATTTGCAGCTCATTTCTTACTCTTAAGGATTAATCTTTTTATATTTGAGTTTGCAAAATTTCTCCATTTTCCAGCAACATATTGATCATACAATGCGGATTTATTCATTAGCGTAAGCGATTTTAATTGCTACATCTTTTCTTGTGTTAATTTTATAAATTCATAATCCTGGAATTTACTTTAACGTCTGCAATGTCTCATAAATATTCCAAAACTTCAAATTTTTCGCCTTGCTCATTAAATACATATTCCTAAGAGGAATTAACTAGCGGTTTTCACCACTATTAAGCAATTTTCAGCACCCTTTTATTTCACAGAAGTAATCTAGTTGGCATGTTTTTAAACATATATAATCTTCATTAAGCTTGCAAGTAGATTCTCAAGTTGGGTTGCTAAATCTTTTAGTTTAAGTGTCTATTTGTTTATGCAAGCATTTATTTATCTTATGTTGACTTGAGCATTGATAAATTTGAAGTCTTGTTGTTAACATTCAATCATATTGCACTTCAGATTTCTTTCTTATTAAGTGGTTTGGATGTTCTTAATTTTATTATTCTTGCAATAAACCATCTTGTTTTTATAACTCATTTAGATCTAAATGTTATTGAAGCAATATTTTAGTATTGGATCTGATTTGGCATTAAGTCCAAGTTTCTTGATACATTGGTTTATTATTCATTTCTACTTATTTGTCTAGATGTTCTCTAATTGTTATATTATCCAATCTAGACTTAGTTTTTCAATTATTAATTCAATACGGAAACCCCCGTTGGCCTTGGATGAGAGAGTTGGCTTAAAGTGTGGGATTGATTGTTGAGGTGACAGTGACAATTAATTTTAGCTTACACTTAGCTTGCACCTGTGGGTTGAGACATTTTCCACTCAAGTGCAAGTGAAGTGATAACACCCTGCGATAACGCTATCATAGCCCACGCATCCTTGAGCCAAACCCAAGCCTACGAATAGGAATACAAGTAACCCTATATCATTTAGGGCCTGATGCTCTCCTCTAGGATGCACAATGGTCCTTCTCCCAAGTAGGGTGCCCTCCAATTAGGTGAATTCTCCATATGGCTACAATTAAGACATCCACCAAATTGCCAAGAGATCTCCTATGCCCAATGGAAGAATACCTAGCCATCAACCATTTGAGGTCAAGCATAGTTGAGCAAGCTATCTCAACTATGCAAATCCATCATAAGGCAAACACTTTGTATTCGAAAACTCATGAAGTACCCAAACATGGTGTAAACACTTTTGGAGTAACCCGGTGTAAACACTTTTGGAGTAACACTTTTTGGAGTCTCTGTCCATTCGTTGTCTTCCCATGTTGTTGATTAACCTTGACTTGTAAGTTGACTAGTGACATCTAGGATTTGCCCCACCTTCACCTCTATGTTGGAATAGGTCTCCATGTTTAAATTGTCTTGTTGGTTTATGTGATGCTTGTCTCAAGGATGGTCTTCCTCTAGGACTTGAACACAAGTAGTCTTACCCAAAAGTGTCTTTAGACGCTAAGGCATCAGAGCTTAAAGTTATTCTAAATGGATGCCCTTCTAGCGAAACAAAAATGTCTTTAGACACTACTGCAAATAAAAGCAAAACAAGCTAATGTCAAGAGATGAGCACTCATTCATTCTATGGTGTAAGGCTCATTTTCTCCCATAGGGTATCAGGGTGAGGCAAACCCGCCAGGGCTATGTCTTAGTCATTTTCTGGAGCCCAGAAGGATTTCCAGGGTACCTGCTTTTGGGGGTTGGCAAGTTAATAAAAATAAATATTTTCAAATAAAGTTGATGGCTAGAGGATGAGCACTCATTCTTTGTATAATGTATGACTCATTTGGCCCCACAAGGAAACAGGGTGATACTGCCCCTAAAAGGTCATGTCTTTGTCATTTTCTGGAAGCATAGAAGGCTTACCAAGGCACCTCTGCGTCTAGAGGTTAACTAGCGTATATTGCTGTGCAAATAAACTACTTAAAAAGTTGCTTGTCTAGAGTCTAGTGGAGCCTTCTCGTCATTCAACCCATTTGTGAGACACTGCCATTCCTTATTGTTCACCTAGTCCAATTTATGTGTTGTGTGGGTTCCCTTGTCCTTTAGCCTAGATGCTTACAGTGTCTAGTGTCAAGTCATTCCCTTAGCCTTACCTGGTTTCATTCACCTTCACCCTTGACTAGCAAAATGGCTAAATCTATAAATGAGTATACACTGGAGGTTCCTGTTTAAAGCAACTAATCACTTTAATTTAGATTATTATATATGTATTGTGCTTATACTTGCCAACATAATCTAATTGTACTTGAGTCTCACTGTTAGCATAGATAATTGAGCATGCATGTCCATCTTGTACTTTGTAGTATCAAAGTTTAGCACTTGGTTCAACATTTGATTAGTCTTGACCTGGTCAATCCAGTGTTAACTAAGCTAGGAGCAGGGTCCAAGATGAGTTTTAGACTGATGGTTATGGATGATGATTATTTATGGTCTAGAGATATTAGACATATTCATGCTTCAGATGGAGGATTACTATGATGGCTTGTATTATTTTAATGATTATCAACATTTACAGGATTTTATTATTTTTATTGTTCTGACATGGCTGGGGCATCTGATGTACCTTTGTGATGGACATATTGTGTATGAGTACTCATTCCTAGTTGATTTGGACATTCTGAGTCCATTGGTGCAACTGATTTTTAGTTTTGGGCAGTTACAGGAGAGATATGGGTCTTTCAAGAATTTTGCAGCAGATTTGCCCTAGGAAATTAAAAATAAAACATAGTGTAGATAATGGTGAGATCTCCTATGGTGCCAAAGGGAATCTGGGTGTGTAGCCAATCAATTGTACCATACTGCTATGGTGCTAGGCACATCCGTGTTGTCATTTGGCTTCAATTTTTGATCCCTTGTGAGATATTCGCAGTTTTATGTTCCCAAGGCAACATTTTGATGATGAAAAATGGCTAACGAGAAAATCGATTTTGGTAAGTGAGGCAAAGGAATGGCATGGGCTTGGTTTGAGGCACAGTGTTTGGGTCACCTTCATCATCTGACATCAATTCCACTTCACTTGGGGTCCACACTTCCTTGATTTTATCAGATTAAGGGCGTTTCGATGTATTTTGAGGGAGACGTCCTTGTGATTTTTATCACTCTTTGTTATTATTTGCCACCACACATTGTTGTTGTGCCATGGGGACATGTTAGTGAAGGATGTTATAACCTCCTCGCCTCACCATGTGCTACCTTGTGGATATTTGACATATTTTATGTGGTGCGCCCCCTCATTGGGCATTTCTAGTGGTGCGCCCCCCATATATTATTGAGTTGATCCATGTATGATGTATCCGGCTAATCTTAGCCGTTGATTAGATTTTTTTAATCTTTTGATCGCGACGCTTGATCTTTTTGGATCTAAGTATTATGTATTTGAGAGATCTATATAGTGAGATGCTCTCTCATTTCTAAATAGACTTCTGGCTTTGGAAATATTGAATACAAGAAAATATTTGCAGAAACTCTTGGAAGCTTTGTGAATGTATTTGGATGTGATTGTTATGCCTCTTGCTTGGACATTTCAGTAGATCTTGCATGCAAACAAATATTTTTCTGGAAGCCTGTACTAGTCTTTTGTAGGGTAGCGAACTGGTTGGAGGAGATAATGACTCTAATCTCCTAATACTCACAAAAGATAATGACTTTTGCATACCAAATGTCCTTTTATAAACTTTCGGTGAAATCAGGTTTCCAAAATTAGGTTTCAATCTCTTGCAAAAATCATGCTGCTGTATTAAAAAAAATGCATGCATGCAGCTAACAAAAGTGACTTAACTTTGTACATGTCTCCACTGCTGGATCCATGACACTTGGAAGAGTGTATTTCACACTCCACCCTCCGCCCTATGTAGACATAAGTCCCTCTATGCTAGGAAGACCACATGGAGGACATCCCAAGTTACCAAACTGAACACTCCTCTTAACAAGAGATGTCCAACCACCATTGATGCTTGGATCCAACAAATCCTTTGTTGTAGAATCTGTCCCATCTGACGTGACTGCCACTTCTGCACTTTGATTTGTAATGCTTTGATCCTCCTGCATTACAGTAGTCTCGGAGGGAACCTCTCGCTCTCTCTCAGACCATATCACTGACCCCGAACCCAGACTGGCCCTGCATCTATGATGCAACCAATATCTGAGGCTGCTATCAAGTGGATCCACTGACCGGTACTTGACCTCCCTACTCTGAGATGATTCAACTCGCTCCTAAGCTAAATCCATCTTTGTCATCTCATACCACCTCAGTTTTTGGCTGGTACTAGTATGAACATCTCGCTTATTTCTCTGACATGTGAACTGACTCTCCAAAGGCTTATCCATACGAGTGGCTTCTCACTCCAAATCCATCTCAGAATCTAATGAAGACTTTGACAATCACCTAGATGCACCTGAGGTAGTCTTGTCCTAAACTAGATACTCACCACCAATCCTATCACCCATCAATACTGGATTAGCTCCCACTAGATAGGTGAATATTTGCTGACTCTTAAATACTATAGGGTATCTGCATCATCCGATGATGATACTGAGTATGCTCTCTCTCTTAGTCCTGGTATGTTGAGAACTCCAGCCACCTCCAGGAGTTCCCTACAGTCTAGTAGGAACCTCACTCGTCCCACTCCTTTGACACATGCTATATGCCCTCAAAATATTTGAAGGTTTGCTCATGATCATACTCAAGGAATATGAATGCCTCTCGCATTTCAGTCATGTGACTATAGCGGCTGTAGTCAACTAACAACCTCTCATCAACCTGCAGTTCAGGATGAATGCTATCATGGACTGAAACAAAAAAAGCTAGTGAGAAGTCCCTCTCAAACCTGTTGGTGAACTCATCAACCTCTTCTGTTGTTGCCACCTGTTCATCCTTTCTTTCCTTATTCTTTTTCTTATGAGGACATTGACTTGCATAGTGGGCATATTCATTGCATGCAAAGCATCTGACCTTACTCAGGTCTTTCTTTGGCTCATTCATTTTTACACCTTTGCTTGCCTTTAGTTGTAAGTGCCACATCTTCCTCTTCTGGGGCAGCAGAAGAAGAACCCTAAATATACCCTCTTAAGGTCTCCTCCTGTGTGAAGTCGTCCCACAAACGATCTCACTTGGGGAGGTTCTCTCTGGAAACAATAGACTCGACAAATATTGCCCATGGTTTAGCCACACCATTCAGGGCCTGTCGAACTAGCTCTCCATCCTCTACCTTCTCCCCCATAGCCGCTAACTCGTCTCTAACCTGGGTTATCTGAGTCAAGTAAGTGGCCATTCCCTCATCCTTGACCATCTTGATACTTTTAAGTTTCTCACGAAGCACCATCTTTCTGTTCTCATTCGAGCTCTATTATAGCTTCGTCAGAGCATCCCACATCTCATATACATTTTCTTTCCTTGTAATGTGTGGAATGACATGATCCTTGATTGCATCAAGGAGAATCTTATGAGCCTTTATGTTATTATCATATGCAACCTTGTTCGTTGCATCTGTTGGAATTGTTACGACTTTGTGTCTATGCTCTCCACGATGTCCCACAACTCACT
The DNA here is from genome assembly GCA_001517045.1 of Pseudotsuga menziesii. NCBI lineage: Eukaryota > Viridiplantae > Streptophyta > Pinopsida > Pinales > Pinaceae > Pseudotsuga > Pseudotsuga menziesii. The sequence continues at coordinate 518,996 of LPNX010713858.1, forward strand.
TTCTTTTAGAAATATGACAACTCTGGCCTTCCATGCACTGAAGTTCGAGGCCCCATCCAAGCAATCCTCTACATGTAAATTGCTCGCCATCTCTCTGGTCAACTAGATCTGAACACAACTGTCTCAATGAGCAAAGGGATCATCGATCTAGTATGTACACACCAAGATTTGAAAGATCTATCTTAGATCTCTCCACCAACTATCAGATCTGATAGATCTGATGTAATGTCCTCTTCTGCTTAGGCATTGAGGACCGACCCGCTAACCTATATGATTCCCATAGGTTCGAGCAGGCACTGACAGTCAGGGAATCAACTGTGGACTGATGCCACATAAGAAGATCTAGGGCATCAATATTATATCATCATTGGGTAGATGCGGACAACCAGAGCTAAAGGCCACCTGCATGCATGACATTTGAGCATTATTTCATGATGCATGCACCCAATTGAGTCTCCATGCACCTGCATGCAAGTCAACTGCAAATTAGAAGTTAAAGTGACCTAATTAGGTCATAGTTAGGTTATTCGCAGTTGGAAGTTATAAAAGAGAGGTAAAGTGAATGGAGAAACACACTTATATGATTATTGATTTGAGGATTTGAATTAGAGAGCTCGACGAGCTAAGTTGGGGTTGAGTGCATGCTCAGCTAACTAGTGTATTTCGGCAGCGAAATCTATCTGCCCTAGTTCATCATTAGGTTGGATCATCCAGATTTAACACTACTTCATCATCAGATTATATTTAGCAGTTACTTCGTGAGATTGATTATTCATCCAGTTGGAGGGTTTCGCCATCATACCGTGGTACCGTGGTCAGAGACATATCTATTCGTTTTCTTCTCTACAAAGGGCAACACTTCTGCATGCTGCTTCTATTCATCTCAGAACACCCTCATTACCCTTCCCCTAGAAGAAGGGCCTCTCAGCTTGAGTATCAAGCAAGTTATCAGCAGTGCTCCCTTTCTGGAAGGCGTTTTTCTGCCTGGGCGAATTGAGTTGAGGACGACACTCAGGTTTTGGGCTATTGAGCCACTGTTTCTTCTGCATGCTGCTTCCATCACGGCCAGAGGAGTACTATAACCCTATTGCACATCATCCGGGTCTTCAGTAGTGGCTTATTTATTATTGAGGAGCATCTACTATTATTGAGGAGCATCTACAGCTTTGGAGAAGGGCGCATTAACCTGTGGAGGACATTTGGCTTATCTCCCTATTTCTCCATCAGAATCCTTGGATGCGGGGACCATCCTCTTCATCATCAGCAGATCTACATACTTGTATGTACATGCATTAATTTCTCCTATTTTCTAGTGTTTCAATATTATCTAGGGCACAGATTTGCATGCAACTGCATGCATGCAAAGATCAGGGTTTGCTTTCCTATTTTATTGAGGCATAAGCCTACTAGCCATCTACAGTACACATAGAAAAATAAAAATATTAGTTTGGGATATTACATCTGACCTCCGCCAACACAAATCTGATCCTTGCTCTTTAGATCTAGGTAGATCTAGTCTCAATCCCACTGATACCTGCTAGATCTATCCCAGTTCTAGACTCCAACCATTAGAGGAAATTTCAGCTCAAAATGGGCCTTTTAACTTTTATTCAAATTACATGTCATCATGTGTTAGCCAATGAAATTGCTTTAAATTTGAAATACCGTATAGGTCTTAAACATTTTTTTAATATAAATTTGGGGATAGGTATCATAAAAAAACTACTTTTTTTGTTTGTATTTTTGACATATCTCCTTCTGTTTTTACTCAAATTTCGATCGGGAGAGCTCGTTGGATGCGGAATTAAATTCCGCATCCAACGAGTACCCACTCGGCATACTTTTGACAGACCTCGCTACTCCAAAAACAAGAAATACCTGAAAAAACGAAATGATGATGTCATCATTCCGTTTTTTCAGGATTTCTTGTTTTTGGGGTAGCGGGGTCCATTAAAAGTATGCCGAGTGGGTACTCGTTGGATGCAGAATTTAATTCCGCATCCAACGAGCTCTCTCGATTAAAATTTGAGTAAAAGGACGGGGAGATATGTCAAAAATACAAACAAAAAGTAGTTTTTTTCTTTTCTTCCTCCAAAATTAATAAATATTATTTTATTATTTTAACTATTATTTTATTAGTTCATTTTAGGAGGCCCATTTTGAGTTGAAATTTCCTCTAATGCTCTCAAATCTAATGGATCTGGCGTCTACAGTCATAGATCTGAACCATTTTCTTCAGATCTGATACATTTGGTCACCTACACCACAGATCTGACCTCTCTTTCCTGAATCTTCACACCGATCTGGTATGCTCTAACAGATTTGAGTGTGATTACCCCCTTTTGACCTCTAACGAAGCTCTGACACCATGTAAATTTTCCTAGAGGTCTTCACTCTCCACTCGCTCTAGGAAGCCGGATCTCAACTTGGGCACAAATTTCACTAATCCCAAATAAAATATTGAAAATGTAAATCAATCCCAGATAACATAATCTTCTATCATGATTAGAATAAGCATCACATGAAATCCTTTACAACTTCTAAACAACAATGGCAATCATACAAATTGACTCTAAAATTTGACCTTGGAAACCCCAATGGGGAAAACCAACATCTGTGGGGCTTTCTTCTTTCTCGAGCTTAGAGCAGATATTATAGAAGAAGGTCAATCAGAGTTAGAGAAACAAATGGTGAACTTAAAGGGCTAAAGCCTTAGATCTGGAAGCAGCTGCAATTGTTGCTCTTGGAAAATGCGCCCCTAGTAGTACACCCTCACGCTGGAACTCTAAACTCTGTTTCTGTGAATCACTAGATATTGTACTCTCTGTCTAGCCTTGGAAGACTGTTCGCTCTACCCTTCTGCATTGCTTTGCTTTGCCCGAAAGATGATCTGTGACTCAATCACTGAAACACATGCCCAACTGTACAATTGTGCCCTTTCTCTTCTAAGGCACGTATCAACTGCTTTGTTCTCAGTCTGACTCTTACTGATCTCTAAAAGCCTCTCCTTAGTCATTGAAGAATATCCCTCAACTCTGTTGGCCCTCTTAGCCTCCACACGTGTGCAACAACTGCCACACGTGTGAGGTGTTGTTGCTTAAATCCCAACTACGGTTGCTCACGTCCTAGCTGCCGCTGATCTTGGGTCTTTGAAGAAATTCAGTAAGATCACTCTCTCACTGCTTAGATGAAAAGTCTCCTTAGTCTCTGAAGATCTGTCCTCTCACTGCTCCCAGGAATGCATCCCAACTATCTTAGATGGTTCGCCCTCCTTGGTCAACTGACTCTCTCTGTTGCTCTAATCTCTTGATACTCACAAAAGATAATGACTTTTGCATACTGAATGTCCTTTTATAAACTTCCAGTCAAATTAGGTTTCCAAAACCCTAATTTCAATTTCATGCAAAAATGATGTTGCTGCATTAAAAAAGAGTGCATGCATGCACTTTTGCATGCAACTGGCAAAAGTGACTTTACTCTCTGCATGTCTCCACTGCTGGATCCATGACACTTGGCAGAGTGTATTTCACACTCCAGCCTCCTACCTATGTAGATAGAAGTGCCTCCATGCTAGGCTGACCACATGGAGGACTTCCCAAGTTACCAAACTCAACATGTTCCACTCCCAACCACCAAAACATTGTTGTTGCTGGAGTCTGGTTTTATCTTTTCCTAATACATGGATGTTTAGCAAACATGCATACAAGTTGCCAAATTGATTTGATATTTATAGTATTTTGTTGGCATTGATTGTCATTGATCAGTTAAGTATACCCAATTATTTTCTCTTTCTTTATTTGTATGTTGTCGTGACAATGAACTATTTGTAATATTTTAGAGGCTCAAATTAAGGAGTTTGACTTAAAGTGGATGTAGAATCAATAAAATTGTTTGGAGATTTTTAACTATCTGAGACCAGGGATTATTTTAAGGAACCATACTTATTTAAATGTGTATAAATGTTGGCGAATATTACCAATTCTTAAAATGCCAACTATAAAATGATTGGCGATATTTTTCAAAAAATATTTTAATTTCCAAGGATTTTATATCGTTTATATAATAATTCGGCGATTGTTAGGGTGAAAAAATTTTACCCCATCAAAATTGGGCGAAACAGGGCTTCAACAAATGCAAAATGGCGAATCTTTTTTGGGCAAAAAACATGGAAAAATAGCCCACTGGGCTAAAATTCGCCCCTAAAATTATCCTTGTCTGGGACATCTTGTCTGTATAGGCATAAATTTAGATTTGTTTTAGCATGTTCATCTGTCTGAAATTTCATATGATTTGATCCATTTGCAGGCATACTATGTAACACGGCTAACAGCTGTTCCATCCCTTACCCGGGCATTATTTCCTTCTTTACAATCTTCTCGTGGAAGATTAGTTCGGAACTTCCTATGTGTTTTTGTGCTTAGTGGAGAAACTTTTCCAATTTGGTTGTGGGAATTGTTGCATGAGACACTGCCAGACACTGCAATTTTAAATTTATAAGGCACTACAGAGGTTAGTCGTTTGCTTTCAACTATTGATGTGCAAGAACCATATCATAAAAATATAAGCTATATACACTAAGCCTTCCCGACCTACCATGCCTCAATTCTTGGATAGTCCAGCTGTAGTGCCTCTAGCACAAGTAGAACCATAAGAATCCATGAGTACCTATTTGAGAGAGTATAGAGGTTTAGGAGATGACTTCCATTCAATCATGACTTTCATTGACTGCTGCCACTTTAGAAGTAAGAACAAACCCATAGCTTACAATAAGCCACTCACCTAGAACTATGAGTTACAACGCACCGTAGGGAAATTGACTATCCCTACCTTTGAGGGTACTCGGGGTGGGCCAGCCCGGAACTGGGTGCAGAAGTTGGATACATACTTCCAGCTCAACCCCATGATTGACACAGATGCCATTAAATTGGATACTTTGCATTTGGATGGAGAAGCCCATGAGTGGTGGTACCATGGGTTAGTGACACTGGGTCACAATACCATCACATCGTACCCAGATTTTACACAGAGGCTCATTGAGCAGTTTGATCAGAAGGATCCCGAGGTACACTTTAGAGAGCTGGCACAACTCAAGCAGACAGGTAGTGCAGATGCATTTATTTCAGAGTTTCAGAGGATAGCAGTCATGGTGACGGATATATCAGAGAGTAGGTTGATTATGTTGTTTACAGAGGCCCTCACTGAACCCTTACGGGGATGGGTCAAGTCCTATAGACCCACCACCCTAGCAGATGCCATTAGCTGGACCAGAGGTTTGCAGGATGTAGTACCCAAAAATGGGTTTCCTCCTAGAACCAATTTCCCTATTAAAGTTAAAGAGAGGAAACCCTTCCAGAAAGAATGGTCCAAGAAAGAATGGATGGACAATAATACCCGACAGGACCTTAGAAAAAAAAAGTTATGTTTCACTTGGCAGGAACCATGGGTACCAGGTCATAGATGTTCAGGAAAGGGAAAACCCTACTACATAGGGGCCTATTTCGACAGTGGGGAGGATGAGGATTATTAAGATCAGGAGCAGGGAGAGACACCAGAGATAGTTGATGAGGGACAACCCTCAAGAGGTACCATTGCTACCATGACAGGGGTTCCTAGATTCCACACCCTTCGGATCAGAGGTACTGTACAGGTCCACAGAGTGGGAGTGCTAATAAATGGTGGGGCATCCCACAACTTTATTGATGCTGCAGGAGTTAAAAAGAGAGGCATTCAGATTGAGAGTTTTGATGGGTTTTCAGTAGTTGCAGCAGGTCACACTATGTAGTGTGGTTAGAGGATTCCTAAATTAAAAGTAACACTTGGGAATTATACATTGATAGAGACATTCTATGTGGTAGATGTACCTGACATGAATGTGGTATTAGGAGTGCAGTGGCTGTATTCCATAGGGAAGTATTCAACGAACTACCAGACCATGGAGATGGAGTTTACAGGATCAGATGGACAAAAGGTAGTACTGAGAGGGATGAATACCTACCCTCCTACAGCAGTGACATCACACAGGATGGAGGCAACACTCCGATAGGGAGATATTGAGTGGGCAACAGATTGTTGGGTTACCTTCAAGAAACCACCAGATAATGCCACACGACATCCAACAGATATAGAGGCCTTACTGCAGAAGCACAAGGCAGTATTCGAAGACCTTCTAGCAGGTCAACCTCTAGATAGGGGATTTGAGCACATTATTGAGTTAGAGGAGGGGACTCAAGCAGTTATCACCACTTCTTACAGACATCCCAGGAGATACAAGGATGAGATAGAGAGTACAATCAAGGAACTAGTCAAGCTAGGGTACATCAAACCTAGCTCTAGTCCATTTGCATCTTCAGTAGTGCTAGTAAAGAAAAAGGATGGAACCCTACGCATGTGCATTGATTACAGGGCACTCAACAAGAAGACCATAAAGAACAGGTATCCCATCCCCAGGATTGATGAGTTGATGAACCATATCTTCAAGGCTCAGTTACGTAAGTATCTTCTGGTATTCTTCGACGACATATTGATATATAGTAGAACATGGGAAGACCATTTGAGACATCTAGATGAAGTACTTGGCATTCCACAGGAGCAGTCACTATATGCCAAAATGTCCAAGTGTGAGTTCGGCATGCAGGAGATGTTATACTTGGGGCATGTGATAGGGGCCAACAGGGTCCAGGTGCACCTAGAGAAGATTCGAGCAATATTGGATTGGCCTACACCTAAAAATGTGACAGAGCTGAAGGGCTTTTTGGGCCTTTGCACCTACTATAGGAGGTATGTCAGTGGATTCTCACAGATGACCGCACCCCTCACAGATCTTACCAAGAAAGGGGCATTCAGTTGGTCGGAGATTGCACGACAGGCATTCGAGAAAATGAAAAAGGTAATGAGTTCATGCTCAGTATTAGCTTTACCGGACTTTTCTCAACCCTTTGTGTTAGAATGTGATGCTTCAGGAGAGGGAATTGGGGCAGTTTTGATGCACAACAACCACCACATTACATTTGAGAGCAGGAAGCTCAGAGACTATGAGCGCCACTATTCGATATATGACAAAGAGATGTTAGCCATTCTCCATGTGCTAACCAAGTTCAGGTAGTACTTAGTGGGTGGCAGATTCAAGGTTAAGACAGATCACAATAGCTTGAAATACTTCCTAGAGCAGAAAGAGCTAAACGAGAGACAACATAAATGGGTAAGCAAAATTCAGGCCTATGACTTCGAGATTGAGTACGTAAAGGGAAACAACAATGTAGTGGCCGATGCACTTTCCAGACGACTAGCTAATTTTTCCCTTATGAGAATCTCATCGGATTGGAGATCTCATCTTTTGGTTGAGTACTCCAACGATAAGTTTGCTTGCGAGCTATTGGATGGACAGATTCAGGATGATAGGTACTGGGTAATTGATGACATCATATGCTACAAGAACATAATCTTCTTGGTTCTAGAGTCTTCTCTCAAGAAGAAGATTTTGCAGGCATCGCATGATTCACCATTAGCAGGGCATCAGGGGTTTCTCAAGACCTACAGACAGATTAGAGAAAGGTTCTCATGGAAGGGCCTCAAGAATGATGTGATACAACATGTAAGAGAGTGCAACTTGTGTCGACAGAACAAAATAGAGCACACCCACCCGGCTGGATTACTACAACCCTTACCTATTCCCGAGCAGAAGTGGGAGAGCATCTCTATGGACTTCATTCCTGGGCTGCCCAAAGTTCAGGGTAGAGACTGCTTGTACGTAGTGGTGGACAGATTGACTAAGTTTGCTCACTTCTTTGCCGTTCCTTCAGATTATTCCGCAGCACAGGTAGCAGAACTATTTTTCAAAGAGGTATTTAGACTCCACGGGTTACCCAAGACCATTGTCAGTGACAGGGACAACAAATTCATAGGAGCCTTTTGGCAAGAGCTTTTTCGGTTAGTGGGGACCGAGTTAGCCATGAGCACCAGTAATCATCCACAGAGTGATGGGCAGATAGAGATTGTCAACAAGTGGATTGAGGGATTCCTGAGAAATTACGTAGCAGGTCAACAGAGGACATGGATCAAATGGCTACACTTGGGTGAACATTGTTACAACACCACCCATCATATGACCATTGGGATGACCCCTTTCCAAGCTCTATATGGGTATGATGCTTCCACTTTCGCAGATCGGATATTCGGCGATAGTAGGACCCCCAAGGCCAAAGAGTGGATTCAGGAGGGTCAAGATATCCTCGAGATACTCAGGGAGAACATACAAGCTGCTCAAAATCAGCAGAAGATATATGCGGATAGGCATAGGGTTGAGCGCAGTTTTGAGGTAGGAGACTTCGTTTATTTACGCCTCCAACTTACTGACAATCATCTCTTAAAAAGAAAGGAGCGGAAGAACTCAAACCTCGCTTCTATGGTCCATACAAGATAATTCAGAAGGTTGGGGAGGTACCATATGGGCTAGAACTACCCGCAGAGAGCAAGATTCACAACGCATTTAATGTCTCCAACCTCAAGAAGGCAGTCGGTCAATAGATTGTTACATCTTTCGAGCTGCCCCCCTTGATGACGAGGGGCAATTGATTTTGATTCCTGAGCACATCCTAGAGGTGCGAGAGCGAAAACTGAGGAACCGAATCATTAGAGACTACTTGGTTCAGTGGAAAGATTTGCCTATAGAGGAGGCCACTTGGGAGGGAGAACAGGTATTACAACACCTATTTTTACAATTGCTTGTGGACAAGCAAATTCGAGCGGGGACGGCTGTGATGTCCCCTTCTGCTTAGGCATTGAGAACTGACTCGCTAACCTATATGATTCCCATAGGTTCGAGCAGGCATTGACAGTCAAGGAATCAACTGTGGACTGATGCCATATAAGAAGATCTAGGGTAAACGGGGCCACCAGAGCCAAAGGCCACCTGCATGCATGACATTTGAGCATTATTTCATGATGCATGCACCCGATTGAGTCTCCATGCACCTGCATGCAAGTCAACTGCAAATTAGAAGTTAAAGTGATCTAATTAGGTCAAAGTTAGGTTATTCGCAGTTAGAAGTTATAAAAGAGAGATAAAGTGAATGGAAAAACACACTTATATGATTATTGATTTGAGGATTCGAATTGGAGAGCTCGGTGAGCTAAGTTGGGGTTGAGTGCATGCTCAGCTAACTGGTGTATTTCGGCAGCGAAATCTATCTTCGCTAGTTCATCATCAGGTTGGATCATCCAAATTCAGCACTACTTCATCATCAGGTTATATTCAGCAGTTACTTCGTGAGATTGATTATTCATCCAGTTGGAGGGTTCCGGCATCATACTGTGGTACCATGGTTAGAGACATATCTATTCGTTTTCTTCTGTACAGAGGGCAGAACTTCTGCATGCTGCTTCTATTCATCTCAGAACACCCTGATCACCCTTCCCTTGGAAGAAGGGCCTCTCATCTTGAGTATCAAGCAAGTTATCAGCAGTGCATCCTTTCTGGAAGGCGTTTTTCTGCATGGACGAATTGGGTTGAGGAAGACACTCACGTTTTGGGATATTGAGCCATCATTTCTTCTGCATGTTGCTTCCATCACGGCCAGAGGGGTACTATAACCCTATTTCACATCATCCAGGTCTTCAGCAGTGGCTTATTTATTATTAAGGAGCATCTACAACTTTGGAGGAGGGCGCATTCACCTGTGGAGGATGATTTGGCTTATCTCCCTATTCCTCCATCAGAATCCTTGCATGCGGGGACCATCCTCTTCATCATCAGCAGATCTACATTTACATACTGGTATGTACATGCATTAATTTTTTGTATTTTCTAGCGTTTCAGTATTATCTAGGGCACAGATCTGCATGCATGCAAAGATCAGGGTTTGCTTTCCTATTTTATTGAGGCATAAGCCTACTAGCCATCTAGAGTACACACACAAAAATAAAAATATCAGTTTGGGATATTACATTTGACCTCCACCAACACAAATCTGATCCTTTCTCTTTAGACTAGGTAGATCTAGTCTCTATCTCACTGATACCAGCTAGATCTATCCCAGATCTAGACTCCAACCACTCAAATCTAATGGATCCGACCTCTGCAATCATAGATCTGAACCATTTTCTTCAAATCTGATAGATTGGGTCACCTACACCACAAATCTGACCTCTCTTCTGAATCTTCACACCGATCTAGTATGCTCTTACAGATCTGAGTGTGATTACCCCCTTTTGACCTCTAACGAAGCTCTGATACCATGTAAATTTTCCCAAAGGTCTCCACTCTCCACTTGCTCTAGGAAGCCGGATCTCAACTTGTGCACAAATTTCACTAATCCCAAATAAAATAGTGAATATGTAAATCAATCCCAAATAACACAATCTTCTATCATGATCAGAATAAGCATCACATGAAATCCTTTACAACTTCTAAACAACAATGGCAATCATACAAATTGACTCTGAAATTTGACCTTGGAAACCCCAATGGGGAAAACCAACATCTGTGGGGCTTTCTTGTTTCTCAAGCTTAGAGCAGATATTATAGAAGAATGTCAATCAGAGTTAGAGAAACAAATGGTGAACTTAAAGGGGTAAAGCCCTAGATCTGCAAGCAGCTGCAATTGTTGCTCTTGGAAAATGCGCCCCCAGTAGTACACCCTCACGCTGGAACTCTAAACTCTGTTTCTGTGAATCACTGGATACTGTACTCTCTGTCTAGCCTTAGAAGACTGTTCCCTCTGCCCTTCTGCATTGCTCTGCTCTGCCCGGAAGATGATCTGTGACTCAATCACTGAAACACGTGCCTAGCTGTACAACTGCGCCCTCTCTCTTCTAAGGCACGTCTCAGCTGCTTTGCTCTCAATATGACTCTTACTGATCTCTAAAAGCCTCTCCTTAGTCATTGAAGAATATCCCTCAACTCTCTTGGCCCTCTTAGCCTCCACACGTGTGCAACAACTCCCACACGTGTGACGTGTTGCTGCTCAAATCCCAACTACTGCGGCTCACGTCCCAGCTGCCGTTGATCTCGGGTCTTTGAAGAAAATCAGTAAGATCACTCTCTCACTGCTTAGATGAAAAGTCTCCTTAGTCTCTGAAGATCTGTCCTGTCACTGCTCCCAGGAATGCATCCCAACTATCTCAGATGGTTCTCCCTCCTTGGTCAACTGACTCTCTCCGCTGTTCTAATCTCCTGATACTCACAAAAGATAATGACATTTGCATACTGAATGTCCTTTTATAAACTTCCAGTCAAATTAGGTTTCCAAAACCCTAATTTCAATCTCATGCAAAATTCATGTTGTTGCATTAAAAAAAAGCGCATGAATGCACTTTTGCATGCAACTGGCAAAAGTGACTTTACTCTCTCCATGTCTCCACTGCTGGATCCATGACACTTGGCAGAGTGTATTTCACACTCCAGCCTCCTACCTATGCAGATAGAAGTGCCTCCATGCTAGGCTGACCACATGGAGGACATCCCAAGTTACCAAACTCAACATGTTCCACTCCCAACCACTAAAACATTGCTGTTGCTGGAGTCTGGTTTTATCTTTTCCTAATACATGGATGTTTAACAAACATGCATACAAGTTGCCAAATTGATTTGATATTTATAGTATTTTGTTGGCATTGATGGTCATTGATCAGTTAAGTATACTCAGTTATTTTCTCTTTCTTTATTTGTACGTTGTCATCACAATGAACTATTTGTAATATTTTAGAGGCTCAAATTAAGGAGTTTGACTTAAAGTGGATGTAGAATCAATAAAATTGTTTGGAGATTTTTAACTATCTGGGACATCTTGTCTGTATAGGCATAAATTTAGATCTGTTTTAACATGTTCATCTGTCTGAAGTTTCATATGATCTGATCCATTTGCAGGCATACTATGTAACACGGCTAACAGCTGTTCCATCCCTTATCCGGGCATTACTTCCTTCTTTACAATCTTCTCGTGGAAGATCAGTTCGGAACTTCCTACGTGTTTTTGTGCTTAGTGGAGAAACTTTTCCAATTTGGTTGTGGGAACTGTTGCATGAGACACTGCCAGACACTGCAATTTTAAATTTATATGGCACTACAGAGGTTAGTCGTTTGCTTTCAACTATTGATGTGCAAGAACCATATTATAAAAGTATAAGCTATATTTGGGCAAGTTAATCTGAACAATTCTTTATAATATTTGCTCAACATGCTTCCCATAATTCAGATGTCTTCTGCTATCATATGATGTTCTTGTTATCTTTTGTTTCATAGCTAGTGTAGATAACAATGTGATCAGAATTCCTCTACTGAAATTAGTACCAAGAGAAAAAGATTCCTTAGCTTTAGTTGTCAAACACTTTTCTACATGCAAGTATATATTCTTTGTGTTTTAGCGGGATACAAATCTTTCATAAGAACCAAGTTAAGAAACACGTGCTTAGGTGAGAAGCTAAACTTAAAGGTGCTGGACAGCTAGAGAAGCAACAACTATTATTGACAATCTCCTGTCATAATTGGACAAACATTGCACTATAGAATGGTCTCTATTGCGAATATAACTGGCACAGATGAGAACAACATTTGTTTTTCTGCAAAAAAAATTATAATTCCATTTATAAGAAAAAAATTAAATTACATTCTTCATATGCTTGACAACATATCCCACACTGCTGAATATCACTGTATCCAGGTATGTATATACATGCATATCATTCAGGGGCTTTGATTACAGAAAATATCAGTCTATTATTGGCCTCCACCTATTTGTCGTTTTCATCTAGACCAAAAATAAGCCTAGATCAC
>LPNX010713858.1:531970-544263 GCA_001517045.1 Pseudotsuga menziesii
AAAAGTATAATCCTCCAAGGGGATTAAAGATGAATATCTCTTTTCCAACTTTCGTGGAAAGGCCCTCTACCAGTTGACACTTGTATGATTAGCTGCAAGTCACTATGGTAATCACTGCTGTTGTTGGCTATTTGCTTTCTATGTAGGCATTAATGCAATTTTCTATCTTCTGAGAGTTATTTATTATATTTAGATGTTTTTATATGTTTATTTTTGTTTTCATCGTTAGTTTATAAGGATCATTTAGATGTTAGATGATCCTCTTAGGCATAATAATAAAGTCACTTTATCACTTAGTTTAATTTATGTTTAGTGGTTGTATTAATGAACTAAAGTACAGTTAAGTCATTTTAGAGATGCATCTACGGTTTATGTCATTCCTTTGCTATAAAGAGATGGTTGCTCTCTTCATTATATATCCAAGGAGTATTTCTCTCTTTCAAGTTCTCTTGTGTTCTTGGGTTCTTTGTATGTTTGGTTTTTGTAATCTGGTATCAGAGCCATGGTAAGGGGAAGTCGAAGAAGAACAAAGTGAAGACCTAAGGTTTGCATAGATCAGTGACGGACTGAGGAACTGATTTTCATTGCACAACGAAACTGTTTGGGCTTTTGAGTATGGAAAGCTAGGCTTGATTTTCTTGTTCAAACCATATTTTTCTTTGCTTGTTTAAAATCAAACATACTTTGTACTTTTTACTTTATATATTTTGATTTTAAAGCCAAGTTTTACAAAAGAAAAGCTATGTTTTGATTGCCTCAGCAATTTTTAGTGATAATTTGGAGAAGTGGTTCTTGTCTTTGTAGAAATTGGGTTTCTTTTTATTCCCATATGTTGTTTATTGATTAGTATGTTGTATTCACATACTTTTATCTTGTTTTGTGTCATATCCACTCACATGATTGTCTTTATGTTTTTATATATGGTCATTGATGTAAAGGTGTTTCATTATACTTCCAACATTTTGTTTAACAACATTTAGCTTGGCATTGTTTAAGTTGAGTACAACCTGATTATAATAACCACCTACATCACCAGAAACAGTATTGGGGCATCGTTCTCATAAAAAAATGACCTCAAAGTGGAAATGTGATGAGGAACACCATTTTCTATGATTGTTCTCCTTTCTGAGCATTAGAGACTGTTTCTCAATAAACAGGTCATTCCTGATGGAAATTTGGAAACCGTTTCTAATGGAATTGGATAGTGTTTCTGTCATTTGGAGCTTGGAGAAACATGGTTCGACCAATTTTTGGGATGAGAATCAAAATTTAATGAATTTGAAATGCATTCACAGTGGTCAGAATGCATAGTTTCCTTATTGCTTTTATGAATGCATATGTATCTATCCATCGCTTGTCTGAATGAATGGTATACTTGCCACTGTTAGAATGCAAACTACACCCAATGCACATACGGCAACTCTAGTTCTACAGTCCCATTCATTTCCCTTTCCAAAAAAATCCTTAATCTATTTTCACTTTCCCCCAGTGATATAACATATACTGCTTCAACTCTAAGTTGTTCGTTGTGCATGAATTCACATTCACAGGAATCCAGCTCACTATATATTGATCAAGTAACTTGAAGAAAAATCAAAATATAGGATAGGGCTATTAGAGCTTAGTGTTCTATCATGCTTTCCAACCGTGGTTTCAGCGAAAAAAGGTAAGGCTATCCATGGAAGGTTGCCTTGAGCTTTTTTTAACTGGCGACGATTCCCTTGCTGGCATGACAGATTGAATTTGCTCTTGATGTCTTCTAGGGATTCTCTCTATTAATCATAGTAAGTGTTGCAAATATCGCGAAATTATTGCTGACATCGTGATATATCATAGTAAGTGTTGCAAATATCGTGAAATTATTGCTGACATCGTGATATAGCGCAATTCTCTCAGCTCGGCAATATTATTGCTAGAAAAAATTGTGATTTTTTCAAATTTTGAAGATATTGTGACAATATACAGACAAAATATCACTAAAAATTGGAAAATATCGATTGATTCGGGAGGTATTTTTGCTTAATTTGAAGTTTTGAACAGCTAAAGCAAGGAATTGAGATCAATGGGATTCTTCACTGTTACATTTTCCCATAAAAAGGATAGAAAGAGGGGGCTGATTCAAATTTTCAAGAAATAGAATATTTTTAAATTTTTTCCAGTGTTCCACGGGGAGGCATCCCTTAGGGTGGGGAACGTGCCCCCTCGCTCCCCCACGCTTCCGGGACGGGGAAACTCCTGGGAAAACGTTTCCCCACGTCGCCCTTTTGGGGGAAACTTCGGGAAACACGTTCCCACGTTTCCCCAAGTGCGGAACGCGTTTCCCCCTGGGGGGCTTCTAGGCGTCCCCCTGTCCCCCCCAAATTTCATCTTTCACAATAAAAATAAATGCAAATTAAAATATTAAAAAAGTGTTTTAAAATTAAAACATAATTAAACAAAAATTAAATCCGAGACTAACCTAAGAGTCTAAGACCTTCCTAAATGCTATCGTCTCACGATTTCATTTCATAATCATATTGCAACTAAAGTTGGAGCAGTCGTCACTGTTCTAAGTTCTAACTTCTTTGTGTTCATTGTTCGGTATCTATTTGACTATTTCAGACTTCAGCATTTGTTGCATTATCTTTTACAAATTTGAAATTTGAATTTAGATATACATTGCATAATGATAATTATTATATTTAGTTTTTAGTTTTTACATGGGTATAGTAACATAGTTCAATATCATTAACAAATTTTAAATTTGATATGCTTATAACTAATAGATGTACACCCGATAATGATGAATTTAGTTTTTAGTTTTACTTTAAGTTTTTACATGGTAATAGTTACTGTTGGGATTTATCATTTTTATATTTTAAATTAATTTTTATGACTTCGACGTCTCCCCTTTTCTCCGAAATTTCCCTAAAATTTGAGGTAGCTTCCACACGTCCCCCTTGTGCGTTTCCCCGCTCCCACGCTCCCCCGCCCCAGAAACTCTATGGAACATTGATTTTTTCAAGTTTGTTGACAATTTCTCTTATTTTCCCCAATATTGCAATAAGTTTCTTTCCAGACCCTCGGCAATACTCATTATAGAAACATTCAACTAAGTTTGGCTAAGATGGACACCTTTTTCTTTCATTTAGTTTTAAAGTATCTTTTAATTTTTAACTTATATATATATATCAGTGTTGCAAACATCACTGATAAATTGGCGATGTGCTGAGAAATTGCGTGATTTTCTCTGTCGATTTTTGTTGCAAACATCACTGATAAATTGGCGATGTGCTGAGATATCGCGTGATTTTCTCTGTCGAGTTTTACTAAAAAAAATGCCGAAAATTTTGGTCCAATCCTTTCCTGATTTTTTGTCAATTTTTGCCTTAGAAATCATTGATAACTTGTGAGTCGATGGGAAAATCGCGGCCGGTTGGAAACAGGGTTTTGAAAAGCGATTTTTACTTGTTTTTTTTTCATTTGCACACCACAACAACGAAGAGGAGAGCCAAAGCTATTAGCATCATTTGACATCTGCCCGAGGACGATTTCCACTTGATTTCATTCACCATGAAGGATTGGTTTTGTAGATTGGACATTGCCATTTGGAGTTTTTTCAACAGTTATAATAGTTGAAGGTATGCAAAAAAATTTGCCCATCATTTCTCTTTTTTCCAAGATGGATTGTTATTGTTCTGCATTGTCAATGAGTTTTCCTGTTCCATCTTCATAACTGATTTTTAATGGATCATAAACCATTTTTTTGCACCTATTATGTTAATTTGCAGCAGCTATGCATGTCAAAAAATGTTTTTTGATTTTTTGTTGCCCTAGGTTCTTAAAATTTTTCACAAGAATGTCCATTTGTTTTCTCTCTTCAAATTCAAGTTTGAATGCTAAATGTATCTTTGATTTCTTGTTGTTTTTTTATAAATTTCCATCATTCACTTGCTAAAAAATGTTTTTTTTGGCCCTAGGTTCAAACTTTAATTTTTCCATATAAAAGATGCCAAAGGCTTTGGATCCATTTTTGGGAGTGGGTCAGACCTGTTGACCCACTCAATCTATGTGGGAAGAAAATAAGGGGTGGAATAAGCAGGCTGAAATACCAGTGGAATAAGCAGGCTAAAATACCACCTTGCACAAATAGTAGGGCATGATGTGGGTCCTTGCACCAAACAACCCCAAAACTCATTGTTAAGGCCACACAAGCAATTGAGGGAATTGGGCAAAAGAAACAATTCAAGGAGGTTGTGAGAAAAGAAATGGCTTCAAGATCGAGGTCCGTAGTGGGAGTGGTGGCTAGTGGGATGGGTTCGGATACCTGCTCCACACATTCCCTATGTTACCGGATCCACCACCCCAGTGTGTAGGATCAACGGATCTACAGATCTGATACGTATTTGGATCGGATCCGCCTCAGATCCACCATGGAAACGGATCCCCTGCAGAAGGAAACGTATCCTGGTCCCATGAAACAGATCCTGTGAAAAATAAAAAAAATTCCTGAAATTTTCAAACGGATCCTGTGAAAAATCAAACAATTCTTGGAACTTTCAAATGGATCCTGCAACTTCCAGTGCTTCTATGACCCATTGATCCCCCCAAAATTTTTTTTTTAATTAAAAACTTAAGAAACCCTAAACACCTAATGGCTAAATGCGTAAACCCCATTCCCGCGCAAGGTTTGATCTATCCTTTTGTCAAGATATGCACTTGAACTCTGATATATCAATATCAAGGTCTGCTCTCAACGTTTTTATTTGATATATCTTTATGGTCCAGGTCTGCTGTCAAGGGATGATCTATATTAATGTACTATGTTGTTGCTCACTTCACCTTCACTGTTCTGTAGTCTTGCCATAACGTTCAAGAAAACCACTTTTTTTTCCTGTTGATAGGGACATGTGGATGTGGCTCATCAAAAACACTATTATGACTTGCTTCAAGTTCATATTGAAATGGTTTTTAAAATTATCAATATCACAACTTATCAACTTATCAGTTATGGTACATGAACTCTCTTTTTTGGCAATAACTTATTGTTCTACTCTTGTGTTTCCTAAATAGTTTTGTTTCTTCATTCTATTTTTCTATTTATTATGAAAATATTTTTCTATTTGTTTGTACTTGCTGTTTCCCCCCGGTATTCAGATCCCGGGTTTTAAAAAATGTAGCGAATCCAATAAGCCATAGCCAAAATGGAGATATCAGAGCCATGGAGATATACGTACGACTGAGTTGAATCCATGGATGTTGGATAAGTACGAGTGAGTTGAATCCATGGAGATATCAGAGCCATGGAGATATCAGAGCAGATTGATTCGAGAGCCATGTTGATCATCTTGGATGGGGTGAAGGACCATATAGTCCCTCATCTTTCCGGGAAGAAGACCGCATCAGAGATGTGGACGGCTTTAGAAAGTTTGTACCAAAGCAAGAATGAAAACCAAAAGATGGTGCTGCAAGAGAGGATGCACAACACCAAGATGGCCAAGGGAGAAGGAGTGGTGCCTTATCTCACAAGGCTCACACAGAACAGGGATGAGCTTGGAGTTGTTGGATCTAAGACTGAGGATGAGGAGCTAGTTCGAATAGCCCTCAATGGCTTCTCCAAGCCATGGGACACCTTTGTCAAAGGTGTTGTGGCTAGGGAGAAGCTCCCTGATTGGCAGAGACTATGGGAAAACTTTGTGTAGGACGAGACCTGCATGGGTCAAGGATAAGGCTCATCCAGCACTGCCCCATAGATTGTGGATGAGGAGGCTCTAGCCCTGACATGGAAGAGCAAGGGTAAGGAAAAGAGGAAGAAGGGGGGTAAGAAGAACCTTGACATGTCAAAGATCAAGTGTTTTATCTGCCACAAGCAGGGTCACTTTGACTCCCAGTGCCCAGACAGGAAGAAGAAGAGCAACACTCAGATGGACAGATTTGCAGAGGTGGAGGATTTCAGCAGGAACTTAGATGATGTGTTTTGCTTGATAGCTTGCATGGCAAGCACCACAGGTAGCAGTATTTGGTACATCGACAGTGGAGCATCTAGTCATATGACTAGACAGAGGAAATTCTTTAAGGACTTGCAGGAGGGTGGAACAGGTATCCATGCTGAGCTGGGTGATAATGCGCGGTATCAGGCTCAGGGAGTTGGTACTGTTTCATTTCAGTGGGAGTCTGGGAGAACCCTTAGTTTTGTTGATGTGTTATATGTTCCAGGATTGACCAAGAACTTCATATCAGTCTCCACTTTGGAGGACACGGGATATTAGGTGAAGTTCTGAGACCATAGAGTGTATATCAGGCCCAAGGGGTCAGATAGGAGCATGGATTGGGTGGTTGGGATCAGGATCGGGAAAGTGTACATACTACACTTTGAGCCTGCAAAGGCTCTAGTCAGTAGCAACAACAGTCAAGGTGAGTTGTGGCATAGGAGGATGGCACACTTACACCATGGAGCACTGAGGTACTTGAGACAAGCTGTCATTGGAGTTCCTCAGGTACAGGAGGAGAAACATAACCACTGCAAGGGTTGTGCTTTAGGGAAGATCATCAGGAAGCCTTTCCCACAATGTGAGCACAAGTCTAAGGAGCCTTGGACTTAGTGCATTCGGATGTTTGTGGACCTATGAGTGTCCATTCTTTCAGTGGTTACAGTTATTGCGTGACCTTCATTGATGACTATTTTTATTCCTTTCCTAATTTCACTTTCACAATTACCAAAAAGGTATTTTTATTTTTCCTTTGACTTTTATAAGAAGTCCTCATTTATTTTGATTTTTTGACTTTGGTCATTTTCCTGTGGTCACAAAGTGTTTATTTATTTTGACTTTTGACTTTGGGCTTTTTCCAAGTGCCCTCTGTGGTCATTACCTGTGGTCCTTTTTGATTTCAAAAGTACAACATCATAAACCAAGAGAGTTATTAATGCTTTTATCTCACACACCGTGTGACACCTAGATCTGGTACTAAGGTAACTTAACCAAGGGTAGCTAATCCCTGGAGAAGCACACCAAGCCCATAGATCTGGGTCAAAGTGCCATACACATGCCCAGACCCAGTCTAGGGCTTACAGTGTCTTCATTCTCCCAGATAATGGCTACTCAGAACTAAGCTGAGTCTACCAGTCCCAGACTAGTCTACATCATGGTCCCAGACCAGATGTCTACTCAACACAAGGTTGAGTCTACCCAGGGAAGATCTGGGTCTATATCATGGTCCCAGACCAGATATCTACCATTCAACAGAATGGTCACTCAACACTGGGTTGAGTCTTCACTGTGGTCCCGGATCAGGTGGTCCCATTCTCCAAAGAGAAGGGCTCTTGATGCTTCTCAGAAAAATCAACAAGAAGGAACGGATTTCGAGGCAACATTTAAGAGCATTAATTGCAGCTGTATGGTACTATCCATAGAGGGCATGAATTTCGAGGCAGACAAGTGGGCATGGATTTCGAGGTAGAAATTCTTTGCTTCAGTGGGCATGATTTTTGAGGCAGTGACCACACAGTACAGGCTGTACAACCTGTCCGTACATTCCTATAGCAGCACGTTTTTCGAGGAGGTTGCAGATAAAAATTTATGGGTTTGAAGTTTTTGAATTTGGCACGAATTTCGAGGCTGATTTTAATCCTTTGGTTGAGATAAGTTGTGACTAAATTTTTTTGCTTACTGCTATACTATTGAAAGATAAATAAATAACAAATCCTATTGTTGTTCTCGCTTCCACCGATGCACAAGCACTTTCTGCCTTCAACAAGAAGGACATTAAGGCTAGAAGGATCATTCTAGATGCAGTTAAAGATCATTTGATCCCACACATTTCTAGTAAAACTCGGGCATCTCAGATGTGGGATGCTTTGACCAACTTGTTTCAAAGCTCAAATGAAAATAGGAAAATGGTGTTGAGAGAGAAATTGAAGAGTATCAAGATGGCCAAGGCTGAGGGAGTGACTTCCTACCTTACCAGGATCTATCAGGTGAGAGATGAGCTTGCAGCAGTAGGGGAGGTTGTTCCTAGTTTTGAGCTTGTGCAGACAACATTGAATGGGGTTGCAAATCCTTGGGCTATTTTTATGGAGGCTATAGTAGCCATGGAGAACTTGCCTTCTCGGGACAGGATTTGGGATGATTTTGTTCAGGAGGAGACCTGGAGAGGTCTTGTGCAGAGCAACTCTTCTACTAGCAAGGAGGATGAGGAGAATATGGCTTTGACTGCCAAGGGAAAGAAGAAGTTCAAGAAGGGCCCCAAGAAGGGTGGGGCTAAGCAGCAAGATGGATAGAAGGACTTGAGCACTGTAAAGTGCTTTGCTTATCAGAAGCTTGGGCACTATACTGAACAGTGTCCACAGAAGAAGAAGAAGATGCAGCAAAGACAACAGCTTCAGCAAAGGTTGAGGAGTTTACAGCTAGATTTGAGAGAGAGTTTTCTTTCTGTGTTGGGCATGTTGATAGAGAGAGAGCATCCATCATCACCAGTGCATACATTGATATTGAGAGGGAGTATTCTTTGTTGATTGACCATTCTTTCAGTGCATCCACCACCAACACATGGTATATCGACAGTGGAGCTTCGAGTCACATGACAGGTGCTTGAGAGATGTTCTCCGAGCTTTCACAGGCAGGGATAGATGTGGAGGTTGTGTTGGGCAATGACAA
Source organism: Pseudotsuga menziesii (assembly GCA_001517045.1). NCBI lineage: Eukaryota > Viridiplantae > Streptophyta > Pinopsida > Pinales > Pinaceae > Pseudotsuga > Pseudotsuga menziesii. The sequence continues at coordinate 540,604 of LPNX010713858.1, forward strand.
TTGTCAGAGCTGTTGGGCATGGGACTATTATATTTCAGAGAGACTCCATGAGTCCCATGACTTTGAGGGACGTATTGTTTGTACCCGGGCTGAAGAAGAACTTGATATCAGTTTCCATGATCGAGGATAGGGGTCTTGGGGTGTCTTTCCTGGATGGACATGTGCGTGTTTTTCCCAAGACTGCAGGACCATCTGCCGCTTACACCATTGGAGTCAGATGTGGGAAACTGTACAAGCTCTTATTGCAGGCCCAATATGCTTTGACACATAACAACGACAGTGAGCTTTGTGAGCTATGGCATAGGAGGATGGCTCATTTGCATCATCCATCTTTTAGGATGTTGAGGTACATGGTTACAGGGTTGCCTGAGTTCAACACTAAGCACAATGATGTATGCAGGGGGTGTGCTTTGGGAAAGTACACCAAAACTGTTTTTACGAGTAGTGATAGCAGGTCAGCAGGAGTACTTGATTTGATACATTTCGACTTCTGTGGTCCTATGTCATCTTTTTCTTTGAGAGGTTTTGAGTATTATGTGACATTCATCGATGACTATTCTAGGAAGACTTGTATCCACTTCCTGAGGAGCAAGAAATCTGGGGAGGTCTTGCAGAGATTCCAATAGTTCAAAGCTCTTGTGGAGAACCATACTGTGAGGAGGATTTGAGCACTCAAATTAGATAACGGGGGTGAGTATACCTCCAAGGAGTTCGATGAGTATTGCAGACAGGAGGGCATTCAGAGACAGTTGACAGAACCATACACTCCTGAGTAGAATGGAGTGGCAGAAATGAAGAACCGATCTATTGTTGGAGCAGCTAGAGCCATGTTACATGATCAGTCACTTCCTTTCTTTCTTTGGGCAGAGGCATGTAATACAACTGTTTACCTTCAGAACATGAGTCCCCATCGTGCCGTGCGGAACAAGACTCCTGAGGAGATGTTCACAGGCAAGAAGCCTAAGGTGAGTCATTTTCGTATATTTGGTTGCCCGACTTTTTCACACGTCCCTTATGAGAAGAGGACAAAGCTTGAGCCCACAACAGAGAGAGGCATCTTTGTGGGGTATGATGAAACTTCGAATGCCTTCTGCATTTATCTTCCTACTCCGAGAAAGGTTGTTGTGAGGAGGGAAGTGAGATATGATTGAGGAGCGGGCCTTCAGGAAGTCCAGAGAGTCAGTGTAGGGAGAGTAACAGGTTCCCTCACCTCAGGTAGCTTCACAGGTACCTTCAGTACAGGTGACAGGTTCACATGTTTTCGGGGTTACTGGACCGCAGAGTACAGGCACAGGATCTTTGGTTTAAGTGGTTCAGCCAGTAAGTTCTTCGAGGACAGGTTTTGGTTCCCAGGTCACAGGTTCACCATACAAAGCTACAGGATCACAGGGTACACTAGTTGTTGGTTCTCCATCTCCTGGTACACAGGTTTTTAGGCCTTCTACATCTTTGAGTTCCTCAGATGATGACAGACTAGTTTGGGAGCAACCTTCATGGAAGCAGAAGCCTAAATGGCTTTGGGAGACCCTGAAGGAAGTAAGGAGTTTGGAACCCATAAACCGACACATCAGTCCACAGAGCATCCAGGAGAGTCCACACGTGTGGAGGAGAGAGAGAGGGCGCAATTCCCCATAAAAACTGCTGAAGATCAACTTTGGATCTGATTTGATCACCTCCTTCAATCAAGGATTTGTCAGATCCAGTCAATTTGCTTCAGATCTGACTGATTTCAATCAAATCGGTTGAGAATCCATTGATCTATGATTTTGGATTTGCTCCATTATTCATCAATTTATTAATTAAAATAATCAATAATTGATTTTTGGGGCTTTCTGACCCGAGTGATGGAAAATCACTCAAAATTAGGAAATAGTGGGTCCATGGGTTGACATGGTGCTTTTAGCTTGAAAATGAGCACCTACATGACTGAAACTGATTATTTGGTCCACTTTTATTACAAAATCAAATTTTCCAATTAAATTTTAAAAAACACTGAAAAAACTAAAAAATTGAAAAAACCTAGGGGGACTTAGACATGTTCATATGACTCGACCATGATGTCTAGCATGTTTATACATTGACACATAGACTCTAATAACCTCAATAGGCCTAAATGCCAAGCCGACCACCCCAACTTTGGAGGTATGGAGTGAAAAACTCAGAAATTATCAGTCATTTATTCAACAACCAATAATAACCAAGGGAAAAAACACCCCGGGCTGATCGGATTGACAAATAAAGTCTAAGAGACCGAGTCTTTTACAGACACTATCATGCTAGAACATTTATTACAATTCCCTCATGGGGCATGAACATGTGATATAGTACAACAAGCACTTACCAGAAGTACTTCCAAAGGTTTTCTTAAGTACGAAAAAGTTATCCTTGTCCGGTTCACTAGGCTCACTTGATAAAAAACCACTAAGTACAACTTAGGTGGTAACATTCTGGCTCCAACTGTGGGACGTGTGCTCGATCTGGTCTTTAAGGCAAGGAGAGGATACGAGAACACCAGAATCTCTGGTTTATATATCCTGTAAAAAAATCTCAACTTGACAAGAAAACCCTCAGTAGCACAAGTTTTATAAAAAACCAAATGAACCATTAAGCTGATTTATTTAAACAAAATAAATGTAACTAACTAAAAGAAGCAAAGTTTTATTATAGCTAAGTGTAAAATAGAAATGCAGAAAGTAAATGCTCTCTTTCAAGGAGCTTATTTTCCTACTTTAAGCATGATATAAAAAAGGTTAAGTGTAATCAGAAATCCAATGTAACCACCTAAGCATTTTATTCACATAAATTTTTTTTCCTTGTCTTTGGTTACCAGCCAAAGTAAGGATACCTTATTCAGAAATTGCAAACCTGCATGATGATTCAGAATGGGCAGGATGGATGGGAGATCATAGGCATGAATAATGTCATAAAAATTCTTCCCCAACTTGTATGTGCTCATGCAGGTTGTTTCTATCCATGATTGGATAGGACTGATATACCAACCAGAATGATGAGGCAGACTGACTACATCATCATACTGATCACTGGGGCTTATCAAATGATAACTTGTTGCACAAGCCCCAAGTAGCTCCAAATCATAAGGAACCTCTATATGTGAAAAAGATGGCTGAGACTGATATTCCACTGACTGCATCACATCTGACTTTTCACAATACTGTTTCTCAGTGTCTTCATGTAATGTTCCCAAAAGTAACATGCATGCAAACCCTAAAAGTGAGATGCATGCAAACCCTAAAAGTGACATACATGACATCAGCATTATTTTAATGATGCATGCACTATTTAAGTCTTCCGCCGCATGCATGCAAGTCAACGGCAAATTAGAATATAAAGTGACATGCATGCAAGTCAACGGCAAATTAGAAGATAAAGTGACCTAATTAGGTCAAAGGTTAGGGTTTTGCACAGTTGAACTTTATAAATAGAGGAGAAAGCAAGAGGAGAGAACACTTTATGATTATTGATTATTTTGGGAGCACTTGATAGCAGCACAACGTGCAGCACAGCAGTTGGGGTTGGAGACGGAGTCTTCAGCTAACAGAAACCCTAAAAGTGACATACATGACATCAGCATTATTTTAATGATGCATGCACTATTTAAGTCTTCCGCCGCATGCATGCAAGTCAACGGCAAATTAGAAT
>LPNX010713884.1:0-15202 GCA_001517045.1 Pseudotsuga menziesii
CTATCCTACCAAAAGGTATACTTTGTTTCCAATGAAATACCACTATTCTATATATATACCTTGGATATATCAATGCAAAAACACCTATATATTAAATTTAGTTTACAAACAATGCAATTAATATTGTATATATTCAATTCCTTCATAAATTTGATTTATAAATACATCAAAATAAATAAACTCAATATTTAAATTAAATTTTGAAACAATGCAATTATAATACTCCATATATATAAAGGTTCAAATATGTAAATCTGAGCTACAATAATGGTAATAATTACTACATTGTTCGACCTATTGGAAACATGATCAATAAACCTCGTGATATTTATTTATGCCGAAGACATGGTTGGAGACTATGGATGATTTAAGTTTAGAACTAACAGTGGTTTTATAACTTCCAGTCTGCCCAAAAGGCATGCCAATCAAATCTCCAAAGAAAAGGGTTAAAACAAAACAAAGATTAAAACTTACGGTTAAGTCTAGCAACTGACAGTCAACCTCGACGATAACATCATGGTTCCGGCTTTAAACTTACGGTTTAAAAAGTTGCCAACTGTGAGTCGAACTCTATGATCCTATCAAAATTTTAGTTTTAAACTTACATATTAAAGTTTTGTATTGTCATTCAAACTCTGCGATTGAAACAAAATACATACAGGGTAAATCGCATGCAGGAATCCATTACGCAGTCAAGGATCAACCAAAACTTAACAGAAAACACCAAGCATACACACCAGTTACACATCTCGAGTCTTTCTTGGAGGTTGCATCGATCTTCACAATGAAAAACTGTTTGTAGTTTGAAACACCAGCATGGACTTAATTACACATTAATGCAGAGGTCCAAATCTATATATACATATAGGTCTGTTCGTAACTCAAACACAGGAAACGACTATTTACTTATCGACGCAGAGGTCATAGTCAAAGTTTATACATACAGATCTTAAATCAACCCAAAACATTCGCAATCAAAATCCTAGTTCATAAATAAATGACAACGTGGGAAAAGTAGATCAGATCTATATTAATCCAAACATAACCAAAGTAATCCAATCTCCAATCAAACCGAAACGCTGGAAATATAAATCAAATCCTCAGCTCATAAATAAATCGAAAACGTTGGCAGAGTAATTCGGATCTCTTTCAAGACAATACGTTGGAAATTTTATACTAATGCTTCTTGGACAAAGCATTGGCAGAAAGGACGAGGTGGTCACATGGCAGGCGGAGCTTGGCAAAATCCGCTCGGCAGTAAAGAACTGAACTGCCTTTGGCACAGTAGTCACAGGTGAGAGGAGCCTTGACGAACTCGGCGTCTTCCATTGCGGGAAACGAAACCTGCTCCTACAGAAGAAGCAGCTTCAGGGATCCATACAGGATTTTGAAATATTTTTAAGTCTAGATTTCGGTGTATACAAAATGGCCTCGGGATGGGTCGATCCATGTCGGGATCTCTTATTCTGTGGAATTTTGTCAATGTAGCGAAAATTAGTACCCGGCTAGAATTTTGTTGGAGATATTTATGCTCATTACAATATCTTCAAACTAAAACAAATCGGATATGTTTGAAGAATGATGAAGAATTTTGTCCATTTTACTAAGCATCGTGGCATAAACAATCAAGTTGCGGGTACTGAATTATTCTCCCAATTCACAAACAAAAGAAGGAATACATTCAAATCCAAAACTTATTCAGAATCGTGGGTATCAATTCTTACATCCAAACCCAAACATTAAGAAAAAATAATTTGCAAGCATCAAATCCAGATCCGATATAGATGGAAGACAATTAAAAACCAATTATCAAAACACATGCATCAAATTTATATACTTCACTCTACGATTCGGAAAAAGGTATGCGATTACCTTAGATATGCAATCACGGTCATATCTTAATTCATATATTAACATTAAAAAAAAAAGGAATTTGCAGGCATATCAAAATGGTTTTCTCTAGATCCAAAATCAGATTGAAGGGTAGCTAAACCATATGTTATATAATGCAGGCGATTTTGGATTTTTCTATAGATCTAAAGGTGGATCGAAAAGGCAGCTAAACCATAAGTATAAAATGCATAAATTTTTAGATTCTTCTCCAGATCTGTTTATAATCGGACCTATGATTTACACAACAGCAAATAACATGTTCACAACTCAGATTTTCTCATATTCAGACTTCAATTTTCAGCCAAGAAAATAACATATTCACTACTTCATATTTTTCCATATTCAGATCTATTTTTTTCCATAGAGGGAATCCATTCATACAAAATGGAAAAATCGCACACATACAAACCAATTTTGGCAGTGATTGCATCATACATGCAGATTATAAGGAAAAATGCAACCTTCATACATGGATACTTCATTTTATAATTTATAAAACAAAATAATCGCAAGTAGCAATAGTTTTAGTTCACGCAGACATAATAAAAACGTAGATGGCAATATGTGCCATTCATCAGGAAATGAGACGCATGCAGCAATATATATATACAGTTCCTCAAGCAACGAAAACATAGGGATTATCCAACTTGATCCCACATCAAAACTCGCAGGTAGTCTCTTATCTACAGTCGTAAGTATACATACATTGCAGAAAATTCTTTTATCCATAACCGCAACTATAGTAGATTGCAGGCAGTCAAAGGAGATCTATAATTTCAAACATTAATCCCCATTTCTAGAGATTGCAGGTGAACTATATATTTAGATCCAATAAAAAGTCATTTAAATCACAAACGTTTGGTAAACGAATTCATGCACAAATTTATTCCCTTCGATCCAGGACGTATAAAGTTCATTCAGTTCGCAAATGCAATTCTGAAGAAAATCACAGGAACACCTTCTTATTCTAGATCCAAGGTAACAATTTGGGCTCTCGCCCTCCTTCCTCCTTCATTCGATATCTCACAACCATCGTAGATCCCTTTCCCAACAGGTATGACAAAAAAAACGGGTGGATATATTTCCGATCCAAATCCCAGGCAATTCCAATATACTTGCAGTCCATAAAAACAAGTATACTAAGGATATGTTTCAGATCACATGCTAAGGTAATCAAGATCTAACTTCTAGTCCATAAAAACAAACATATAAAACATTTTAGATCACTTACAGTCCATGAAATCAATCTCGTAGTCCATTAAAAGCAAACCTACATTTCAGATCATATGCAAAGGAAAACGAGATCTAAATCCAGATAATTATTATCGCGTGTACCTAAATCACAATCAAACTGGTCTATGATGCAATTAAACACGTATGCAGAGATACAGATGTGAATCGCAGTCACACAGAGTTAAAACATAGTCAAACAAATGTAAATGACAGACAAGGAATCATGTGCAGAGTTTGTCTAATTCAGTAATTCTTTATTGTGACAAACAACAGACTCATAAACAAATCTCATAGATTCGGAACATAGATTTGGAACACCTGTGAAGGGACCTTGAGGTCCAGTGTTCGAACGTGGGCTCTGATACCATATGTAACATCCCCATGGACAATACATCAAAAATTTCTAATTAATCAAAGAAATAGAAACAAGGTGTTTGTTTTGACTGTCAAGATATTTTATTGATCATGCAAATAATCGTAAGTCAAGACGAAATATATGAGAAACTAGATCAGATCTACTTACTTGATTCCAGGGGAAACACACTTGGAGAATCAACTCCTCCCAACCATAGGAGGCAGCAACTCAACGGTTTGCTCCGCTCCACCCCCGAGCTGGATCACCAACCATGCACCAGAACAACAAGTAACTTCCTCGCAGCACTCAATCCTCAGAGTCCGTAACAAGCTACAACAATAAAGCTTCCACGCGGCACTCTCTCTCAGAGTCCGTAACAAGCTACAACAAGAAAGCTTCCACGTGGCACTCTCTCAGAGTCCGTAACAAGCTACAACAAGAAAGCTTCCACGCGACACTCTCTCTCAGAGTCCGTAACAAGCTAAGCGATGGACTTATGAAATGGGAGAAACACTCAACACATGCATTCACAGCAAATTTTCTCCGTGCAAAACATGACATCTTGTGCTATTCCAGTGCACTCATATAAATATCTTTGCCGAGGTCTTATGCCATCCCAATCAAATCTCCAATCAGATCCCTAAATCCCTATGATTTAGGATCTTGTCTGGTTGTTGAGTTTTGGATTGGATTTGATTGGTATCAATCAGTCTAGCTTGCTTACACATGTTCTTTGGTGCCATGGTTGGTGTCCCCTCATGTAGTTGATTTCTCCAAGTGCCATTTTCTTTATTAATAAATGAATAAAATGTTTGTTTGTGCAAATGTTATTTTAGTCTTTGAGTTTTATAACTCATTACATAATAAAAATAAGAATTTTTGAAAACATGAAAAATAAAAGTAATTTCATAGGGGTATTACAACCATTATACCCCTAGGTGCCCCACACTCGACCGCACGAAATAGGGAAAAGGTAAACCCAGGTGGGACTTGATCTCATGACCTCCTCTACAACAAGTGGCCTTGTATTAAGGGACGAAGATGAGCCACTCCTTTTCGAGCTTAGGAAATGCCATTTTGAAAACCATAGAAACGAGTTCATTACCCAATGCTTCACTATGCCTTAGAAGAATAACTACTATGCGAGTATTTGATTTTGTGTACCTAAATACTTATCCCAATACCATCGACCGATCCAAAGCACACCCCATGCCAAAAGGCTATACACATGTTTGGCATAGCATCGGACTGTTTTGAATTCGGCAAAGTGCTTTGTGTTTACTAGTAAATTTATCTTCTTTTAACTCTGAGTTGTGTATCAAGTAAAGACATTGCATGGAGTACATACCACAAATACATTTGAATACGTTGTTTGTTGGGAATGCATACTCTTGAAGTATACTATACACTGTTCATGGAGATGATAATAGTGGCTGTAAACTATAAAGCATTTGACTGTATATTTTACCACTTGATTCTTCTCCTCCTAATCAGCTTCTCTTGTTGGTGGCTTCTCACATGTGTCATCCTTTACAAAAATAGCTTTCATTCTTGTTTCAAGTAACTCATGTTTCTTAAATATTGGTTTTGTTGCTGTGAGGAATTTCAACATTTAAAGAACCTAACCTTGAGTCAATTTCAGTTCTTTTTTGTTTATTAGTGATTTTTTCTTCTATTGATTTTGTGTTGTGTATCACATAAAGACATTGAATGGAATACATACCAAATATACATATGAATACTTTATGTGTTGGCAAGGCGTACTCGTTAAGTCCTCCATACAATGTCCATGAAGATCATAATGGTGGATGTAAACTATAAAGCGCTTGACTATATGTTTTTCCACTTGATTATTTTCCCTCTAATTGGCCTCTCCTTTTGGCATATTTTCATTCTTGTTTCAAGTAACTCATTTTTGGCAAATATTGTTTTGTTGATGCGTGGAATTTCAACATTTAAAGAAGATACATTGAGGGAATAATTTCAGTTCTATAATTCCATGCTGAAGGCTTCGAGGTATATCATTCTTCCACCTTTATTGAAAATCACAAACAAACAATATTGTTGGTCGCAAGGGATAAGTTTATATTGGATAATGGAAGCATATATTTAAATGTTCTAATTGTTAAGCTAATGTCTTAGGTTTACCAACAACCATTTTTTGTCTTGGGTCTCTAAATGTGAGTTTTGGGATCATAGGCTGTATTATTCACCATCAATTCAAATACCAAAATTCTACAAAATTTGAAGGTCATGATTCTTGTTTTGAAAATTGACAAAATTGGTGTCCCATATTGTGCATCATTGTTGTGCACCAAGAACTCATCACTGAGCACTATATATTTTCTAGGACTAGTAACAACGTGTGACATATTTAAGGGCACGCCGCTAGTGATAGATAAAAGAATTTTCTTCTTTTTTATGAAGGACGTAAACTCATATTTTATTACATTGCTTGCATTTCTTTTCAGTTGAATTATATTTTTAAAAATTACGCTCATTTTTTTTAATTAATTTTTATGTGACTTTTAATAAAATTAAACTTATTATAATTCAAACCATCAAACTTTTGTACTCCTACAACTTTTTAATAACTTGATAACATCATGCATAAATTAACGTATAAAAACATGACAATTCTAATTAATTCATGGAAATTGTGAACTGAAATTTGATATTGAATATGCAATGAGATAAAAAGACCACCATAAAGAAAACTCTTCAAGTGCTTAGCCTTTATTTATCTTAATATGGGACAATATCTCCGTGTCATTATCTTATGAAGGTGAAAGGCCGATATTCGTCAATACTAATTGCTGTTAGGATGTTATAAGATAATTTAATGTGTTTTCAACATGTTGATTGAAAATGCTCGTTAGGTTTTCCTTTTCAACATTATAAAATCTGAATAGAAATAGATGGTTTATCAATTAGAGATAGAAATATTTCAAGGACACCTGCACAACATAAATGCTAAAATAAAATATATATTCGATATTCTATGTTTTCATCGCCCTAATCATCTTTCTCTCTTGGCGCTACAACATTGGTGTTCTGAAAAATATTCTTTGATCTAGGGTCATGTCCGAGAACGAACCGCAAATCCCTATCTGACACATCCCTGCGAAAAAAAAGTTTGCTGCACAGTTTTGGAAAAAGGCCCTTAGTTTTATCCCACATCCTTAATGAGTTGGTACATATTATTACGATATCACAGTCTTCACCTACATTACAGCGGTGGAAGGTATACTACCACTTGTGCAAAAAATAACACATTGGAAAGATGGGGATCCACTTGCATGATATATTGTATATTTTTTATGTAGCCCTACATCGTGTTTTTATAATGGCCGTGAGCACGAATAGATTGGTGAAGTTCTAGTTCCACCCCATAGTCGAGCGTGTAGTGGTTTCGTCATTTGCATCTTTAGTGTGAAAATGACGTCTATAGCAACATGATAGAGTGTCACATCAACACATTAACGTTCAACATTCACTTTACTGTCCACCATGCTATTTTATTTGGAGATATTTCTTTGACAACATCATGATATTTGTGTTCCGTGTTTAAGTTGTTGGGCAAAATGGCCAGCTTGTTTTGTTGTTGTGCGAATTGGATTGAGTGGCATTGAGATTTCCATTCATTCCACTGTTGTAATACAAATTCTATTTTTTCTTGAAATGGTGGATTTCCAATGTCTCATCCATGTTTAACAACCTATCCATTCGGTCAACTTAATTTAGTGAAAATTTATAAATAAAACAACCCCTAATATCTGATTGGGAGGTTTTTTTCAAATGGTGTAATAATATTATATTGCACATCTTTTTTACCTCAAATCATTTCTCTTTCATGGAACTGCAATGTTTTCATTGTTTGATCTTAAAATGAAGAACATAATTTGCATGTCATTATCAACCATTGTCGTTTCTTACATGGCGTTTCCTACAAGGTTGTTGTTTTCAGTCTTTCAGAATGCGATAAACTAGTATTCGATTTAAACGGGCAATATTCGATGGAAATTAGTCACGTACATTTGAAAATAGACGAAACAAGCTTAATCGATCATGGGAAATGATAGATATGAATCTAAATCCATTCTTAAAGTGTGTCACATTCAACTTGTTTTGTAAAGCCAGAAAAATATCGCCAACACTGAGTTGGTTGATAGTTAGAGCAGGCGAGATCATTCTTTTCACTAGTATTTTTCGATCTCTTGGGCTTGGGTTTGTTGTGGTTCTTTTAGCTCTTGGAATAACTATATTTGTTAATTGTTCTTTGGTCACTTAAATTGCAAGAGGGAAAATTCGTTTTTCTACTAAAATTGAATATGATCATTTTCGATCGATGAAATTGTAAATATCAATTATTGATAGTGCAAAATAAAGATATAGACTTAGATGTGTAGGTTTTTTAACCCATCTACACGTGAAAATAAATTATTTGTACAATCGAAATTTGCAACTACACCTAACATTTCTTGGTCATAGGTCAAATTTTAAAACATTGTACAATCGAAATTTGCAACTACACCTAACATTTCTTAGTTGTAGGTCAAATTTTAAAACATTCAACCTTCTTCCTTTCGACAAATGTCAAGGAATTGAACCTTTCTGTGCATGGGAATTTTGAGATTGTAACCCCTTTTGATTCCTTATATCTAGGATGGGTTAGTATTCTCATTCTTACTGTATTATCATGAAAGGAGTAGAGTAGTACCAATGGTTCTCGATAACCACAAAAAAAAACTTCCTTTTCCTTTAACAACATATTCACCAGATGTTTCCTTTGGCATTCCCTTTTTCTTTACTTGCACCCATGATTCTTAATCGACATGGATGCCACATAACCAATTCGAAAGCCATGATTATAATAGTAATAATATGATTTCATATCAAAGTATAGTCGAATACCATTGAAACAAATGCACACCATCAGTTTGTTCAAGAAGCTGAGGAAACAAAGAGTGAATCACAATGTGAAACATTGTGTGATCAAGGAATTACATTCATTATTGAATCTCTTTTGCATTGAAAAATTTCCTATGCCAAGGCATGACTATGGTATAGAACCTCAGTGGGCCTAATTGAGAAGAACATGTGTTTCCTCCTAGGAGGCCATAGGTCAAATCCGGAGGGGGTAGGGTATGTACACCGCTGTTTTAGTTGTTGCATCATGGCTTAAAGAGAGTCCCACAAGGAGGTCTCATACACAAAATTGGATTTTGGCCAGGTTGTGTCCGTAAAAGTATATTGTTATTATTATTTTTATACTCAATAGTTATTTTCATATGTGGGCGCTCGCAGAAAGTTGGTTTTACTTTTTGGTGCCACTTAGGAAATCAGAAATGCACTTCCGAAGTGAAAATCAAGAACGCATATGGGTTATTGATGGTACGTTTGGAATAACCCGAGCCCAAACACAAGGCGAAGGTTCGTGGAAATGTATATTGCATATGCGATATATCGCATATATCGCATATGTGATATGTGACATTTCCAAAATGCATATGCGATATATCGCATATGCGTTTTTTAGAACTACCCAACAAATGTGTTATGCTTGATCAGAATGCCAACAACTCTTAGAAATGGACCTCTCAGATGTTTTTGGAGTACAACCACAATGTCAATCATAGTAGGTCGTTCTTTAGGGGATTCGTTTACACATAGAAAACCCACACTTGTGAGTTCTCTGAGGCAATTGATATTTTAATCTTCTTTAAGTGTTTGTACCAGAATGAGAGAGGGACTTTAGTACTGTATTTGGTTGTTGATTTATCTACATCTATTTTCACTCTATTAATATTAAGTGAATCATATGGTTGCATATGTATATGAATTTATTCCATATGAAAATTAATGTGGTTCATGCTCATTCTTAGATTAATTGTAAGAATAGCTCATGGCTAGGATAAGTTAGGTAGAAATGCATTCTACATCTATAAATATATCTACATAATAGGGTCTTAAAATAGAATAAAATCACAAAAAAGTGTACACATCCAAACGACAATTGGGTCCACATAGTAATAAAAAGTGCCATCACAAACGAAAGAGGTTCTAATTGGTACCTTCGATTGGACACTCTATCCTGGTTGATGAAGGGTCATTTTTCCCTATCAACACATCTTAAGTGGGCCAAAATGTCCACCATATCAAGAGGCATGAGCTTCCCAAATCAAAACTAAGGAGCCTAGAGTGTTGGGTAGGAAAATTTAATTGTGCATAAACATCCAACCCTCCCAAATACAAATTAATTTGGGTGGGATGATGAAAGGCCTGCCAAACTGACCCAAAGAAAGTACTAGTAGCATATAGTTGTTCCAAGCTTCATAGGCAACACAAGGAACATCCAAAATGTGCATTGGTTGATTTGGAGGGAAACTCAACACATTTGTCGCCTAATTTGAACTCCCTTTCTTATATTTAAAGACCACGTGAAACTATTGTAGGTAGGAGGCATGTTTGAGATGGAATTGTTCTTAACTCTTAGACTATGAATTCAAAAGATTAAGGGATGATTATTAGTACAAAAATTGTTTTCCTTATCCAAAACATAATGGCACCATTGCTTCAAGGCCTTCACTAGATCTCAAAATTCTTTGTCATGCGTGTTGTACTTCAGATTGGCATTTGTCAAAGTCTTGGAATGATAGTTCATGGGATGACCAACCCATTTTAATATGGGACTAGTAGCATAGTGTGAAGCATTTGTCTCAATCTCAAAAGGATATTGCGAATCCAAAAGGTGCAAAACCAATTTCAAATACAATGTAGTGTTTGAGTTCCAAGAACTCTCACCCATTAACTTTGTTAGGAAAACACAAGTGGATTGGAGAGTTGATGTAGGGGTTATGAAATGTGAGATAAATGAGTAGTAAAATGTTGATAAAAATTTAGGCCACCAATAAATACTTTTTCAAGCAATAACAATGAGGGGATGAGCCAGTTAACAAGAGCTTGCACATTGGCAAGATGAACACCTATTCCAATTTTATCAATAAGAAGTCCTAGATAGTGAATGGAGGTTTCCCAATATAATACTTTTTGTGAGTAACCTGCAATTTGTGAGTTCCAAGCAGCTTTAGTACCACGTGCACACATAGGTTCTCTTCCTATGTTTTACTAAAAATGATATTTTTTTCAAGATATATCACAATGAAAATCCTTGGATGTAGAAGAAACTTAGTCTTAAATCAATCTTATAGGTGTCACTGGAACTCATGCAAAACTAATGATGTTATTCCATTCAAAAATTTCATCTTGGTAAAGAATTTGTTACCCTTGAAAATCATCATACTGTGACAAGGGATAGCAATTTTTTGTAGTGATCTTATTAAGAGCACGAGAATCTTTGACAGGGAACCACTTCTATGCTTTTGGAATAATGAAGGAAAAGGAGCCATTAGGGGAAGAACTAGGTTGGATATGGCTAGATCCCACAAGGGATTAATCTTATTTTCTAATTCAATAACTTTATGTGGAGATAATTGGTAAGAAAAAGCATTTGTATGGATGCACCAAAAATTAAATCAATGAAATATTGGATAGAACAAGTGGGGGGGAGACCCTCAAGAAGTTGAAAGGCATTTTTTTGTAAAACATGTTATTTTTTTTGTAAGGGGACCACAAAAGAAGTATATCACAATTGCGATATATCGCACTTGCGATATTCAAAAGCAGAAAAGAAAAAAAAAACAGAGGCCGCGAGCTCATTTTCACAGCATCGGGACAGCGAAACAACGCAGGAGCGAAAAAATGGAGGAGCAAAAAACCGCAGGTGCGATTTGGGTTTTACCTTTTCGAGGTCGAGGCCAAGTTCGAGGTGGAGCCGAGGTGGATTGCTCCAATGGCAGGTATTTATGCTAGTTCAATCCTTTTCATTTAACCTTCCATTCTTTAATTTTTTTCATAATTTCTTTAACATTTTTATAATTATTTTGAACAAATTTAAAAAAATAATTGAATGTGAATAATCAAATAATGATTCTAAGTAAATTAACTTGCAATTTTATGTTTAAATATTAACAGACAACACAAATGAACAACATAATGTGGAAAACCCACTGTCTAATAACCCACAACAACCTAACCCACAACCAAACCCAAACCTGGAGGGGGAACAAGATAGAAATACACAGATTATTGCACGCTTGGAATCATTGAGGCGCCTTAGCTCATCCATTAGAGGGGGGGGTCATTTGAGAAATTCTTGAGCCGGTGCCTTGGACACAATAACAAACACAATTTTCGATGCCCAAGGAGCTCTGTACAACATTACCTTGTACAGAGAATCTAGGAGGCAATACTACTCCGAAGGATTGACTCATAAAGACATCAAAGCCCTTAAAATTACTAAAGACCAGTTATTTTCATTATTCTAGGACCCCAGCACTGGATTGGTTCCACCCACCAGTCGAGCACACATTTCCATAGACTGGTACATTGAACCAAATATAAAGGATAATTGGATGGATCGTTGGTATATGGTCTTCGATGAAGACCCCCATGGGAATAGGGACATCCCATTTTATTTCCTTAGGAAGTTGTATGCAGAATTCATCCTAGGGAAACATGTTAACTACTTCGATCTCTTAAGCAACCAGGGTGTTGGTCATGGGATGCCCCAAGATAGGGAAGGAGCCAGGATAGATCCCAACCGTGTGCCACGCCCACCACGCACACCAAAACCCCCTCGGGTATATCCTCCTGCAGGTCCCATCATTGAGTATACACAGGAGGCATTACTTGACATGGCAGAGACATTGCTTGAGCATGGGACTGATGTACAAGGAAATGTAGACCAAGGGGCTGGCACTTCTACGATGGGCCCATCTACAGATCACAGAGGAGATGCAGACTCTTCAGAGCATCGTGTTACTCCACACCCTTGCACATCATGTGGAGGCATATGCTATGGCCCTGCTTCCGACTTCTGAGATGATGGATTACTTCGCTCTGTAAGTAAAACTCATTATTTTAATATTATATTTTGTTTCATGTCAAAATATTCAATTGTTTCACACTTTATTTCTATTTAATTATCTAACAGTATTTGTGAACAAATAAACATCTGGTGTCCCATGGCACACCACAGTCGCATAGTCCGTCGATCAATGTTGCGAACATTGATGCGGTTGTCAATATTGCCTATCGGTTTGGTTCTTCACCAATAGGGGTAAGAACTATATTTGTTAATTTGTCAGATTTATTTATATATATTTA
Source organism: Pseudotsuga menziesii (assembly GCA_001517045.1). NCBI lineage: Eukaryota > Viridiplantae > Streptophyta > Pinopsida > Pinales > Pinaceae > Pseudotsuga > Pseudotsuga menziesii. Next base: position 12,710 of record LPNX010713884.1, read on the forward strand.
TAACTTATATATTGTAATGTATTCAATATGTATCCTAATTTTGATACTTGACATGTTTTGTGCAGGTTTCCCAGGAAGAGTATATTGTCTCGCAGCCTATTCCCTCTCATGCAGAGGTAGATTCGTAGACACAGGTATTATTTGAAATATGCTTTTAATTATGTTTCACTTTCTTTGGAAAAATAATTTTGTAACTTACATATCGCTTTGACATATGTTACTTTATGTAGGAACCTGTTGTGATAGTGGTGCTTGAAGAGCACCAAAGCGAGGTTGTTGTCAACCCACCTCTTCCCCCCAAACAGGTATGTATGTAAGGTTTCCTGGGATAAATTTTTGTATTCTCTTTTGTTCTACTGTGCTTGTTATTCTTTCAATGATCCTTTTGTTTGGCATTAAACTTTTAAAGTCCTAACAGTCAAATCACTGCCCATAATTACATAGTTACTGAATTTTATATCATTATTAGCGTTTAGCCTAATCAAATGTTATAAAATAGAAAGGCCGAAATAGACTAGCAAAAACTCTTTATTTGTTGTTCAAACTATGTTAAACAGAAAATATCATTGCGACATGAAAACAAAGTGTTGCACAGCATTAAAGGGGTATAAGATACACAAAGTTTAGTTGGCTATATTCATCCCTTGACAATCATTACAAAGTCTCGAGTGCATGATAAATTAATTGTCATGCATAAATATCTCAATCCCATTCATGCAAGATTCCTAATGTAACTTAAATTTGTTAGTTTATATGTTGCTCATCGATCTTTCTCCATCAACTTAAGTTGTAGTGTGTTGAGCGGCTCCATTTAGCTATGATATACTATGTGTGCGAATATACAAGATATGAAGTATAGTTGGACGTATTTTCTTAGTATTAAAAAGATTCCATGTAAACTGGAGTATGTCCTCATTGTACATGTTGTTAGAATTAGTTTCATGGCTAACTTGGCCGCATTAGGGGAGAGGATCCATTGGTGGTGCATTTATTTACAGTAGTAATGTAGCTTAATTTTCCATATTCCCAAGCTTGTATTTCCTCCAAATTCTTACCACATATACTTTGGTGTGTTATTTATCTACCATACTATTTTTTGAGCTGTGACGAATCCAAAATGATGCCATGCCAACCACAAAGTTCCAAGTTGTCTAGTTCTAGTGTGTTTTAGTGTATTTTTTATTGGTAAAAATACTTGAAGATTGATGTGACTTAAAGAGGATGTGGCTTAAAATGATATTTCAAATTTTCAATATTCATATTATTTCAAAATGTAGAAGAAGTTTTTTTGAAAATTAATTTTAAAGACATGAAAATATTGACAATTACTTTGTACATAAAGTACTTTTATAAACCACTTATGGTAACTAGTTTTTTCAAGATTGAGTTCAACCAACACAATGCCTATCTCCACTACTAATCACCCCATATCCACTACTGGTCACCTTGTTTCGTCACTGGCTCCTCTCCACTAGGTATTTGGGAGTAAAACAAAAATATTAAACTTGAAATGCTAATAAATTTATACACGAATATATTAAGTACCACTAATCCACTCTTCATGTATGTTAGGATTCCAATTCGCATAGTTAAATGATGGGACACTATTGGCTTGTAGTTTGTGTAGTTTGGGAGGTATATTTTGGGCATGTGATTCTTGATTCCATTTGTGCAAATAAATCAACCCGTGTACTAATGTGACCACCAGAAACTTCAAAATAGACATAATAATGCTTGACATTTAGGTTCGTTTAATACTACACTCTTTCATTGACCATTTCCACATTGTACAATATTATATAGTTCTTCCAAAACCATCGATACCTCTTGATCCATCCTCTCTTTGGCTTCCCAACAATCACTAACTTCAAAAAATTCTCCTTAAATTTTCCTACCCACAATCATTATTCTCAATATGGATTTCTATATCCAACTCAAGAGTCAATACCCATAGGTATTCACAAAAAATTATACTGCTAATCTAAGTCTTGGAATAAAAAGATGAACTCCCTATACCAACATGTGTTCCATCTCAAATACTTCGAGGTATATAAATGCATCAATGTGCCTATAATACCTCGAACACAACATCCACTCAAAATCTAGTTACATAATGATCCCAAGATCATCTCAAATACCTCTAGGAAGACATGTACATTAGTTCCTTCTAATCTCTTAGAACATGTCAAATACCCACAACATACACTTGTGCATAGACATTTCTGTCATTACAAATAATTATGGGTATGCAAATGCATTGCCATGCCTATAGTCCCCCTCATATCATCTCTAATATTGGTATCCAAAAAAATGCACCAATGTGCATGTAATCTTTCTAATCATTAGAAATATGTACATGCATACAAATGATGTGTTTGTGATTAGGTTAAAATTATTTCATTGGAATAACAAAAAGCATAGTATTTTGTTTATTTTATGCAAATAGGTCAAATGGAGGAGGGAAGGGGAGGCCCAACAAAAAAGCATTTAATA
>LPNX010713884.1:25261-61248 GCA_001517045.1 Pseudotsuga menziesii
TGACTATATGATGATGATGATGAATATGAGGATGAGGGTGAAGATGATGATGATGAGGATGAGGGTGGTGATGATGATGAGGATTAGGGTTGTAATACCCCCATGAAATTAATTTTATTTTTCATGTTTTGAAAAATTATTATTTTTATTATGTAATGAGTTATAAAACTCAAAGAATAAAATAACATTTGGAAAAACAAACATTTTATTTATTTATTAATAAAGAAAATGACACTTGGAGAACTCAACTACATGAGGGGACACCAACCATGGCACCAAAGAACATGTGTAAGCAATCTAGACTGATTGATACCAATCAAATCCAATCCAAAACTCAACAACCAGACAAGATCCTAAATCATAGGGATTTAGAGATCTGATTGGAGATTTGATTGGGATGGCATAAGACCTGGGCAAAAGCTATATATATGAGTGCACTGGAATAGCACGGGATGCCGTGTTGTGCATGGAGAAACTTTGTTGTGAATTAATGTGTTGAGTGTTTCTCCCGTTTCATAAGTCCATCGCTTAGCTTGTTACGGACTCTGAGAGAGAGTGCCGCGTGGAAGATTTCTTGTTGTAGCTTGTTACGGACTCGAGGATTGAGTGCCACGAGGAAGTTACTTGCTGTTCTGGTGCATGGTTGGTGATCCAACTCAGGGGTGGAGCGGAGCAAACCATTGAGTTGCTACCTCCTATGGTTGGGAGGAGTTGATTCTCCAAGTGTGTTTCCCCTAGATTCAAGTAAGTAGATCTAATTTAGTTTCTCATATACTTTGGCTTGACTTACGGTTATTTACATTATCAGTAAAATATCTTGAAAATCAAAACAAACAAAAGTCTCTTTTGATTAATTAGAATCTTTTCTGATGTATTGTTTATGCTGGGGATGTTACATATGGTATCAGAGCATGGTTCAAACACTAGGACCATAAGTTCATTAAACAATAATTGTTTAAGGAATTTAATAAGTTAATACTTGTTAGCTCATTAATTGTGACTACAAATTAGATCTCGATTACGAGTGTTTAATCAGTTTTATGCAATTCTTTGTATGCATTTTGATCTTAAATTATAGATCCATATTCCTTTTACATTCTGCATTTTTTTTTTGAGTATAGATCTAGAGAGTCCATTACCAGTGTTTGATCTATTCTTTGTCTGCATTTTCGATCATAAAATACAACTATTTCCTCTGCAAGAGTTTTGATGGCGATTATAGGAGTCAGTTGCATGTTCCTATGGTCTGTGTTTTACAATGTGTTGTTTTATTATGTGGTTCATATCTCAAACATCTGCCATGATGTTTTTTTTTCTCTATGGTCTACGTTTTACAGATCTGTCCATATCTATGAACCTCTGCATTCTATAGATTTGTCTTGCTATGGGTTGATCCGTGGAATGATTATGTTTGGGTATGCGTTGTTGTTGTTATTATTATTATTTCTCAGTTTTAATCCAGTTACATTTCCATGGTCTGTGTTTGATCTGTAACATGCATTATTGAGGTCTGTGTGAATGGTAGTAGAGGACAGAATTGAAATCCCAGCCCAGTCTGCTTTTGATTTTTAATGACAATCTGTCCTGGTATGCTTTTATTTTTATATGCACTTGATAGATCGCAGATTGAAAAATGCTTTTGCCCATTGCACGTTGTTATAGATATCGGATTTAAAAATGTTTTTACCCATTTTCCTGGTGTTTTAAAGACCGATCTTGCTCAGAAAATGTCTCAGGTAAAGTTAGTCTTTGTGGGTACTTTCGTCAATAAAAAAACTGTTTATGCATTGAAAACTGTTCATGCATTTAGATATTAGTTTTTCTGTGGGTTTTTCTTCAAAATTGAATCTTCAAAGTCATCGGGCAACCCTAATTCACCGTATGCCTTCAAGAAATCCTTAAGAGGTAAGGCTACTGTAGTAGATATCATGAGCAATTTCTTCAATCTCTCAATGACAAGCAGCTCACTGTCTTTGATTGCCTTGTCTTCGGCATGGACAAGATCCATGGCTGTGTGTGTGGGCCTAAACCAGGTGCCCCCTCGTCGAGGATGCTTGTAAACATGGAAGATGTGAGGATATTTTCTCAAGAAGGATGCAGCACCTACCCTCAGCTGAAGTTTGTACTGCAATCTGGATAGATAGTAAAGAGAGATGGTTTTGTCCCTGCGACCCAGAAGAATGGTCTGCACCTTCACAACTTTGATGAGTTTCTTGTGCTTCTCCATGTATTTTTCAAAGGTGGGATCTCAAGCCCTTTGCTCTACATACTGCGCCGATGTTGTCTTACCTCTCTGTGATTCCCACCCCAGTGCCAACTTCCGCCCTTCATTCATACAACATAGAATCTGTTGCAGAATGCTGCTGCTACCATTAAAAAAATATCCCATCCTCAACACCTTCAATCGCTGGACCCCTGCTTCATTTGATCCTCAGCAGTAGTCGCTGCCCCTGCTTGGAATAAATGGGGTAGAACGTAGCTCGAGATAAAGGATGTCCGTAAGTCCCACGAAGGCATGAATTTCTTCCTACAGGAAGTCGTCTGAGATGAATGTTAGATTTGAGTTATAAACAGGCATTTTTCACTATATTCTTAATAACCAGGGAACCCTGTTGAACCAATTCTAAAATCAAAACGAGTTGGCCCAGATGTTATTTCTGGTGCATTTTGCAGTAAGCTGTGGGATTGGATATCTAAAGATTGAATTGTGGGGGAAAAATGGTTACTTGATCGATACAACGCAATTTTAAAATATTCTCATTGTTTTCAAAAATTAATATCTTCATATCAAATCCATGATGGTTTTATGCACACTCAATTTCATTTTCTGGTTTTAAACCCTATCGGATGCATTTCATCAATAACAATTATTTCGTATGAACAATCGATCTCTGTTCAATCTATGCCCCATTGTGGATCAGCCTTCACATGCCTTCTATAGATACTCTCCTTTTATGACTATCTTTTCTTCTCCAGATCTCAGATCCGCTTAAGTTTTCAGTCTGCTGCGTGGTATACATTTTGAATCTAGTTCTGCCGAAACCTCATTATACTTTGATGGACATTTATCGATCTAAAACAAATCTGAGTCTCTGTCTGCATTTGATTCATGGTTTGTTTTTATTTATACTCTGCATACAATCTGCTTTTTTACTCTGCATTTTAAAGATCTGGGTTTAGACTTCATTTGTATGCATATGATTTTCCTAATGGCTGCATATGAGTTCTCATAGTCTGCGTGTGTTCTATTGTATACTTTGATTATCCTAAATTTCATATTCTAATAACATTTGCATAGGTTTCCTTTGAACCGCGTTTGATTTAGGCATAATCTCCACCTACAGGATGGTTTTGATCTCTGATTGGCCGCTTGCATGTCCCTAGATCACCCGTAGTACATCCTCTTGTTAATCATTTTGTTTTGGTTTTGAATCTTTTCTTTTCTCAGAACACCAATCTGCCCTTTCAAAAAGTAATACAATGTCTATCCTTGCCAATTTTAAAGACGTATTCTTTGGTGGGTGCTAGGGCCTTTCAAAAAGTAATACAATGTCTATCCTTGCCGATTTTAAAGACGTATTCTTTGGTGGGTGCTGGAGTATTTAAACACGGTGTTAATAACAACTCATACTATAGTCAAAATTTGTGATTATGTGGATTCTAGTTACTGATGTGCAGTATCCATGACTAATCATGTTTTCGCTTGAAAGACGGAAAAATCTTAGAGGAATTTCTCATATGAGTTTAAACTTAGATCTAACATTTATTCTTTACCAATTTTATTATAGTTTCCAGATAGTATCTTTTACAGTCATGTTTCTGTTTGTTATAGTAAAAATCATTCCTCTTAGGAGTGTAATGACGGTCTCCTTTTCTTATACAAGAGCTAAATAATTATATATATACATGAATCTCTGGTGGCTGCCTTCTTTGGCATACCATTCATATCGTAATGAATACCTTGAAGTTCTAGTATGATTCAACGTTGTCAAAATTCCTAAATGTATAAAATTGAAATTCTATGGGTTGATTAAGATGGATTTTCCAATGTGTGACAAGTGGTAGATAGTTTATGCATTTTATATATTTGTTTTTGACTATCGTAGCCATTAACATGTTTTTCCCAATATCCTAATAAGCCAAAGGGAGTAAGTTGCTCTCTTCTCCCTAAGTTTTTAAGGATCAGCAATTAAATCTTGATTTCAATTTGGATGTAATACGAATTATTATGTATCAGGAATTCGATGAATGAAGATAAATATAGAATTGTAATATTTTTAAAAAGGGGTTTCTAAATGGTAATGGTTTGAAAATTAAGTTAATTCCATTTTTAGGTGGAAGGGATTTAATTAAATAATTGAAAGGAAGAAACATGAATTCATTTGATCTAAATAAATAAATGAATGAAAGTAAAATGGATTCACTCATTTACATTGTGGATGCCATTTGATTTGCAAGCCTACGTTTTTGTCTTTTTTGTGATAAGATTTTGGAGTATATAAATATGGTATGTCTCTTGATTTGAAGTTGTTCTTAATAAAATTGAGATCTCTGTGCTAATTTACTGGATTCGGTAATGTTCTTGAGAAATGATGAAAATATTTTATTCAAGTTAATTATCCTTGTGTGGTCGTATTTCTTAGCGAGTGATTATACGTGTAGTGTGGTGGTAAATAATAGGATTCCAATTTATTACGATGTGAAGGACTCCCTATATAACACTATAACGAGGTTTGTATTTATATGTCTAATGAAGAGTGAATTATTTATTAGTGGATCCTATAATGGTTTTGAATTTGGTGAAATAACTATGTGATTCTATATGCGCTTTGAAAACTTAATAGATTGAACTTAAGTTTTCATGTATTCTAATTTGTTGGTTGAAAAATGTTATAAAGATACATTGGTACTATATGTTTATAATTATACGATTATAGGTTTATTAAGAAGTTTGGAATTACATGGGAGGAGTAGCTTCATGTTTTGTGTGGAAATGGGTAAATGGTGTACTTAGATATTTTTAAAATGTTTTATGCAATGAAGTGAATTTATGGAACTTAACGTTAATGTTTATCTTAGTTTAAAATGACAAAATTTTCCCAATGGTACATCTTATATTTAGGAGATAGGCGTTAATAGTTTATTTCTTGTTGGTATCAAGGGAGGTTACATTGTGTTATCATCACATAAACTACCTAAAGCATCATTGAGAGCATTGTAGAGTCTAGACTGAAAGATCAGTGTCCACTTATTTTTAATTTAATGACCAGAACTCTCAATAGTCTGTTCGTAGCACTCACTTTACCCTCCATTTCACTGATCAACTAGCTGTATACATCGTCAAATTGTAGCCACAAAAATTGCTCCTCACGCATTTTTAGAAACAGTGTACATATTTGAATTTTAAATGATGAAATACAATAGAGAAGGATGGATATTTGAGCGAGAAGGATGAATATTTTTTATAGTTTCAAGTATTTATGCATAATTTAATTTGGAATGCATTGAAAGATGTGGGTTATTGTTTTATAAATCGACATGGATAGCAAATTAAATTATGTTCATATATATTTTAAAATATATATATCTTAAATTATGTTTTAATATATATTTTAAATTATATTTATATGAAAAAATATTCCTCGTTGTTTATATTTACTAGATAGAGAAATAGTATTTCCTTGTAGTACACATGCGTTGAAAGATGTTTTAGTTATATCACTCATCCAATTATATATCGAAAGGAATCCTAATTAGATACATTATATATATCAAAAGAATGGTAATCTATATTTTTGCTAAATAAAAAAGATGATTGGTGGGATAAAGTTTGGGAGAAGCTTTTAATTAAAACATAGCACTCCATTGAAATAGTGAATTGAGAAAAAATATGGAAATGTATTTCAATTACTTTGTAAATTCAGAACTATGATTCTTAGTAAGATGAGGAGCACACATGTTTTTTGATAAAAAGTAATATATACTATATATATTGGTAAAGTGTTATATATTGTATGTAGGAGGGGATGTAATCATACATTAGTATATTTGAATGAGAAAATACTTTAAATATTTTTTAAGGAAGGCATTTTTTGTGTTGTATTTATTTATGGGGAGGGTTGTATTTATATGCCTTTGTATTTTGAAGAAATACAATTGAGGCTTAGTATATTTGGGTTGCAAGGATTAAATTGGGTTGTTAGATAATTGAAAAATGTATTATATAAGTGATGTATATATTTAAGCGATCGCAATTGGTATATTTGATATAGGCATAGTATTTGTTACTTTCTTACTAGAAAAGTATTGCAAATAATGAATCTTATATTTTAAAAGGGAATGCACTTTACTCACTTTAGATTTGATGAAAAGAAAATACCACTTTTTATAAGATTGAAAAGAGAATGCATTTATAGAAATTACATTTTTATATGATTCCATTAAAAGAGTATTTGATGATTGTTGCAATGGTGTTTCGGTAATATCTATTTATTCAATATGGATATAGTGAGTTGTGATTATTGTGCAGTGCTATATCTATTTATTTAATATGGATATAGAGTTGCGATTATTATATTATGCTCAAGTTTAAATAACATAACTTTATATGTATTGTAATGTATAAAGCTGTGAGTTATTTTACATGTTGGAGTTTATATAAATTACAAAGATTTGATTCGATTCATGATGACTTTGCATTCATTAGCAAATACTCTTTTTGTGATTTACGTAACGGGGAATATGATGCAAATACAGTTAAACATCATTTTACACACATGTATGTTCTACTCTGTGAAGTATTGATTATATGAATACAAAATTTTGTGTTTATGTATAGCTTATAGTTTAAATAGCATGATCGCCGAAGTACACAAACTAGTATTAGTAGATTCATATGTTTGAATGCATGTAAGCTACTTTACATAATTATAAATGCTTAAATAAATGCATGAAAAGTGGAGTTGTGTCAGAAGATATGTTGCGAATGTACGTAATGGATAAACCAGGTAAATGGGAAGAATATTTGCATTTGGTAGAATTTGCTTATAATAATGGGTACCAAGCTTCTTTGAAAATGAGCCCATTTGAAGTTTTGTATGGCCATAAATGTCTCACTCCTGTGTCTTGGGATAACCCTGCCAATAGGATTGTTCTAGGACCAGACATGTTAAAAGAAATGGAACAAATGGTGAAAGAGGTGCAACAAAACTTAAAAGTTTCCGAAGATCGGAAAAAAAGTTACGCAGATTTAAAATGAACTCCAAGAGAGTTCAATGTGGGAGATCACGTATACCTAAAGGTAAAGTCAAAGAAGTGTTCTTTGAGTTTGGGAAGATGTTCCAAGTTGGCACTAAGGTATTGTGGACCTTTTGAAGTGTTAGCTAAGATAGGGCTGGTAGCCTATCAGCTTGCACTTCCACCTAATATAAAAGTACATGATGTATTTCATGTTTCATTGTTAAAAAAAAATATATATATACATGATGCTACTCATATAATTGACTCGAATGTGATTCAGGTAGAACCCGAGGTTGAGTTCCAGACCAAACCTTTCCGCCTTCTAGACAGGAAGGAATGTATGCTCAGGAATCGAGCCATCATTCAAATAAAAGTGCAATGGAAGCACTTCAGCCCTGAAGAGGCAACTTGGGAAATGGAGGATAAAATGTGGGAAGCATATCCCTCCATGTTCTAGAATGAGAAAGCGAGCTCAGAATAAAAAGAACACCGAGGACAGTGTTAACAATAAGGGGGGGAGAAATGTAATACCCCCATGACATTACTTTTATTTTTCATGTTTTGAAAAATTATTATTTTTATTATGTAATGAGTTATAAAACTCAAAGACCAAAAATAACATTTGCACAAACAAACATTTTATTTATTTATTAATAAAGAAAATGACACTTGGAGAACTCAACTACATGAGGGGACACCAACCATGGCACCAAAGCACATGTGTAAGCAAGCTATACTAATTGATACCAATCAAATCCAATCCAAAACTCAACAACCAGACAAGATCCTAAATCATAGGGATTTAGAGATCTGATTGGAGATTTGATTGGGATGGCATAAGACCTGGGCAAAATCTATATATATGAGTGCACTGAAATAGCATGGGACGCCGTGTTGTGCATGGAGAAACTCTGCTGTGAATGCATGTGTTGAGTGTTTCTCTTGTTTCATAAGTCCATCGCTTAGCTTGTTACAGACTCTGAGAGAGAGTGCCGCGTGGAAGATTTCTTGTTGTAGCTTGTTACGGACTCGAGGATTGAGTGTGGCAAGGAAGTTACTTGCTGTTCTGGTGCATGGTTGGTGATCCAGCTTGGGGGTGGAGCAGAGCAAACCGTTGATTTGCTGCCTCCTATGGTTGGGAGGAGTTGATTCTCCAAGTGTGTTTCCCTTGGATTCAAGTAAGTAGATCTAATTTTGTTTCTCCTATACTTCAGCTTGACTTATGGTTATTTACATTATCAGTAAAATATCTTGAAAATCAGAACAAACAAAAGTCTCTTTTGATTAATTAGAATATTTTCTGATGTATTGTTTATGCTGGGGATGTTACAAGGGTGGTGAACAATGATGCGTTAGGACAAAAACAAATTAGTTTAAAATTACCTATATAGCACCATTAGAATTTACCTAGTTCAATTATGCTAGCAACATTAAAGAACATCCATGAAGTAATCTATAGTGGGAACCCACCACCCATACAACTTCGAAGTAGCTAGTGACATTGTGAATCTAGAAGCCATACCACATAAATTAGCTCTGAATGTAATTCTATGTATCGCATATGCGATATGAATAATCCATAACGCATATGCGATATAACGCACATGCGATATAGCTTATCCATATCGCATATGCGTTATATCGCATATGCGATATGGATAAGCTATATCGCATATGCGTTATATCACATATGCGTTATTCGAAAATTTAAATAATTGGAGGGATTAAGGTTTGGCATTAGGTTTGGAAGCAGCTTCAGAATACCGAACCTATTGGCTAGGACAAATCAACCAGGGCTATTGCTTGTCTTTTAGAACTCTATCAATATGCTCAGATTAGATCCCATGTTTTGATATGACATACATAATATTTTTTTATGAAAATGTACAATATTGTAGAGTACTAAATGACGATTCTGAATATATAAATTTTTTCCTTCAAAAATATGTTTTATTTATTTATAATTATTTTTCTAAATGACACACGTTAGTTTTCAAAAATACATACATCGATTGTTTGTTATATAAATTTTTATTTCCATCACCATTTCCCATAAAAACTATATGGTGCACTAGACGAGATCAATCTCTGTGATCTTATATTAAGAAATCAAGGATTTCATTAAGTTTTTCCCCTAAAGTGTTGCACCCACACATAAGGTTTTAATTTCAAGCTTTTCTGACTTCAATAATTAATAATAATAAAATGTAATTGATGAAAAATTCCGAATAAATAGTGTTGCACTAGGCCCATATGTCCTTTATATGTCTGCAAGAGTTTATCCCAAATGGACATCATTTACCTCATATATTGCTGCACCCGCACAAACATATATGTTAAGATGTGCTGAAAATTTTAAAATGCACTTTCACAGAAACTAATTTTATAATCATTTGCACACATTTTCTCTACACAAATGCTATATATTATGAAACTTGATTCAATTACCTATCTTTTCTCTTTTTACTTCATCTTCAAATAATTTAGGGAAGTACCCCTAATTGTCACCTAAAATCAGAGTTTTCCGTTTATTCCAGTATCATGTGGCATCTAAAGTGTCCTTAAAGGAGTCCATGATTGTGCATCAGCCCTTAAATTATTGTTAGTATTTTTGGGAAGGAAATAATTTCAGTTTTTTTTACATTGCATACATGTCTTTTATATTATTTATTGTCTTTAAAGAAAGATAATTAATAAGAGTTTTATTACTTCTAATAAAATTAAAATTATCATACTTAAATCCAATAATTTTTCATAGTTTTAAGGCAATTTATATATAGTGATAACATCATGCATATTAAATTCTGAAAGCAAAACAATTGAAATTTTATCATGAAAAAAATTATAAAGTTTTATATTTAATTGTAATTAGATAAAAAGACCTTCACAACTAAAACTCTTCAAGAAATTTGTTGTGCTTCCCCTTAACATGTGGCACTATGTATGTTTCATATTTTTATCAAAATGAAAGGGAGATCCTCCTACCATGATCTTAAAAAACTAGTTTAATTCATTGTCTATGTGAATATCTTCACCCTCTCATTTGCAACATCAAAACGTTATGAACAAAAACATATAATTGATCAATTATAGATAACAATAATAAAATGACACATGAACAGTAAACATGTTAAAATAAAACACGTACTTATCGCTCTTTGTTTCCATCACCCTTAATATCTTCCTCCTTTGGAAATATGACACGGTGATTATGAAAAATATGTTTCTAGAAAGGGTCATTCCCCAGTAGAAAACATTGATCCCTATCCAACACATCTCATTAAAAGGATGGATGTAGTGACAGAAACTATTTATTCTATTTGTTGTTCTCCTATACTCAAGATATTTCTATACCATTAAAAATAAATCCGGCACAACCGCAACCCAAGAGGGATTCATTTACACATAAAGAAGAACTCACTAGAGATACCCAAATTAGGTGATACAATGTAACATCCCCAGCATAAACGATACATCAGGAAATATTTTAATTAATCAAAAGAAACACAAACAAAGGGTTTGTTTCGACTCTCGAGATATTTTATTGATCATGCAAATAACGATAAGTCAAGCCGAAATATATGTGAAACTAAATCAGATCTACTTACTTGAATCCAGGGGAAACACGCTTGGAGAATCAACTCCTCCCAACGATAGGAGGGAGCAACTCAACGGTTTGCTCCGCTCCACCCCCAAGACGGATCACCAACCATGCAGCAGAACAACAAATAACTTCCTCGCGGCACTCTATCCTCAGAGTCCGTAACAAGCTACAACAATAAAACTTCCACGCGACACTCTCTCTCAGAGTTCGTAACAAGCTAAGCGATGGACTTATGAAACGGGAGAAACACTCAACACATGCATTCACAGCAAAGTTTCTCCATGCACAACACGACGTGCCATGCTATTCCAGTGCACCCATACATAAATCTTTTGCCCAAGTCTTATGCCATCCCAATCAAATCTCCAATCAGATCTCTAAATCCCTATGATTTAGGATCTTGTCTGGTTGTTGAGTTTTGGATTGGATTTGATTGGTATCAATCAGTCTAGCTTGCTTACACATGTTCTTTGGTGCCATGTTGGTGTCCCCTCATGTAGTTGAGTTCTCCAAGTGTCATTTTCTTTATTAATAAATAAATAAAATGTTTGTTTGTGTAAATGTTATTTCAGTCTTTGAGTTTTATAACTCATTACATAAAAAAATTTAATTTTTCAAAACATGAAAAATAAAAGTAATGTCATTGGGGTATTACATTTCTCCCCCCTTATTTTTAACACCGTCCTCGGTGTTCTTTTTATTCTGAGCTCCCTTGCTCATTCTGGAACATGGAGGGATATGCTTCCCGTATTTTATCCTCCATTTCCCAAGTTGCGCCTTCAGGGCTGAAGTGCTTCCATTGCACTTTTATTTGAACGATGGCTCAATTTCGGAGCATACGTTCCTTCCTGTCTAGAATGCAGAAAGCTTTGGTCTGGAACTCATCCTCAGGTTATACCTGAATCACATCCCATTCAATTATATTAGTATCATGTATATATATTTTAACAATGAAACATGAAATACATCATGTACTTTTATATTAGGTGGAAGTGCAAGTTGATTGGCTACCGGCCCTATCTTAGCTAACACTTCAAAAGATCCACAATACCTTGTCGCCAGTGTGGAACACCTTCCCAAACTCAAGGAACTCTTCTTAAACTTTACCTTTAGATATACGTGATCACCAAATGTTGAACTCTCTTGGAGTTCGTTTTAAATCCGTGTAACATTTCTGCTGATCCTGGGCAACTTTTAAATTTGGTTGCACTTCCTTGACAATTTTTTTTGGGTAGTGCAATCAAACAATGCTTCAATGCATACATGTTTTCTTGTAACCATACTTTTTCCTCTTCCACATACAAGAATATAAACATGTTAATCATTATTTGAAGATTCTAAACATTTTACATATCACCCCAAGCAGATATCAACATCTTACCAATATAGAGAACACGCTTATTATTTCGTCTTCATAACATTATATGTTCCAGCTTGGTTAAGCCCTTATATATTTTGAGGTAAATACATCACTTATATAGTACATTTTTCAATTATCTAACAACCCAATTTAATCCTTGCAACCCAAATATAGTAAGCCTCAATTGTATTTCTTCAAAATACAAAGGCATATAAATACAATCCTTCCCATAAATAATTACAACACACAAAATTCCTTCCTTCAAAAATATTTAAAGTATTTTCTCATCCAAATATACTAATGTATAATTACATCCCCTCCTACATACAATATATAACACTTTAACAATACATATAGCATATTGTAACTTCCCCAAGTCAATAAAATAAAATTTTCCCATTCAAAACTTCTTAAATGTGACAAACCCCAAGTTAGTACAATAATAGAACATAAAAATATTCCTCTCGATGGTTACTTATGAAGTTCGTTACCACTACCCTTAATACTTTTGAGAGATAACTACCCATACTGTACATAGCTTCACCGAAAGGTGTTAGTCATCGAGACAAAACATGTAATCTATGAAATAAACATAACCCAATGTATTTAAATCCTTCATAAGGTTAATAGTTAACACATTAGGTGGATACCTTAATAAACGATTCTAGTCTTTGTGCCACGTTCGACTATATAACATGTTATAACACTAAATAACCAAATCTTCGTTTCAATTTGAAACGTTCATATGGGACATTCGGCAATTCACAACATTCGATCATCAGTTAAATCCAACAAGGTACATAAGATAAATACATCAAGATCACATACAATGAGAGTACACAAGATCCAGATCACAAAATATGGAGCACAACCAGAGTACACAAAATCAAATACATCAAGAGCATAAAGGATCGAGACAAATGTACATGGTTCACCCAATTCATAGGTTACGTCCACCAAAATTGTCACATCGTGTAATATTTATTAGAAAAGGGTTACAATCCGCGACATCAATGTCGCCATACTTTCTTTTGTTCTTCTCATAAACTCTCTCACCGAGAGTATTTCTAACCTATTCAAACTTAAAGAGATTTTATATAAATTATATATATCCAACATTATACATCAGCATCTTTATTTTCTTTTGATATATATATATATATATATACCTTACCTATCAACATCTTTATCATCCTTTTAAGATATATATATATATATATATATATATATATATATAAACATCTTCACTTGTATATACAACATTATATATAGCCTCTTTGATACATATAAAGAATTTTTATTATAAATAAAACATAATAAAACATTATATACTATATTATATAAAACATATATATATAAACCTTACGTATCAACATCTTTATCATCCTTTTGAGATCTATCAGATATTATATATATACAAAACTTCATATATAAACAACTTTACTTGTATATAAAACATTATATATAACCTCTTTAATACATATAAAGCATCTTTATTATAAATAAAACATTATATATAAAACCTTTAATATATAATATCATAGCGGGACTTCTTCTCTTACTCAATTAATCTCTCAAAATAAACTATAATCCCATTTCCAACCGATAAAGGATGCACCCATTTGGCATTAGATTCTTAGAAGATAAAGCAACGTGTTTTTTTTCTATATTGAAAAGCCATACTCGGTGAAGGAAAGGTTTTTGTTGACTGAAAGTCTTAATATGATCACCGTATCTAAGTTGTATGATATTTATCCTTTGCTAAAGGATTTCAAAATGATGGCTAGCAAGGATAGCTCAAATAGCCAAAGCGATGAAACTTTAGGAAAAGCTAAGAAGATGAAATCTTTTCAAAACGAACAAATCATATCAACTGTCGATATTCACGCACCGACATCAATAATTGCTACAGTTGTAGGATAATTATTCTTTCGATGACTTGCTAAACAGAAAACTACAAAAGAAACATGCACATGTTAGTTGTGGATTTTGCAACCCGCTTAATATGCAATTCCATATGCATAGTATTTTGAGAAACCTTCGACATTTACACCATATCTTGACAAATCGTAAGTTTGGATTTGGACTCAATATTAACACATCCTCTATATATTAATTACTCAATTTTTATTTGCAAAATCTGAAGAAAGGGAAGAGCTACAACCAAAATCTGATTTCTAAATCTAAACTTTGATACAGGGTGCTTTGATTTGCATTTTCCTCCGATACAAAGAATTTGTATTCTTTTAACAAGAGGTACACATTGAGTCTACCTTCCCCAATTTCTTAATGGAACAAAAAGAGTGACCTTGCGAATAATCCAACTACACAGATCAAATACACAGATCATAATACACAGCCATGTATTACTCTCTTGGATAAAACGCAGTCTAAGGTTTATCTGGATCTGAAATGCAATCCAAAAATTGACAGGGGAGTGCTAGATCTTTTAATTAATTTAATTTATAAGAGGATAATCTTATTAAAATATCATTCAATTTATAAAAGAGTAATCAACCACTTTCAAAATTATCGAATACTTACTTCATAAAGGAATAAAATATGGTATATAACTGTGACAAAAAAAAATCTGTATAATTCACATGAAATATATATATATATATATAAGTCCTTTTTATAAGAACGCATACCCATAACTGCTTATACTAATATATTTCCACACAAAAGCAATGAGATTGTTTTGTCTTTATATCTCAAATATATATATTAACCACAATAATGCAAAATAATCGTATGCAATTAAATGTAGGATCATATTTGAGTTATGCAAATATTTATATATATTCTAGAGATCAAATTCCAGGTTATAGATTTAATGTAGACCTTTATAGATTTTAATGCAGTGTAAAAAAAAATCCAATGTGGTACTTTGGAATTGAATCAAGGGCAGACCTTTGTAAAATGAAAACAGAGTATAGATCAACGAGACTATATGCAACTGCATGTCGAGAGATATTTGTAATTTGAAAGCACAATATAGATCAAAGCCGATCTTTGTAAATGCAAGCCCAGATATTAAAAGGGTTTGATATAATTTTAAAACCTCAGATCAAAATGAAAGTTCGGTAAATCCAAAAAAACGTTTTCGACCATCATCAATTTAGACTTGGATTGGATAGATTCATAAAAAATTTGGGGAAAACATCATTGCAAACCAATGGGAAACATTGCAGAGTTTTTCACCACTCCCCAATGGGGAAGCATTGCAGAGTTTTGACACTTCAACTCAGATCGAAGAGGAACATATTAGTATTTAAGATCTGTACTTACTAAAATCTATGTGGACAAGGGAAATATATATGCAAAAGAAATATCCACGTAGATATGAGCACACACATCCAAAATTACAGATAAACATAAAAACATAGACACTGTAAATCGTATGACCAGTTATATAGATTGGGAACGTTCTGGGTAACCATCAACGCAGGATTGGATCATCATATCTGATTTTACAGTAATTTGTAGAACAAACAATCTCAATTTATAAAACCAACACATGATGGGGTTTAACAGGATTAACCGATTGAAGTTTAGAAATTTTGGTAAACAACGCAGTCTCACATTAGACGCAACTGTAAAACATGATTGGAAAATCCTTCAAGTCTATCACAGATCTAGAAATAAATTATAAAGATGCAATGCATATATGAAATTGTGAGAAGTGTTCAGTTTTGTGAGGTATGTACTCAAGGCCGATGCTGGAATCCCGTACGGTAATCAGATCTATAAAGTTAAGAAACCATATGTAGAGATTGAACTGAAGGTTACAAAATGCAGCATACATTATATATCCAAAAGTAACAAAGCATACAAAGAATGGATCTGGACGTAGACAAGGGAAGTCGAGAATCCAATTCTATAATTATAAAATAAAATGTCGTAAATGAAAAGACAATGGTTTTAGATTATGCAGACAGAGGCGAATCGAGCTTTTATAATAAAAATAAACATATATTACAGTTCCATAAAGGGAAATGCTAACACAGGAAGTTAAAAACTATATCTGTACTTATAAAATAAAATGCAGTAACTAAAGACAATAGAGGCATATTTTCCTTAAAAGAAAAAACGTTTCAGCAGACTGGTAGTCTATAGATATTTTTGTTTCATATTAAATTGACAAAGTAATTATCCATCTGGTTCCACAGAACATAGAGGCGATCGATATTCACACACCGACATCAATAATTGCAATGGTTGTAGGATGATTATTCTTTCGATGACTTTCTAAACAGAAAACTACAAAAGAAACATGCACATGTTAGTTGTGGATTTTGCAACCCACTTAATATGCAATTCCATATGCATAGTATTTTGAAAAACCTTTGACATTTACACCATATCTTGACAAATCGTAAGTTTGGATTTGGACACAATATTAACACATCCTCTATATATTAATTACTCAATTTTTATTTGCAAAATCTGAAGAAAGGGGAGACCTACAACCAAAATCTGATTTCTAAATCTAAACTTTGATACAGGGTGCTTTGATTTGCATTTTCCTCCGATACAAAGAATTTGTATTCTTTTAACAAGAGGTACGCATTGAGTCTACCTTCCCCAATTTCTTAATGGAACAAAAAAAGTGACCTTGCGAATAATCCAACTACATAGATCAAATGCACAGGTTCATACACAGATCAGAATACACAGCCATGCATTACTCTCTGGGATAAAACATAGTCTAAGGTTTATCTGGATCTGAAATGCAATCCAAAAATTGACAGGGGAGTGCTAGATCTTTTAATTCATTTAATTTATAAGAGAATAATCTTATTAAAATATCATTCAATTTATAAAAGAGTAATCAACCACTTTCAAAATTATCGAATACTTACTTCATAAAGGAATAAAATATGGTATATAACTGTGACAAAACAAATCTGTATAATTCACACGAAATATATATATATAAGTCCTTTTTATAAGAACGCATACCCATAACTGCTTATACTAATATATTTCCACACAAAAGCAACAAGATTGTTTTGTCTTCATATATCAAATATATATATTAACTACAATAATGAAAAAGAATCGTATGCAATTAAATGTAGGATAATATTTGAGTTATGAAAATATTTATATATATTCTACAGATCAAATGCCAGGTTATAGATTTCATGCAGACCTATATATATTTTAATGTAGCGTAAAAAAAATCCAACGCAGTACTTTGGAATCGAATCAAGTGCAGACCTTTGTAAAATGAAAATAGAGTATAGATCAACGCAGACTATATGCAACTGCATGCCGAGAGATATTTGTAATTTGAAAGAACAATATAGATCAAAGCAGATATTTGTAAATGCAAGCCGAGATATTAAAAGGGTTTGATATAATTTTAAAACGTCAGATCAAAATGAAAGTTTGGTAAATCCAAAAAAACGTTTTCGACCATCACCAATTTAGACTTGGATTGGATAGATTCATAAAAAATTTGGGGAAAACATCATTGCAAACCAATGCGAAACATTGCAAAGTTTTTCACCACTCCCCAATGGGGAAGCGTCGCAGAGTTTTGAAACTTCAACTCAGATCGAAGAGGAACATATCAGTATTTAAGATCTGTACTTACTAAAATCTATGTGGGCGAGGGAAATATATATGCAAAAGAAATATCCACGCAGATCTGAGAACACACATCCAAAATTATAGATAAACATCAAAACATAGACACTGTAAATCGTATGACCAGTTATATAGATTGGGAACGTTCTGGGTAACCATCAACGCAGGATTGGATCATCATATCTAATTTTACAGTAATTGCAGAACAAACAATCTCAATTTATAAAACCAACACATGATGGGGTTTAACAGGATTAACGGATTGAAGTTTAGAAATTTTTGTAAACAACGCAGTCTCAGATTAGACGCAACTGTAAAACGTGATTGGAAAATCCTTCAAGTCTATCACAGATCTAGAAATAAATTATAAAGATGTAATGCATATATGAAATTGTGAGAAGTGTTCAGTTTTGTGAGGTATGTACTCAAGGCCGACGCTGGAATCCCGTACGGTGATCAGATCTATAAAGTTAAGAAACCATATGTAGAGATTGAACTGAAGGTTACAAAATGCAGCATACATTCTAGATCCAAAAATAAAAAAGCATACAAAGAATGGATCTGGACGCAGACAAGGGAAGTCGAGAATCCATTTCTATAATTATAAAATAAAATGTTGTAAATGAAAAGACAATGGTTTTAGATTATGCAGACAGAGACGAATCGAGCTTTTATAATAAAAATAAACATATATTACAGTTCCATAAAGGGAAATGCTAACACAGGAAGTTAAAAACTAGATCTGTACTGATAAAATAAAATGCAGTAACTAAAGACAATAGAGGCATATTTTCCTTAAAAGAAAAAACGTTTCAGCAGACTTGTA
Source organism: Pseudotsuga menziesii (assembly GCA_001517045.1). Taxonomy (NCBI): domain Eukaryota; kingdom Viridiplantae; phylum Streptophyta; class Pinopsida; order Pinales; family Pinaceae; genus Pseudotsuga; species Pseudotsuga menziesii. The sequence goes on from LPNX010713884.1 coordinate 43,889, forward strand.
GTCTATAGATATTTTCGTTTCATATTAAATTGACAAAGTAATTATCCATCTGGTTCCACAGAACATAGAGGAGATCAACTGTCGATATTCACACACCGACATCAATAATTGCAATGGTTGTAGGATGATTATTCTTTCGATGACTTGCTAAACAGAAAACTACAAAAAAAACATGCACATGTTAGTTGTGGATTTTGCAACCCACTTAATATGCAATTCCATATGCATAGTATTTTGAAAAACCTTCGACATTTACACCATATCTTGACAAATCGTAAGTTTGGATTTGGACTCAATATTAACACATCCTCTATATATTAATTACTCAATTTTTATTTGCAAAATCTGAAGAAAAGGGAGACCTACAACCAAAATCTGATTTCTAAATCTAAACTTTGATACAGGGTGCTTTGATTTGCATTTTCCTCCAATACAAAGAATACAATTGTATTCTTTTAACAAGAGGTACGCATTGAGTCTACCTTCCCCAATTTCTTAATGGAACAAAAAAAGTGACCTTGCGAATAATCCAACTACATAGATCAAATACACAGGTTCATACATAGATCAGAATACACAGCCATGTATTACTCTCTTGGATAAAACATTGTCTAAGGTTTATCTGGATCTCAAATGCAATCCAAAAATAGACAAGGGTGTGCTAGATCTTTTAATTCATTTAATTTATAAGAGGATAATCTTATTAAAATATCATTCAATTTATAAAAGAGTAATCAACCACTTTCAAAATTATCGAATACTTACTTCATAAAGGAATAAAATATGGTATATAACTGTGACAAAACAAATCTGTATAATTCACACGAAATATATATATATAAGTCCTTTTTATAAGAACGCATACCCATAACTGCTTATACTAATATATTTCCACACAAAAGCAACGAGATTGTTTTGTCTTCATATCTCAAATATATATATTAACCACAATAATGCAAAAGAATCATATGCAATTAAATGTAGGATAATATTTGAGTTATGAAAATATTTATATATATTCTAGAGATCAAATGCCAGGTTATAGATTTAATGCAGACCTTTATAGATTTTAATGCAGCGTAAAAAAAATCCAACGCGGTACTTTGGAATTGAATCAAGCGCAGACCTTTGTAAAATGAAAATAGAGTATAGATCAACGCAGACTATATGCAACTGCATGCCGAGAGATATATGTAATTTGAAAGCACAATATAGATCAAAGCAGATCTTTGTAAATGCAAGCCCAGATATTAAAAGGGTTTGATATAATTTTAAAACCTCAGATCAAAATGAAAGTTTGGTAAATCCAAAAAAACGTTTTCGACCATCATCAATTTAGACTTGGATTGGATAGATTCATAAAATATTTGGGGAAAACATCATTGCAAACCAATGGGAAACATTGCAGAGAGTTTTTCACCACACCCTAATGGGGAAGCGTTGCAGAGTTTTGAAACTTCAACTCAGATTGAAGAGGAACATATCAGTATTTAAGATCTGTACTTACTAAAATCTACGTGGGCAAGGGAAATATATATGCAAAAGAAATATCCACGCAGATCTGAGCACACACATCCAAAATTACAGATAAACATCAAAACATAGACACTGTAAATAGTATGACCAGTTATATAGATTGGGAACGTTTTGGATAACCATCAACGCAGGATTGGATCATCATATCTGAGTTTATAAAACCAACACATGATGGGGTTTAACAGGATTAACGGATTGAAGTTTAGAAATTTTGGTAAACAACGCAGTCTCAGATTAGATGCAACTGTAAAACGTGATTGGAAAATCCTTCAAGTCTATCACAGATCTAGAAATAAATTATAAAGATGCAATGCATATATGAAATTGTGAGAAGTGTTCAGTTTTTTGAGGTATGTACTCAAGGCCGACGATGGAATCCCGTACGGTAATCAGATCTATAAAGTTAAGAAACCATATGCAGAGATTGAACTTAAGGTTACAAAATGCAGCATACATTCTAGATCCAAAAATAACAAAGCATACAAAGAATGGATCTGGACGCAGACAAGGGAAGTCGAGAATCCAGTTCTATAATTATAAAATTAAATGTCGTAAATGAAAAGACAATGGTTTTAAATTCTGCGGAGAGAGACGAATCGAGCTTTTATAATAAAAATAAACATATATTACAGTTCCATAAAGGGAAATGCTAACACAAGAAGTTAAAAACCAGATATGTACTAATAAAATAAAATGCAGTAACTAAAGATCATAGAGGCATATTTTCCTTAAAAGAAAAAACGTTTCAGCAGACTAGTAGTCTATAGATATTTTCGTTTCATATTAAATTGACAAATTAATTATCCATCTGGTTCCATACAGAACATAGAGGCGATTCTGCACCAATACGCAAAGATATACTTACGGATCTGGTTTTGAGATCATAACTTAAGTGACCTGGGAGGCCTAGGGGGCTTCAGAGGTTTTATTTTTGCCACAGGGTTTCATGTGGGTTCTGACATTTTCAATCCCCAAATTCTCCAAGCACACCGGCCTTGTATTTCTTGGCTTTTCTCCTCTGTTACTATCCGGATTTGCAGACTTCAATGGCTTTGCTGCCGGCTTAGCCAACGCCGACTTGGTATTGAAACTGAAATGGATTTTAGCTGTTCCAGTTGCAAGAATTGACCCATTAAAGGTCCGAACAAAATCTCCTCGAGTTATGCGGTTCCAGGCCTTGCCAAGTAGTCTCGTTGCAAAAGACCAGAAATAACTCCCCCCATCGTTGATTTCCCTGCCACTTTCTATATCTAATCCCAAATCCCCTCACGTATCTCTTGCTTTGGGAGAAAACTACGCGTTTGGTTCCTAAGACCAGAAATAACTACCACCATCGTTGATTTCCCTGCCACTTTCTATATCTAATCCCAAATCCCCTCACGTATCTCTTGCTTTGGGAGAAAACTACGCGTTTGGTTCCTCTTTTGGACCTTCAGTTCTCAGATCCCGGTGGGCATGTGCGTCTGATTTGCACGTCTTATCAGAGCAGAAATCAATCTGATTGTTCAATGGGCATGATTTAACTTTCAAGACAAATTTATCATGACTATTACTGTGAAAACCCAAATCATCGACTTCAACCTTATAATCACTATTGGCCATGCAGTCAGCAATCATAGGGACAAAAGCTTCATTATTGTTATTGAGATGGGGGTTGAAATACGGAGCTTTTGGGGTTTTAGATTGAATGGAATCCTCTTAACTGGCCATTTACATGAACCCAAACAACATTGTATATTGACAGATAAAGAATTATAAACAAATGGGCATATAGGAGACAAGGAAAACAAGCTACAAGCCTACAACTATTAGGCCAAAAACAATGGGCCAAATTGAAAAGTGAATTCAAACCAGTGGACTTCACATTTCAGCCCAAAAACCAGATAGAACTGAAACTTCTTGGATTCAAAGTACTTGCAGAGCTGAGAAGAGGGGGGGTGGGCAGATTGAAAAGGAGTGATGGGTATGGGAGTCTCTCTGCCTGGCTTGCTATCAGAATTTGACAGGGACAGAGACATGAATTCCTCTGGATTCCTATAGATTAACAAGATAAACAATTCAATTAAAGGAAGCACAATTTTGCAGAAGTACAAAAGTTCCTGCTTACATTTTTTTTTAACAGTCAAACGTAACCCATTTCAATGGATGGAATAGACTAGAGGACATTGGTTCCCATTCACATTTTTATAGAGTCGTAAAAGACAAAATTGTATAAATTAACTATCTCATATCCTCATATTGGAGTGGCTTACAAATTATTTTAACCTCGGTGACAACAGAAAACGCAGTTTGCCACAAAACCAAACCCCATTGCAAGTGCAAAACTCCATCAAATAAATTAGAAATCTATGCCAAAATATCTATCAATTCCAATTTCACCACAGAGTATCACACTGACATCTACAAAATCAGAAAATCTTACAAAAATCATAAACCTCAAATTAAACTATATAAAACCTAAAAAAAATAAGCAAACCCTTTAAACGAATAATAAGCTTATGGTCCTAGTGTTTGAACCATGCTCTGATACCATATGTAACATCCCCAGCATAAACAATACGTCAAAAAAGATTTTAATTAATCAAAAGAAACACAAACAAAGGGTTTGTTTCGACTCTCGAGATATTTTATTGATCATGCAAATAACCATAAGTCAAGCCGAAATATATGAGAAACTAAATCAGATCTACTTACTTGAATCTAGAGGAAACACACTTGGAGAATAAACTCCTCCCAACCATAGGAGGGAGCAACTAAATGGTTGGCTCCGCTCCACCCCCGAGCTGGATCACCAACCATGCACCAGAACAACAAATAACTTCCTCGCGGCACTCTATCCTCAGAGTCTGTAACAAGCTACAACAAGAAAACTTCCACACGGCACTCTCTCTCAGAGTCCGTAACAAGATAAGTGATGGACTTATGAAACCGGAGAAACACTCAACACATGCATTCACAACAAAGTTTCTCCATGCACAACACGATGTCCCGTGCTATTCCAGTGCACCCATACATATAGCTTTTGCCCAGGTCTTATGCCATCCCAATCAAATCTCCAATCAGATCTCTAAATCCCTATGATTTAGGATCTTGTTTGGTTGTTGAGTTTTGGATTGGATTTGATTGGTATCAATGAGTCTAGCCTGCTTACACATGTTCTTTGGTGCCATGGTTTGTGTACCCTCATGTAGTTGAGTTCTCCAAGTGTCATTTTGTTTATTAATAAATAAATAAAATGTTTGTTTGTGCAAATGTTATTTTAGTCTTTGAGTTTTATAACTCATTACATAATAAAAATAACAATTTTTCAAAACATGAAAAATAAAAGTAATGTCATGGGGGTATTACATACAAGAATCTATATTTCTAGTTGATATTCCATAAGTGTGGTAAATTTTTAGATGATTTGGGCCGATGGGAAATTGGAGAAAAAACAATGAGGGATTGTTCTTCCATGCACGAAACCTCAATAATGGTAAAACTTTGATCATGCTTGGAATTTATATGGATTTGATTTCAAATTTATAGCACTCAACAGGGTCATTTTTGGTACAGTATCATCTTTCCTCTCCTAGAATTTCACTTCAGAAAAATGTGGTATAGTGATGAGATAGCTAATTAAGATCAAATGTTGGTGCATGGAAATCCAAGATTCCATATCGAGTGCATGCAGGGTTAAAACAACAAGAAAAGAAGAAAGTCACAAATTTCAATGGCTACGAGAGGTACCATTTGAAAAGGTGAGGCATGGTTGAAGTAAATCCTTCGCAAGCGTACACATATGAAACCAAGATAAGAAACTAGATAACCTAAAAAGTTATAGTCCAAACACGTTCTTTGTTTCTGATTCTAGGTAATAAGATATGTATTTTTTTGTTGACTAGGACAATCTACATCTATCGCTAAGATGGTACTTGCGCGACACAGGGTCCAGGGATCCATTTCTGCTACCATTATACCCCTAGGTGCCCCACACTTGACCACAAGAAATAGGGCAAAGGTAAACCCATGTGGGACTTGATCTCGTGACCTCCTTTACAACAAGTGGCCTTGTATTAAGCGATGACGATGAGCCACTCCTTTTCGAGCTTAGGAAATTCCATTTTGAAAACCATAGAAACGAGTTCATTACCCAATGCTTCACTATGCCTTAGAAGAATAACTACTAGATGTGAGTATTTGATTTTGTGTACCTAAATACATATCCCAATACCATTGGCGGATCCAAAGCACACCCCATGCCAAAAGGCTATATACATGTTTTGCATAGCATCGGACCTTTTTGAATTCGGAAAAGTGCTTTGTGTTTACTAGTAAATTTGTCTTCTTTTAACTCTGAGTTGTGTATCAAGTAAAGACATTGCATGGAATACATACCACAAATACATTTGAATACATTGTTTGTTGGGAATGCATACTCTTGAAGTATACTATACACTGTTCATGGAGATGATAATAGTGGCTGTAAACTATAAAGCGTTTGACTGTATATTTTACCACTTGGTTCTTCTCCTCCTAATCAGCTTCTCTTGTTGGTGGCTTCTCACATGTGTCATCCTTTACAAAAATATCTTTCATTCTTGTTTCAAGTAACTCATGCTTCTTAAATATTGGTTTTGTTGATGCGAGGAATTTCAACATTTAAAGAACCTAAACTTGAGGCTTCAATTTCAGTTCTTTTTTGTTTAATCGTGATTTTTTGTTCTTTTGATTTTGTGTTGTGTATCACATAAAGACATTGAATGGAATACGGACCAGATATACATATGCAGACTTTATGTGTTGGCAAGACGTACTCGTCAATTCCTCTATACAATGTCCATGAAGATGATAATGGTGGATGTAAACTATAAAGTGCTTGACTATATGTTTTTCCACTTGATTATTTTCCCTCTAATCAACCTCTCCTGTTGGCATATTTTCGCATGTGCCATCCTTTACAAAAAATAGTTTTAATTCTTGTTTCAAGTAACTCATTTTTGGCAAATATTGTTTTTTTGATGCGTGGAATTTCAACATTTAAAGAAGATACATTGAGGGAAGAATTTCAATTCTATATTTCCATGCTGAAGGCTTCGAGGTATATCATTCTTCCACCTTTATTCAAAATCACAGACAGACAATATTGTTGGTCACAAGGGATAAATTTATATTGGATAATGGAAGCATATATTTAAACGTTCTAATTGTTAAGCTAATGTCTTAGGTTTACCAACACCCAATTTTTGTCTTGGGTCTCTAAATGTGAGTTTTGGGATCATAGCCTGTATTATTCACCATCAATTCAAATACCAAAATTCTACAAAATTTGAAGGTCGTGATTCTTGTTTTGAAAATTGACTAAATTGGTGACCCATATTGTGCATCATTGTTGTGCACCAAGAACTCATCACTCGGCACTATATATTTTCTAGGACTAGTAACAACGTGTGACATATTTAATGGCCGCTAGTGATAGATAAAAGAATTTTATTTTCTTTTTTACGAAGGACATAAACTCATATTTTATTACATTGCTTGCATGTCTTTTATGTTGAATTATATTTTTAAAAATTACGCTCATTTTTTTTTAATTAATTTTTATGTGACTTTTAATAAAATTAAACTTATTATATAATTCAAACCATCAAACTTTTGTACTCCTACAACTTTTTAATAACTTGATAAGATCATGCATAAATTAACGTATAAAAACAAGACAATTCTAATTAATTCATGGAAATTGTGAACTAAAATTTGATATTGAATATGCAATGAGATAAAAAGACCACCATAAAGAAAACTCTTCAAGTGCTTATCCTTTATTTATCTTAATATGGGACAATATCTACGTGTCATTATCTTATGAAGGTGGAAGGCCGATCTTCGTCAATACTAATTGCTGCTAGGATGTTATAAGATAATTTAATGTGTTTTCAACATGTTGATTGAAAATGCTCGTTAGGTTTTCCTTTTCAACATCGTAAAATCTGAATAGAAATAGATGGTTTTTCAATTAGAGATAGCAATATTTCAAAGACACCTGCACAACATAAATGCTAAAATAAAATATATACTCGAAATTCTATGTTTTCATCACCCTAATCATCTTTCTCTCTTGGCGCTATAACATTGGTGTTCTGAAAAATATTCTTTGATCTAGGGCCATGTCTTAGAACGAACCACAAATCCCTATCTGACACATCCCTGTGGAAAGAAAAGTTTGCTGCACAGTTTTGGAAAAAGGCCCTTAGTTTTATCCTGCATCCTTAATGAGTTGGGACATATTATTACGATATCATGGTCTTCACCTACATTACAACGGCGGAAGGTATAGTACCACTTGCGCAAAAAATAACACATTGGAAAGATGGGGATCCACTTGCATGATATATTGTATATTTTTTATGTAGCCCTACATCGTTTTTTGATAATGGCCGCGAGCACGACTTGATTGGTGAAGTTCTACTTCCACCCCATAGTCGATTGTGTAGTGGTTTCGTCATTTGCATCTTTAGTGTGAAAATGACGTCTATAGCAACATGATAGAGTGTCACATCAACACATTAACGTTCAACATTCACTTTACCATCCACCATGCTATTTTATTTCGAGATATTTCTTTGACAAGATCATGATATTTGTGTTCCGTGTTTAAGTTGTTGGGCAAAATGGCCTTGTTTTGTTGTTGTGCGAATTGGATCGAGTGGCATTGAGCTTTCCATTCGTTCCACTTTTGTAATGCAAATTCTATTTTTTCATGAAATGGTGGATTTCCAATGTCTCATCCATGTTTAACAACCAATCCATTCGGTCAACTTAATTTAGTGAAAATTTATAAATAAAACAACCCCTAATATCTAATCGGGAGGTTTTTTTCAAATGGTGTAATAATATTATATTGCACATTTTTTTTCCTCGAAGCATTTCTCTTTCATGGAACTCCAAAGTTTTCATTGTTTGATCTTAAAATGAACATAATTTGCATGTCGTTATCAACCATTGTCGTTTCTTACATGGCTTTTCCTACAAGGTTGTTGTTTTTAGTCTTTCAAAATGCGATAAACTAGTATTCGATTTAAACGGGCAATATTCGATGGAAAGTAGTCACTTACATTTGAAAATACACGAAACAAGCTTAATCAATCACGGGAAATGATAGATATGAATCTAAATCCATTCTTAAAGTGTGTCACAATCAACTTGTTTTGTCAAGCGAGAAAAATATCACCAACACTGAGTTGGTTGATAGTTAGAGGAGGCGAGATCATTCTTTTCACTAGTATTTTTTGATCTCTTGGGCTTGCCTTTGTTGTGGTTCTTTTAGCTCTTGGAATAACTATATTTGTTAATTGTTCTTTGGTCTCTTAAATTGCAAGAGGGAAAATTCGTTTTTCTACTCAAATTGAATATGATCATTTTCGATCGATGAAATTGTAAATATCAATTATTGATAGTGCAAAATAAAGTTATACAATTAGATGTGTAGGTTTTTTAACCCATCTACATGTGAAAATAAATTATTTGTACAATCGAAATTTGCAACTACACTTAACATTTCTTGGTTGTAGGTCAATTTTTAAAACATTTAACCTTCTTCCTTTCAACAAATGTCAAGGAATTGAGCCTTTCTGTGCATGGGAATTTCGAGATTGTAACCCCTTTTGATTGCTTATATCTAGGATGGGTTAGTATTCTCATTCTTACTCTACTATCATGAAAGGAGTAGAGTAGTACCAATGGTTCCCGATAACCACACAAAAAAACTTCCTTTTCCTTTAACAACATATTCACCGGATGTGTCCTTTGGCATTCCCTTTTTCTTTACTTGCACCCATGATTCTTAATCGACATGGATGCCACATAACCAATTTGAAAGCCATGATTATAATAGTAATAATATGATTTAATATCAAAGTATAGTCGAATACCATTGAAACAAATGCACACCATTAGTTTTTTCAAGAAGCTGAGGAAACAGAGAGTGAAGCACAATGCTAAACATTGTGTGATCAAGGAATTACATTCATTATTGAATCTCTTTTGCATTGAAACATTTCCTATGCCTAGGAATGACTATGGTATAGAACCTCAGTGCGCCTACTTGAGAAGAACATGTGTCTCCTCCTAGGAGGCCATAGGTCAAATCCAGATGGGGTAGGGTATCTACACCTCTGTTTTAGTTGTTGCATCGCGGCTTAAAGAGACTTCGAGAAGGAGGTCTCATACACAAAATTGGATTTTGGCCAGGTTGTGTCCGTAAGAGTATATTGTTATTATTATTGTGATACTCAATAGTTATTTTCATATGTTATATGTCATATTGTATTTGTAGACAATGTTTAGCTACTATTGTAGGGAACAACTTTGCTAATTTTGGTGTGCTTCCTATCTATAACTGTATGGTTGTTGCACCTTAAAAAATAGATAGCATGCAACCATGATGTAATTAGCATTTTAATGGAACACTCGTTTTAACATTATGTAATGAACATTTTAATAGGATCGTTTTTAGCACAGGAAATAAAGTTTAGGCAGGTATATAGCAAAAGGGACGTGTTGCATATTTTTTTAGTGGTATTGAATCAACCCTAAATGAGTGTACTTTAAAAAAAAAAATGGACAAGGTTTTTTCTTTATCCCACCCGTAAAAAGGAAGGTAGAGGGGTAGAAGGATTAGTATAAAATGGACGATCAAAGGAAGAAGAATCATCTTTGCGCTTGGGGCAATGACGCAGCTAGTGAGGTAAAACTGAGGCGCATCAATTGCTGGTTGAAAACTATTTCCAACCCCCCTCGTTGGCCTGGGCTACGCCTTGGCCTTCGAGAATTTTTGGAGGCCCTTCTTTGGGTAGGGCCATTACAGATCTAAAATTCAAATTGATTGAGGCAACGTGATGAATCCTCCATTTTTATGCTGCATATGTGACAGATAGATTATGCTGGCTGCTGCATCAAGGTGTCTCGATTATCAGTTAGTTATTTTTTCCCCGTGCATTTCTATAAGCGATGAGAGGACGTAAATAACAATCCCTTTCTGCCTGTTATTCATTCTCTGAATTACTTGCGTATGACCCTCGCTCATTCTTGTGAACACGAGATTATCCATTCCCTGTGAATGACAAGGTAGGTTTTATGAGTCGCGTATGACCATCGCTCATGCTTGTGAACGCTAGATTATCCATTCCCCGTGAATGACAAGGTAGGTTTTATTAGTCTGGGCCAACTGAACTTCTTTCCTGCTCCGATCGAGGTAGCCCAACCCGATCGACCAAACTGAGCAGGGTTTATCCACGTTTAACATCTGCCACAATTACTATGCAAAGCAAAAACACAAAAACTTTGCCAACGGATTAAATGGGTAGGAATAGAAAACATTTGTAAGTATTATCGAAACAGTATGGGGGAGAATTCTACAAACATAACAAAACCTTGGAATAGATAAAAAACACACCCACGCAGACTTCTCATAGAGGTATTCATTTCGATATTGATGAATCGTCTGATTTGAACAGCATTATTAAGTATGCAATTGCGTAGGCGCTCACGTAGGCTCTTCGAACAGTTATGGAATCCATGTATGAACTGGGTTTGTCATTGGAAGCTTGACAGGGGGCTAGGCTTCTACAGAAAATAAAAACCACTGCTATAGAAGAAAACACCATTGCTGGTGCTTTTTTAAATTGGCACAAAACAAATCCTTCACTACATGATTGCACTTGCAACACAATAAAATCCTTCACTTCATGATTAAGACTCCCGATCCTGGCTTACTCACTTTACCAACGAGGTTTAGGTTCTCTCTTGGTATCTTGGCTGGGTCTTTCCCTTCGGCAGCATGGACTCCGGACAAGAATTGTTGTTCCTTAGCTTATCGAGCTTCAAATTTCATTTCAAAAACATTTATTTATATATGATCCATAGCCTTATCGTGTTCACCTTCCAACGTTTCGTTCCCTTTCCTTTGTAATCCTTTGACAATTTCAATTGTATTTCCCCACTGGTCCTTACAGTTTTGTTTTGCTGTTTTAGCTTTTACCATTTTCGACCTAAAACTGCATTTTTTCAATCCTTGACTTTTGTTTGTGATGTGCTGCCATGTGCCAATGGACAGGACCCTAGACTGATTAAACATTATACATCTGCTGTGACGTGAAATCCATCGTACCATTAAAAATTACATATCAGTAATCGTGTGAAACCCATCTTGCGGACAAGAGAGAGAATTATGTGGAATTCGGGAATGTTTGGAACAGAAACATGGAGAACCAACAAGGTTTCGCACAAGTTAAGAGATATATTAAAAAGCGAAAAACGCTTAGAGGTTTAAAGATATATTAAAGGTGAAAAATGCTTTCCACCTTATCGTTATTTTGTTTCCCTTGGAGGGATACAATGTGATTAATGGTTTTTGAGCATTTCTTGTTTGCTTGGTGCCTTCACGGTGTCATACATCGAGCTCTTGTTTTCTTGCATGTGGTGTTAAGGAGATCCACAGAATGTATGTTTCTTTAATCAACCTGTGGCTGCATGTATTATGCAGCATAGGTTGCTTCATAGATTTGTGAGTACCTAATTGAAAATGTTCAATTATATAGAACATAATAAGATTCAATCTGACTTGTCTAAACATACAAGGTGCCAACCAGGTTTGGGATGAGAGGACATTCAACGACATCGGTTTGGGTTTTATTATGGATGTGCTTTGCCTTGTTGATACTAAGTAGTTAGCCTTATTCAAGGCAGCATGGAGAACTTGGATATCCAGCACTTAGGCCACCCCTTTTTCCACAACCACCATTTTGAAAACCACATAAGGAGGTGCAACAACCAATGCTTCATCCCTAAGAAGCACAACTATTGTGTGTCACCATTACATGGTTTGATACCATGGATGGATCCACATCATATTACATTCAAGAGAAATCTATAAACAAATGTTGACTGAGTACAAGTGCCCTATGTTTGCTATTGATTTTGTAGTTCTTTAAATTTTGTGTTGTGTATTGCATAAAGGTTTTGCAGCGACTAGATGCCACAGAGGTATATGAAGAGAAAGTATTATTTGCTAGCTAGGAATACTCTTTAAGTCATTTATACAATGGTCATGAAAATGATAATGGTGATCGAAAACTATAAAAATCTTGACTATATGTTTTTTGTTTGACCCTATTCCTTGTAACCCAGTGTTCGTATTGGTATCATTTTTCATGTTTCGTCCTTGTGAGAGATTGCTTGCTTTCAGGTTTTTAAATATTATGTTGGTTTTGGTTATGGAGATGAGAAAATTTCATGTTCTTAGGCATCAATCTCGAGGGAATAATTCTAGTGGAATTCTTCCGTGCTAAAGGGTTCCACGTATACCACTATGCCGCATTTAATGAAAATTGCATATTAAAGTTTCTCGTTGCAAACGATAAGATTGTATTGGATAATGAAAACATATAGGTGAATGTTCTCATTGTTAGGCTAATGTTTTAAGTTTAAGAAACGTCCTTTTTCATTTCGGGTCTCTAAATGTGAATGTAGAGAACATGCGCATGGTCAATCATGCGCGATTTGGCTCTCAAAAGTCTACGGAAGTCTATTAAATTATTGTTAGTTTTTTTTCGGAAGGAAATAATTTCAGGTTTTTTTACATTGCATACATGTCTTTTATATTATTTATTGTCTTTAAAAACATATAATTAATAAGAGTTTTATTAATTCTAATAAATTTAAAATTATCATACTTAAACCCAATAATTTTTCATAGTTTTAAGGCAATTTATATATAGTGATAATATCATGCATATTAAATTCTGAAATCAAAACAATTGAAATTTTATCACGAAAAAAATTATAAAGTTTTATATTTAATTGTAATTAGATAAAAAGACCTTCACAACTAAAACTCTTCAAGAAATTTGTTGTGCTTCCCCTTAACATGTGGCACCATGTATGTTTCATATTGTTATCGAAACGAAAGGGAGATCCTCCTACCATGATCTTAAAAAACTAGTTTAATTCATTGTCTATGTGAATATCTCCACCCTCTCATTTGCAACATCAAAAGGTTATGAACAAAAACATATAATTGATCAATTATAGATAACAATAATAAAATGACACATGAACAGTAAACATGTTAAAATAAAACACGTACTTATCACTCTTTGTTTCCATCACCCTTAATATCTTCCTCCTCTCGCAATACGACATGGTGATTATGAAACATATGTTTCTACAAAGGGTCATTCCCCAGTAGAAAACGTTTGATCCCTATCCAACACATCTCATTAAAAGGATGGATGTAGTCACATAAACTATTTATTCTCTTTGTTGTTCTCCTATACTCAAGATATTTCTATACCATTAAAAATAAATCTGGCATAACCGTAACCCAAGAGGGATTCATTTACAAATAAAGAAGAACTCACTAGAGATGCCCAAATTAGGTGATACAAGAAGCTATATTTCGAGTTGATATTCCATAAGTGTGGTAAATTTTTAGATGATTTGGGCCGATGGGAAATTCGAGAAAAAACAATGAGGGATTGTTCTTCCATGCACGAAACCTCAATAATGGTAAAACTTTGATCATGCTTGGTGTTTATATGGATTTGATTTCAAATTTATAGCACTCAAGAGGATCATTTTGGTACAGTATCATCTTTCCTCTCCTAGAATTTCACTTCAAAAAAATGTGGTATAGTGATGAGATAGCCAATTAAGATCAAATGTTGGTGCATGGAAATCCAAGATTCCATATCGAGTGCATGCAGGGTTAAAACCACAAGAAATTAAGGAAGTCACAAATTTCAATGGCTACGAGAGGTACCATTAGAAAAGCTGAGGCATGGTTGAAGTAAAGCCTTCGCAAGCGAACACATATGAAACCAAGATAAGAAACTAGATAACCCGAAAAGTTATAGTCCAAACACGTTCTTTGTTTCTGATTATAGGTAATACCATATGTATTTTTTTGTTGACTAGGAGAATCTACATATAGCGCTAGGATCGTACTCACGTGACACGGGGTCCAGGGATCCATTTTTGCTACCATTATACCCCTAGGTGCCCCACACTCGACCGCAACAAATAGGGCAAAGGAAAACCTAGGTGGGACTTCATCTCGTGACCTCCTCTACAACAAGGGGCCTTTTATTAAGCGACGATGATGAGCCACTCCTTTTCGAGCTTAGGAAATGCCATTTTCAAAACCATAGAAACGAGTTCATTACCCAATGCTTCACTGTGCCTTAGAAGAATAACTACTATGCGGGTATTTGATTTTGTGTACCTAAATACATATCCCAATACCATCAGTGGATCCAAAGAACAACCCATGCCAAAAGGCTATATACATGTTTGGCATAGCATCGGTATTTTTTGAATTCGAAAAAGTGCTTTGTGTTTACTAGTAAATTTGTCTTCCTTTAACTCTGAGTTGTGTATCAAGTAAAGACATTGCATGGAGTACATACCACAAATACATTTGAATACGTTGTTTGTTTGGAATGCATACTCTTGAAGTATACTATACACTGTTCATGGAGATGATAATAGTGACTGTAAACTATAAAGCATTTGACTGTATATTTTACCACTTGATTCTTCTCCTCCTAATCGGCTTCTCTTATTGGTGGCTATTCACATGTGTCATCCTTTACAAAAATAGTTTTCA
This sequence comes from Pseudotsuga menziesii, assembly GCA_001517045.1. Taxonomy (NCBI): domain Eukaryota; kingdom Viridiplantae; phylum Streptophyta; class Pinopsida; order Pinales; family Pinaceae; genus Pseudotsuga; species Pseudotsuga menziesii. The sequence goes on from LPNX010713884.1 coordinate 59,070, forward strand.
TTCTTGTTTCAAGTAACTCATGCTTCGTAAATATTGGTTTTGTTGCTGCGAGCAATTTCAACATTTAAAGGACCTAACCTTGAGGCTTCAATTTCAGTTCTTTTTTGTTTATTAGTGATTTTTTCTTCTATTGATTTTTTGTTGTGTATCACATAAAGACATTGAATGGAATACAGACTAGATATACATATGAATACTTTATGTGTTGGCAAGGTGTACTCGTCAAGTCCTCTATACAATGTCCATGAAGATGATAATGGTTGATATAAACTATAAAGCGCTTGACTATATGTTTTTCCACTTGATTATTTTCCCGCTAATTGGCCTCTCCTTGACTTTTCTAGGACTAATAACAACGTGTGACATATTTAAGGGCACGCCGCTAGTGATAGATAAAATAATTTTCTTTTTTTTTACGAAGGACATAAACTCATATTTTATTACATTGCTTGCATGTCTTTTCTGTTGAATTATATTTTTAAAAATTACACTCATTTTTTTTTATTAATTTTTATGTGACTTTTAATAAAATTAAACTTATTATAATTCAAACCATCAAAGTTTTGTACTCCTACGAATTTTTAATAACTTGATAACATCATGCATAAATTAACGTATAAAAACAAGACAATTCTAATTAATTCATGGAAATTGTGAACTAAAATTTGATATTGAATATGCAATGAGATAAAAAGACCACCATAAAGAAAACTCTTCAAGTGCTTAGCCTTTATTTATCTTAATATGGGACAATATCTCCGTGTCATTATCTTATGAAGGTGGAAGGCCGATCTTCGTCAATACTAATTGCTGCTAGGATGTTATAAGATAATTTAATGTGTTTTCAACATGTTGATTGAAAATGCTCGTTAGGTTTTCCTTTTCAACATAGTAAAATCTCACTAGAAATAAATTGTTTATTAATTAGAGATAGAAATATTTCAAAGACACCAGCACAACATAAATGCTAAAATAAAATATATACTCGATATTCTATGTTTTCATCACCCGAATCATCTTTCTCTCTTGGCACTACAACATTGGTGTTCTGAAAATTATTCTTTGATGTAGGGTCATGTCCGAGAACGAACCGCAAATCCCTATCTGACACATCCCTGCGGAAAAAAAGTTTGCTGCACAGTTTTCGAAAAAGGCCTTTAGTTTTATCGCACATCCTTAATGAGTTGGTACATATTATTACGATATCAAGGTCTTCACCTACATTACAGCGGCGAAAGGTATACTACCACTTGTGCAAAAAATAACACATTGGAAAGATGGGGATCCACTTGCATGATATATTGTATATTTTTTATGTAGGCCTACATCGTGTTTTGATAATGGTCGCGAGCATGACTAGATTGGTGAAGTTCTACTTCCACCCCATAGTCGAGCGTGTAGTGGTTTCGTCATTTGCATCTTTAGTGTGAAAATGACGCCTATAGCAACATGATAGAGTGTCACATCAACACATTAACGTTCAAAATTCACTTTACCGTCCACCATGCTATTTTATTTGGAGATATTTCTTTGACAACATTTGAAAATACGATAAACTAGTATTCTGAAACGTCCCCAGCATAAAGAATACATCAGGAAAGATTCTAATTAATCAAAAGAGACACAAACAAAGCGTTTGTTTTGACTGTCAAGATATTTTATTGATCATGCAAACAACCATAAGTCAAGCTGAAGTATATGAGAAACTAAATCAGATCTACTTACTTGAATCCAAGGGAAACACACTTGGAGAATCAACTCCTCCCAACCATAGGAGGCAGCAAATCAACGGTTTGCTCCGCTCCACCCCTGAGCTGGATCACCAACCATGCACCAGAACAGCAAGTAACTTCCTCGTGGCACTCAATCCTTGAGTCTGTAACAAGCTACAAGAAAGAAAGCTTCCACACGGCACTCTCTCTCAGAGTCCGTAACAAGCTAAGCGATGGACTTATGAAACGGGAGAAACACTCAACACATGCATTCACAGCAAATTTTCTCCATGCACAGCACGGCGTCTCATGCTATTCCAGTCCACCCATATATATAGCTTTTGCCCAGGTCTTATGCCATCCCAATAAAATCTCCAATCAAATCCTTAAATCCCTATGATTTAGGATCTTGTCTGGTTGTTGAGTTTTGGATTGGATTTGATTGGTATAAATCATTCTAGCTTGCT
>LPNX010713884.1:64468-76522 GCA_001517045.1 Pseudotsuga menziesii
GTCTATCATTCAATCACATTTATCGAGAGCACAACGATGCGGCTAACCGTCTTTCTAAAAAGGCACTTCCTCTTTCTCAAGGAAAGGGCTGTATTTTGGAACATGTTGAGAACTGTCTGGTCTTTTCTGGATATTTCCAGTTTTTCTAAAGTAGTATGCTGTCTCATTGAACATGCATTGCATGATATCTTTGGTGATACAGGGTTTTTCCTGTCTCTGTTTATGTCTCTCCCTCAGAAGTGTTTCTCTTTAGAACGCTGTTCAGATGGGTTATTGGCTCTCGATCGATGTGACTGATCTGACAGTCCCATTAACATGATGAGTATGATTTCTGATGGGTTTATTTCTTGATATTGGTGCCATCCCTCCTTTGATTTCAGGGTGGTTGTCATGGCCTGATCTTGCTGAACATGTACAATGTCTTTTGATTCTATGAATAACAAAGGCAGATTTTTTCCTCTTGAAAAAAAAAAAGATATTCTAACTGCCGAAGAGAGGTCTTAATGCTAATTACCCGGCGCATTAAAAGGTTTTATAGTCTATTAATATAAAAAAATCCTATGTACGGAAGGGAATTATATGCAGACAAATAGAAAGCAAAAGCAAAGGCTATACCAACGCAGGCCTTTGGAAAAAATTTCAGAGTTTAGATCACATATCTATGTAGGCCAATGGAGAATGATTGCAGATGTTTTGAATCTGATCAAAGGTGGACTTCCAAGATCTGGATTCCAAACACAGACAAGGTTCTAACACGAAGACAAAGAAGGATCTAGATTTTTACAGATTTCAGAGATCTTTCCCATATCGAAAACAGGGACAATGAATTGACATGTAAACATAGATCTTTCTCCCATATTTAAATCACAGTCAAACAAAAAAAGAAACATGTATATTGAGATCATAGGAAATAAATAAATACATCAGAGTTTTGGATCTGATCATTATCTCCTCCCAGATCTAAATCGCAGTCAAACAAAAACAAAAAAACAAAAATCAAACGAGTATACAGAGGATCGATCCACGTGCAGGAAAGGAAACATACCCAACGAGTGTATTATATTCATATCTGTTCGTACACTTAAAACACAAGAAATCATGGTTTACTGGGATCGAATCTGTAACCAAGACAAAATCGCAGGTAAAACGCAGAGGTGAAAACGTATACTGAGAAATCTATACCGGGACGGATCTATAATAAAAATTAAAAAAAGCATATGAATTCTGGACCGTTTACTGGGTGCCTTCGCATACAGAGAAAGGAAGGATCTAGACACAGACAAAAGGTTTAACAAAGAAACCTAGTTTCTTCCAGATGTGAAAATACAGTCAACCAAGTATGCTGAGATACTTCCAGGTCTGAAATGCAGGGACCCAGATGTAAATCGCAGTAAAATAAATAAATAAATAAAATACAAACTAGATATGAAAATACAGTCAACCAAGTATGCTGAGATACTTCCAAATGCAGGGACCCAGATGTAAATCGCAGTAAAATAAATAAATAAATAAAATACATTTAGGACGATCATTATTCTCCACATGAATCCCCATATCCAAAAACGTAGAAAGTAAAAAAACGTTTGTAGGAATTGGAACCACATGGCCACAGCATATACAAAGAACAAGATCCACGCAAAAGTAAATATACACAAATATTTGTTAATCGGTTGAGAATATGAAAGATATCTCCAATAGTAAGATGCATAAATGGTAGATCGCATATAGGGATTGGATCTATATTAAATATTTCAAAAACATACTCTGTATCATAGAAATCAAAGATACTTACTTGAAAATGATGTTGAAAATAATGCTTGTAGTGTTTAGATAGGGATGGCCACCATGAAAGAGGACAACAATGACGTAATCATGTAGGAGGAGTAGAATGCATCTTCTACCTCTAACTTAATCAGGACTAGTGTAAAGATTTGTAAATAAATCTGGCGTTTTTATTTCTATCTATCGATACAATTTTAAAGTAGTAATTGTTACATTTCTTTTCCTAAAACGATCAATCCACTATGAAAATGATCTAAAGATTTGGGGATTGTGGCAAGTGAACGCGAAAGACGTCACAGAGCTGCAGATCTTAACCGCTTAGACCAGCAGATCAAGATTTTGGAGGTTAATAATCGGCTTAATAAAACATCAAAACAGATACTGTGTCATGCATTTAGATCACGGCTAAGGAGAGAGAGGAAACTGTGATTCTTTCATTATTTAAATCTACAACTAGATGATCAATATTTTCGGAGATCTTAGTAAAAAGGTTAACGGTTTTCAGATAAGCTTCCCTAATCTAAATCCACCGTTGTAAAAATGATTGGAAATACATGCCTCATATATAGCCGATTTGGATCTGAAGGGTATAAAATCCCAGACAGAGAGTTTGGTGCAGAGATCATACCGAACTTACCTTCGGATCCTCGAAAGGCCCGCAGCCATTCTGATATTGAAACTTAACAAGAAGATGGACTACTTGTGGCATGGCAGGCAGAAGCACAAGGTGACCCACTGATTGAAAATTTGTTGAAAATGGAGGAGAAAAAAAGTAGGAAACATTAAAACTACTGACAGATCCCCTAAGTTTCGATTCAAAACTCGAAGAGGGACGTATTAGCTTCTGCCAGGAAATCTGAACAGAGAGAGAGATTTCGTGGGTAATAGTGTTGGCTAATGGTTGCTGAGTTCGCGGCATAGTGCAGGTAAAGAAAAATAAAGACGTTGAGTATCATAGAGGCTGGAAATCATTAAAAGGTAAAACTTTTCAGTGAGCAAACGACGTAATCCTGAAAACATGGATCTACTCCTATCGCCATCACAATGGTTGGGAATCATTAAAAATAATATGGTTGCAGATCGTGAGCGCCATGATGGTAATCATTGCCAAGTGGATCAAGGTTTACATCTAGATTTCCTTTTTTTTTTAAATAATCACGACTTTATCCTGAGCTGGTATATGTTGGTCAAACAAAATGATTCAAGTTCAGAGAAAAAAAAATATACGGTACAGTCTAGTATTCGCTTGGCCCTGTCTTCTAATATTTCAGTGCTCAGATTTTGAAGGACTCATGTATATATCTATACATAAAATGGTCAAACTCAGAAACAATCTTAATAAGCATAACAGGTTTAAATAACAAACAAAAAATACTTGGCAGGAAAAGTGCGGAGAGATACAGATGCACTCACCCAGAGACAAGGAATCATATGCATAGATTGGATGTGATCACAATGGAGCTCTTTTCAAATATGTAAATCAAGTTAAAAGCGCAGGTAAAAGAGGCAAACATAAAAGGATCCAGACGCAGACAATTGGATTCCATATCTAGTTTGCAACTCAAAACGCAAGCAATGAAGTCAGATATCCAGATTTGGGATCTGATTTATTATTATTATTATTATTATTATCGAACATATTCTCTACGGATCAAAACCCATACCACGGAAATGATGAAATCATATGAATTCGATTATAGTTATCAATTTTTGTAAAAAAAAAATATAGCTCAGTAATTCTTCATTATACATAGAATCGTAAACAAATCTCACGGTTTGGAACACGTGTGAAAGAGCCCTTAAGGCCGAGTGTTCGAACCTGGGCTCTCATACCATATGTAACGTCCCCAGCATAAACAATACATCAGGAAAGATTCTAATTAATCAAAAGAGACACAAACAAAGGGTTTGTTTTGACTTTCGAGATATTTTATTGATCATGCAAACAACCATAAGTCAAGCCGAAGTATATGAGAAATTAAATCAGATCTACTTACTTGAATCCAGGGGAAACACACTTGGAGAATCAACTCCTCTCAACCATAGGAGGCAACAACTCAACGGTTTGCTCCGCTCCACCCCTGAGCTGGATCACCAACCATGCACCAGAATAGCAAGTAACTTCTTCGCGGCACTCAATCCTCGAGTCCGTAACAAGCTACAACAAGAAAGCTTCCACGCGGCACTCTCTTTCAGAGTCCGTAACAAGCTAAGCGATGGACTCATGAAACGGGAGAAACACTCAACACATGCATTCACAGCAAAGTTTCTCGATGCACAACACGGCGTCCCGTGCTATTCCAATGCACCCATATATATAGCTTTTTCCTAGGTCTTATGCCATCCCAATCAAATCCTTAATCAAATCCTTAAATCCCTATGATTTAGGATCTTGTCTGGTTGTTGAGTTTTGGATTGGATTTGATTAGTATAAATCATTCTAACTTGCTTACACATGTTTCTTAGTGCCATGGTTGTGTCCCGTCATGTAGCTGAATTCTCCAAGTGTCATTTTCCTTATATAATAATTAAATGATAAAATGGTTTTGTTGTGCAAAATGCCATTTGAGTTTTTGAGTTTCATAACTCATTACATAAAAATAAATTTTCAAAACATGAAAATAAAAGTAATGTGATGGGGGTATTACATATTCGATTTAAACGGGAAATATTCGATCGAAAGTAGTCACGTACATTTGAAAATACACGAAACAAGCTTAATCGATCATGGGAAATGATAGATATGAATCTAAATCCATTCTTAAAGTGTGTCACATTCAACTTGTTTTGTCAAGCTAGAAAAATATCGCCAACACTGAGTTGGTTGATAGTTAGAGGAGGCGAGATCATTCTTTTCACCGGTATTTTTCGATCTCTTGGGCATGGCATTGTTGTGGTTCTTTTAGCTCTTGGAGTAACTATATTTGTTAATTGTTCTTTGGTCGCTTAAATTTCAAGAGGGAAAATTCATTTTTCTACTAAAATTGAATATGATCATTTTTTATCCATGAAATTGTAAATATCAATTATTGATAGTGCAAAATAAAGATATAGAATTAGATGTGTAGGTTTTTTAACCCATCTTCACGTGAAAATCAATTATTTGTACAATCGAAATTTGCAACTACACCTAACATTTCTTGGTTGTAGGTCAAATTTTAAAACATTTAACCTTCTTCCTTCCGACAAATGTCAAGGAACTGAGCCTTTCTGTGCATGGGAATTTCGAGACTGTAACCCCTTTTGATTGCTTATATCTAGGATGGTTTAGTATTCTCATTCTTACTCTACTATCATGAAAGGAGTAGAGTAGTACCAATGGTTCCCGATAACCACAAAAACAAACTTCATTTTCCTTTAACAACATATTCAACGGATGTGTCCTTTGGCATTCCCTTTTTCTTCACTTGCACCCATGATTCTTAATCGACATGGATGCCACATAACCAATTCGAAAGCCATGATTATAATAGTAATAATATGATTTAATATCAAAGTATAGTCGAATACCATGGAAACAAATGCACACAATCAGTTTGTTCAAGAAGCTGAGGAAACAGAGAGTGAAGCACAATGTGAAACATTGTGTGATCAAGGAATGACATTCATTATTGAATCTCTTTTGCATTTAAACATTTCCTATGGCTAGGCATGACTATGGTATAGAACCTCAGTGGGCCTAATTGAGAAGAACATGTGTTTCCTCCTATGAGGCCATAGGTCAAATCCGGAGGGGGTAGGGCATCTACACCTCTGTTTTAGTTGTTGCATCGCGGCTTAAAGAGAGTCCCACAAGGAGGTCTCATACACAAAATTTGCTTTTGGCCAGGTTGTGTCCGTAAAAGTATATTGTTATTATTATTGTTATACTCAATAGTTATTTTCATATGTGTCATATTGTATTTGTAGACAATGTTTAGCTACTATTGTAGGGAACAACTTTTCCAATTTTGGTGTGCTTCCTATCTATAACTGTACGGTTGTTGCACCTTAAAAAATAGATAGCATGCAACCATGATGTAATTAGCATTTTAATGGAACACTCATTTTAACATTATGTAATGAAAATTTTAATAGGATCGTTTTTAGCACAGGAAATAAAGTTTAGGTAGGTATATAGCAAAAGGGAGGTGTTGCATATTTTTTTAGTGGTATTGAATCAACCCTAAATGAGTGTACTTTTTAAAAAAAAATGGACAAGGTTTTTTCTTTATCCCACCCGTAAAAAGGAAGGTAGAGGGGTAGAAGGATTAGTATAAAATGGACGATCAAAGGAAGAAGAATCATCTTTGTGCTTGGGGAAATGACGCAGCTAGTGAGGTAAAACCGAGGCGCGTCAATTGCTGGTTGAAAACTATTTCCAACCCCCCTCGTTGGCTTGGGCTACGCCTTGCCCTTCGAGAATTTTTGGAGGCCCTCCTTTGGGTAGGGCCATTACAGATCTAAAATTCAAATAGATTGAGGCAAAGCGATGAAGCCTCCATTTTTACGCTCCATATGTGACAGATAGATTATGCCGGCTGCTGCATCAAGGTGTCTTGATTATCAGTTAGTTATTTTTTCCTCGTGCATTTCTAGAAGCAATGAGAGGACGTAAATAATAAGCCCTTTCTGCCTGTTATTCATTCTCTGAATTACTTGCGTATGACCCTCACTCATTCTTGTTAACGCGAGATTATCCATTCCTTGTGAATGACAAGGTAGGTTTTATGAGTGGTGTATGACCCTCGCTCATGCTTGTGAATGCTAGATTATCCATTCCCCATGAATGACAAGGTAGGTTTTATTAGTCTGGGCCAACTGAACTTCTTTCCTGCTCCGATCGAGGTAGCCCAACCCGATCGACCAAACTGAGCAGGGTTTATCCACGTTTAACATCTGCCACAATTACTAGGCAAAGCAAAAACACAAAAACTTTGCCAACGGATTAAATGGGTAGGAATAGAAAACATTTGTAAGTATTACCGAAACAGTGTGGGGGAGAATTCTACAGGCATAACAAAACCTTGCAACCGAGAAAAAACACACCCACACACACTTCTCACAGAGGTATTCATTTCGAGATTGACGAATCGTCTGATTTGAACAGCATTATTAAGTATGCAATTGTGTAGGCGCTCACGTAGGCTCTTCGAACAGTTATGGAATCCATGTACGAACTGGGTTTGTCACTGGAAGCTTGATAGGGGGCTAGGCTTCTATAGAAAATAAAAACCACTCCTATAGAAGAAAACACCATTGCTGGTGCTTTTTAAACTTGGCACAAAACAAATCCTTCACTACATGATTGCACTTGCAACACAATAAAATCCTTCACTTCATGATTAAGGCTCCCGATCCTGGCTTACTCACTTTACCAACAAGGTTTATGTTCTCTCTTGGTATCTTGGCTAGGTCTTTGACAAGAATTGTTGTGCCTTAACTTATCGAGATTCAAATTTCGTTTCGAAAACATTTATTTATATATGATCCATAGCCTTATCGTGTTCACCTTCCAATGATTCGTTCCCTTTCCTTTGTAATCCTTTGACAATTTCAATTGTATTTCCCCACTGGTCCTTACAGTTTTGTTTTGTTGTTTTAGCTTTTACCATTTTCGACCTAAAACTGCATTTTTTCAATCCTTGACTTTTGTTTGTGATGTGCTGCCATGTGCCATTGGATGGGACCGTTGACTGACTAAACATTATACATCTGCTATGACGTGAAATCCATCGTACCATTAAAAATTACATATCATCGTGTGAAACCCATCTTGCGGACAAGAGAGAGAATTATGTGGAATTCTGGAATGTTTGGAACAGAAACATGGAGAACCAGCAAGGTTTCGCACAAGTTAAGAGATATATTAAAAAGTGAAAAAGATATATTAAAAAGCGAAAAACGCTCATATGTTTAAAGATATATTAAAGGTGAAAAATTCTTTCCACATTATTGTTATTTTGTTTCCTTTGGAGGGCTACAATGTGATTAATGGTCTTTGCGCATTTCTTGTTTGCTTGGTGCCTTCACGGTGTCATACATCGAGCTCTTTAATCAACCTGTGGCTGCATGCTTTATGCAGGATAGGTTGCTTCATAGATTTGTGAGTACCTAATTGAAAATGTCCAATTATATAGAACATAATAAGATTCAATCTAACTTGTCTAAACATACAAGGCGCGAACAAGTTTTGGGATGAGAGGACATTCAACGACATCGGTTTGGGTTTTATTATGGATGTGCTTTGCCTTTTTGATACTAAGTAGTTAGCCTTATTCAAGGGAGCATGGAGAACTTGGATATCCAGCACTTAGGTCACCCCTTTTTCCACAACCACCATTTTGAAAACCACATAAGGAGGTGCAACAACCAATGCTTCATCCCTAAGAAGCACAACTATTGTGTGTCACCATTACATGGTTTGATACCATGGATGGATCCACATCATATTACATTCAAGAGAAATCTATAAACAAATGTTGACTGAGTACAAGTGCCCTATGTTTGCTATTGATTTTGTAGTTATTTAAATTTTGTGTTGTGTATTGCATAAAGGTTTTGCAGCGACTAGATGCCACAGAGGGATATGAAGAGAAAGTATTATGTAGTAGCTAGGAATACTCTTGAAGTCGTTTGTACAATGGTCATGAAGATGATAATGGTGATCGAAAACTATAAAAAGCTTGACTATATGATTTTTGTTTGACCCTATTCCTTGTAACCCAGTGTTCGTATTGGTATCATTTTTCTTTTTTCGTCCTTGTGAGAGATTGCTTGCTTTCAGGTTTTTAAATATTATGTTGGTTTTGGTTATTGAGATGAGGAAATTTCATGTTCTTAGGCATCGATCTCGAGGGAATAATTCGAGAGGAATTCTTCCGTGCTAAAGGGTTCCAGGTATACCACTATGCCGCATTTAATGAAAATTGCATATTAAAATTTCTTGTTGCAAATGATAAGATTGTATTGGATGATGAAAACATATAGGTGAATGTTCTCATTGTTAGGCTAATGTTTTATGTTTAAGAAATGCCATTTTTCATTTTGGGTCTCTAAATGTGAATGTAGAGAACATGCACATGCGTCAATCATGCGCGATTTGGCTCTCAAAAGTCTACGGAAGTCTATTACATTATTGTTAGTTTTTTGGGGAAGGAAATAATTTCAGGTGTTTTTACATTGCATACATGTCTTTTATATTATTTATTGTCTTTAAAAAAATATAATTAATAAGAGTTTTATTAATTCTAATAAAATTAAAATTATCATACTTAAACCCAATAATTTTTCATAGTTTTAAGGCAATTTATATATAGTGATATCATCATCAATATTAAATTCTGAAATCAAAACAATTGAAATTTTATCACGAAAAAAATTATAAAGTTTTATATTTAATTGTAATTAGATAAAAAGACCTTCACAACTAAAACTCTTCAAGAAATTTGTTGTGCTTCCCCTTAACATGTGGCACCGTGTATGTTTCATATTGTTATCAAAACGGAAGGGAGATCCTCCTACCATGATCTTAAAAAACTAGTTTAATTCATTGTCTATGTGAATATCTTCACCCTCTCATTTGCAACATCAAAAGGTTATGAACAAAAACATATAATTGATCAATTATAGATAACAATAATAAAATGACACATGAACAGTAAACATGTTAAAATAAAACACGTACTTATCGCTCTTTGTTTCCATCACCCTTAATATCTTCCTCCTCTAGCAATATCACATGGTGATTATGAAAAATATGTTTCTACAAAGGGTCATGCCCCAGTAGAAAACGTTTGATCCCTATCCAACACATCTCATTAAAAGGATGGATGTAGTGACATAAACTATTTATTCTCTTTGTTGTTCTCCTATACTCAAGATATTTCTATACCATTAAAAATAAATCCGGCACAACCGCAACCCAAGAGGGATTCATTTACACATAAAGAAGAACTCACTAGAGATGCCCAAATTAGGTGATACAAGAAGCTATATTTCGAGTTGATATTCCATAAGTGTGGTAAATTTTTAGATGATTTGGGCCGATGGGAAATTGGAGAAAAAACAACGAGGGATTCTTCTTCCATGCACGAAACCTCAATAATGGTAAAACTTTGATCATGCTTGGTGTTTATATGGATTTGATTTCAAATTTATAGCACTCATGATTCTTGCTTTGAAAATTGACTAAATTGGTGACCCATATTGTGCATCATTATTGTGCACCAAGAACTCATCACTCAGCACTATATATTTTCTAGGACTAGTAACAACGTGTGACATATTTAAGGGCACGCCGCTAGTGATAGATAAAAGAATTTTCATTTTTTTTTACGAAGGACATAAACTCATATTTTATTACATTGCTTGCATGTCTTTTCTGTTGAATTATATTTTTTAAAATTATGCTCATTTTTTAAATTAATTTTTATGTGACTTTTAATAAAATTAAACTTATTATAATTCAAACCATCAAACTTTTGTAGTCCTACGAATTTTTAATAACTTGATAACATCATGCATAAATTAACGTATAAAAACAAGAAAATTCTAATTAATTCACGAAAATTGTGAACTAAAATTTGATATTGAATATGCAATGAGATAAAAAGACCACCATAAAGAAAACTCTTCAAGTGCTTAGCCTTTATTTATCTTAATATGGGACAATATCTCCGTGTCATTATCTTATGAAGGTGGAAGGGCGATCTTCATCAATACTAATTGCTGCTAGGATGTTATAAGATAATTTAATGTGTTTTCAACATGTTGATTGAAAATGCTCGTTAGGTTTTCCTTTTCAACATCGTAAAATCTGACTAGAAATAGATGGTTTATCAATTAGAGATAGAAATATTTCAAAGACACCAGCACAACATAAATGCTAAAATAAAATATATACTCGATATTCTATGTTTTCATCACCCTAATCATCTTTCTCTCTTGGCGCTACAACATTGGTGTTCTGAAAATTATTCTTTGATCTAGGGTCATGTCCAAGAACGAACAGCAAATCCCTATCTGACACATCGCTGCGGAAAAAAGGTTTGCTGCACAGTTTTGGAAAAAGGCCCTTAGTTTTATCCCACATCCTTAATGAGTTGGTACATATTATTACGATATCACGGTCTTCACCTACATTACAGCGGCGAAAGGTATACTACCACTTGCGCAAAAAGTAACACATTGGAAAGATGTGGATCCACTTGCATGATATATTGTATATTTTTTATGTAGCCCTACATCGGGTTTTGATAATGGCCGCGAGCACGACTAGATTGGTGAAGTTCTACTTCCACCCCATAGTCTAGCGTGTAGTGGTTTCGTCATTTGCATCTTTAGTGTGAAAATGACATCTATAGCAACATGATAGAGTGTCACATCAACACATTAACGTTCAACATTCACTTTACCGTCCACCATGCTATTTTATTTGGAGATATTTCTTTGACAACATTTGAAAGTACGATAAACTAGTATTCTGTAACATCCCCAGCATAAACAATACATCAGGAAAGATTCTAATTAATCAAAAGAGACACAAACAAAGGGTTTGTTTTGAATGTCAAGATATTTTATTGATCATGCAAACAACCATAAGTCAAGTTGAAGTATATGAGAAACTAAATCAGATCTACTTGAATCCAGGGGAAACACACTTGGAGAATCAACTCCTCCCAACCATAGGAGGCAGCAACTCAACGGTTTGCTCCGCTCCACCCCTGAGCTGGATCACCAACCATGCACCAGAAAAGCAAGTAACTTCCTCGCGGCACTCAATCCTTGAGTCCGTAACAAGCTACAACAAGAAAGCTTCCACACGGCACTCTCTCTCATAGTCCGTAACAAGCTAAGGGTGAATCCGCGGACCTGGGTAACACTTTTTGGCAAGCGCATTTCGGCAAAAACAGAAAAACGCACCTCGGTCGAGGGCTTGTTAAACCCTCGACCGAGGTCTTAATATCTCGACCAAGGTTTTATCAAGCGCTCGACCGAGGTTTTGTTCAGCCCTCGACCAAGGTATTTAAATACCTTGGTTGAGGTTTTGTTCGGTCAAGTGCTTTACAAAACCTCGGTCGAGGTTTCGTTAAGACCTCGACCGAGGTATTTAAATACCTCGGTCAAGGTTCATACCTTGATCAAGGGCTTAATAAAATAGACTTAGCCCACATTCGAAGAAATGAAAAATTTTCTGTGCCTTGCAGAGGTGTACACCCTGCCATTCCTAGCACATAACTAAGCGGAGTTGATACCGATAAATTCACCAACGAATCTTCTATCCATTGAGGT
>LPNX010713884.1:79722-115661 GCA_001517045.1 Pseudotsuga menziesii
TTTAGTATAAACATTATATAAACTGGTTGGTAGCCAGTACCGCCGATACCATTATTCAGCATATGATGTGGATATACCAATGCAAAACCACAAAAGTCTAAACCGATGCGTAACCAATCCAGTTTTCAAACTAAAAAAAGATATCAGTTTCCAAACAACAAAAGTTTAACTTGACGTGTGTCCATGGCAAGAGGTAAGGATCTGAAAGCTTGAACAGCTAGAGTGAAACTCAGAATCTCTAGATATTCTAACTGCCGAAGAGAGGTCTTAACGCTAATTACCCGGCGCATTAAAAGGTTTTATAGTCTATTAATAAAAAAAAATCCAATGTACCGAAGGGAATTATATGCAGACAAATAGAAAGCAAAAGCAGAGGCTATACTAACGCAGGCCTTTGAAAAAAAATTCAGAGTTTAGATCACATATCTATGTAGGCCAATGGAGAATGATTGCAGATGTTTTAAATCTGATCAAAGGTGGACTTCCAAGATCTGGATTCCAAACACAGACTAGGTTCTAACACGAAGACAAAGAAGGATCTAGATTTTCACAGACTTCAGAGGTCTTTCCCATATCGAAAACAGGGACAATGAATTGGCATGTAGACACAGATCTTTCTCCCATATTTAAATCACAGTCAAACAAAAAAAGAAACATGTATACTGAGATCATAGGAAATAAATAAATACATCAGAGTTTTGGATCTGATAATTATCTCCTCCCAGATCTAAATCGCAGTCAAACAAAAAAACAAAAATCAAATGAGTATACAGAGGATCGATCCACGTGCAGGCAAGGAAACATACCCAACGAGTGTATTATATTCATATCTGTTCGTACACTTAAAACACAAGAAATCATGGTTCACTGGGATCGAATCTGTAACCAAGACAAAATCGCAGGTAAAACGCAGAGGTGAAAACGTATACTGAGAAATCTATACCGGGACGGATCTATGATAAAAATAAAAATAAAACATATGAATTCTGGACTGTTTACCGGGTGCCTTCGCATACAGAGAAAGGAAGGATCTAGACACAGACAAAAGGTTTAACAAAGAAACCTAGTTTCACATAGAGTCAACCAAGTATGCTGAGATACTTCCAGGTCTGAAATGCAGGGAGCCAGATGTAAATCGCAGTAAAATAAATAAATAAATAAAATACATTTAGGACTCGATCGGATCATTATTCTCCACATGAATCCCCATATCCAAAAACGCAGAAAGTAAAAAAACGTTTGTAGGAATTGGAACCACACGGCCACAGCATATACAAAGAACAAGATCCACGCAAAAGTAAATATATGATAGCCAAAACTGAGCCGACTAAACTTGGGTTTAGGGCTCAGTAAATATTTAAAAGAAAATAATTTCACTTTTTAACTCGGGCCTGATTTTACTGCGACCACTTTTTTACTGCGACTAACTTTTTATTGCGATGCGATCAAGTTGATGCGATCAAGTTTGATGCCTCATGCGATCAACTTATCTGCGGTGCGATCAAGTTGATGCGATCAAGTTTGATGCCTCATGCGATCAACTTATCTGCGGTGCGATCAAGTTGATGCAGCGGTCAAGTTGATGCGATCAACTTATGTGCGATCAAGGGGATGCGATCAACTTCTCTGCGATCAAGTTTAGGCATGCGACTAAGTTGATACATGCGATCAAGTTGGTGCATGCAGCAGAACTATGGAGAATATGATTCTTAGTCTAAAGACTTAAGAATATTACAAATACTTTTCACCTGTAAGTAAGATGAAGTAAAATGACTACACTTACAAATCCAAATATCTTATGGAAAACATATGCCCAAATATGTAGAAATATTTGAGCCGAACAAAGTGCAGTAAAACCTGGAACTTTCACGCGGCAAGATTTTTATGGGTTCTTGTTCTTTTACTTATCAGTAATAGTAAAAGACATTTACAGAAGTAAATCTGGAAATATGAGCGGCCAAATAATCATGAATTCAACCACAAACGGCCAAATAATCATGAATTCAACCACAAACTATTTCATATATTAACTATGCGGAAATACAAAGTAATACAAACTTGTCTGTTACAAACTCGTCCGCCTACAGAGCTTCAGCTCTACGACTAAATCAAATGCACAGAAGCTTGAGCTTCAACTTCTCTTTCTCACACGGAGTTCCTTTGTGTCTGTGTTCCTTTGTTCGTGTTCTGTCTGTAAACTAAATTACAAAATGCTTCTTCTATTTATAGACAACCTGAAGATTGCTACAGCATAAACTGACTTACTTGCCGACTTACTTTGCATTAAACACTGCAATAACTATCTACCTAACAACTTAACTTCTGAAATAAATTCGACTCAGGTATGTTGCCTACTTGTTGACTTTTCCTTCTTGTCAGACTGACAGACAAGATCGTGGCGTGTTCAGACTCTGATAGAGTCGGCTGGAGATCAAATATAGATCTGCGAATTAATTACATTTTTCCAACACTCCCCCTTAATTATGAGCAGATGGGGATTTTTTTAAACAAAACTTACAAAATGTTTCAGAGCTTAGACATGCTCTATTTATGACAGAGTTCACTGTGGAGAACTTGTCATTCCAAGATAACTACGCAGATACTGGAATATGTCCTTTGCCAATGGTTTTGTGAAGATGTCAGCAAGTTGGTATTTAGACCTGCAAAATTCCAAACAAATTTCCTTGTCGTTCACCAACTCTCTTATAAAATGAAACCTTGTGTCGATGTGCTTGGTTCTCTTGTGAAACACATGATTCTTTGATAATGCTATGGCTGAATTGTTGTCGCAGAAGATTGTTGTCGGTTCTTGATGGTTCTGTGACAAGTCTTTTAAGACTCTCCTCATCCAGACAGCTTGACATGCAGCACTTGTTGCTGCAACATACTCTGCTTCAGCTGAAGATAGAGTTACTATGGGCCGTTTCTTTGAAGCCCATGAAACAACACCTGTACCAAAATGAAATGTGTATCCAGATGTGCTTTTCCTGTCATCTATGTTGCCTCCATTGTCACTGTCAGTGTAACCTATGAGTTTAAAATTTTCTGAAGTTGAGTACATAATACCAAGGTCTTTTGTTCCACTTACATACCTCGGAATTCTTTTACCTGCTTGCCAATGTGAGTCTTTTGGTGACTCCATGAATATTGATATCAAACTTACACCATACATAATGTCTGGTCTTGTTGCTGTTAAATACATAAGGCTGCCAACAAGCCTTTTTAACAGCATAGGATCTATAGTGGATCCTTCATCATCCTTGCTTAGTTTTAAACCTGTTATCACTGGTGTTGGGGCTGTCTTACAGTTAGACATGTTAAACCTTTTTAAAACTTCACTTGCATACTTAGACTGTGATATAAAGATACCACTTTCAGACTGCTGAACTTCAATGCCCAGAAAAAACTTCATAAGCCCCAGATCAGTCATTTCAAATTCACTTTCCATGACTGTTTTAAAATCTGCTATGCCATAATCACCAGTAAATATTAAATCATCTACATACATGCAGACAATTAACATCTTACCTTCCTCATCGACTTTGGTGTACAAAGTCGGTTCACTTTCACTTCTGTGAAATCCATTTTCAATGAGATAGGAATCAATACGACTGTACCAAGCTCTAGGAGCTTGCTTCAAACCATATAATGCCCTTTTCAGCCTGTACACTTTGTGCTCTTGACCTGGAACTTCATATCGTTGTGGTTGTTGCACATATACTTCCTCTTCTAGATAGCCATTTAATAATGCCGACTTGACATCCATCTGATGAACATGCCATTTGTTTTGTGCAGCAATGGCCAAAACTGTTCTGACTGTATCCATGCGTGCAACAGTTGCAAACGTTTCATTGAAGTCGATGCCGGGTTGCTGTGTGAACCCTCTTGCTACCATTCTTGCCTTGTGCTTTTGTACATTCCCATCAACATCTTGCTTTGTCTTATAAATCCATTTGACACTGATTACATCCTTGTCTTTTGGTACATCAACCAGTTCCCATGTCTGGTTTTTCTCAATGCATTCTATTTCTTCATCCATGGCTTGTGCCCATACTTCTTCTTCAACAGCTTCTTCAAACATTAGTGGATCATATATAGGGGAAAATAATGCAAACAGAGAAAATGAATTAGGTGTACCAGCTTCATATATCTCTTGTAGACTTCTTGTCTTCATCGGTTCTGTCGATGTTGAGCCAAACGAAATGCTTGATGGAGTCTGCTGTCCTCTTGGTGTACTTGTAGGTGTAGCTTGAGCTACTACTTGTGTCGATGGTCCTTGTGCTAAACCATGTCTTGGTGTCATGGGAGTCGATGGTGCTCCTACCGGTTGATTTACATGTGGTATTTGAACCACTTCCTCTTCCATATCGTCATTGTCAATGTTCGACACAATCTTGACATTTGTGTCGACGGTTCCATCCCATGATTCATTCTCAACAAATTGAACATCCCGACTGATTATCACTTTCTTTGTGACGGGGTCATACAACTTGTATGCTTTTGTGTCTTCTGAATAGCCTACAAAAATACATTTCTGTCCCTTCTTGTCTAGCTTCTTTCTCAGCTCATCTGGAATATGAGCATATGCAACACAGCCAAAAACTTTTAAATGTGAAACACTATGATTCATACCTGTCCATGCTTCTTGGGGAACTTTTTTCTTCACACTCTTTGTTGGACATAGGTTCATAATGTATACAGCAGTTGCGACTGCTTGACCCCAATACTCATTTGGCAAATGCTTGGCTGCCAACATGCTGCGTGCCATCTCCATGATGGTTCTATTCTTTCTTTCGGAAATACCGTTCTTCTGAGGTGTATACCGTGCAGTGAATTGTTTCTGTATGCCATGGGTCTTGCAAAAATTCAGAAATTCATTTGAAACATATTCACCTCCTTTGTCGGTCCTTAAGATCTTGATGCGGTGTCCACTCTGGTTCTCCACGAGTGCTTTGAACTGCTGGAAATAACCAAATGCATGAGATTTGTGTTTCAAGAAATATACCCATGTCTTTCTTGAGTAGTCATCAATAAAGGTTAGAAAATATTTGCAGTCACCAATGGATGATGTCTGCATTGGACCACAAATGTCAGAGTGCACAATTTCAAGTGGTGTGCGTGCTCTATAGGACTTTCCAACTGGAAATGTCTCTCTGTGCTGCTTGCCAAAAATGCAGCCTTCACAAACCCTCTATGGTCTGTCGATCAATGGTAATCCCTTCACCATATTCTTTGTATGCAGTAGCTTCATCCCACCAAAATTCAGATGTCCAAATCTGAAATGCCACAACCAGGATTCATCCTGAACTTCTGTCTGAAATGCAGCTTGCAAATTAGCGCTACAATTTTCGCTCTTGTCGAGGATCTCGACTGTTTCTTCACTTTCTACCTTGAATGCAGCTCCTGTCTTTGTCTTCCCTTTTATGTTGGGAACTATCCTCAATGGAAACAAGCGGTTGCTTGTCATTGGCACTTTTGCTATCAGCTGGTCGCTTGGACGCTTGTCTTTGATCACACAGTGTTCATCTTCCATGTAGACTCTGTAGCCTTTTTGTAACAACTGTCCAATGCTTAACAGATTATGTTTCAGACCTTCAACATGATAGATATCAGGGATATACTTACTCTCCCCCTGTTTGGTTATAATATCAACAGTGCCTTTTCCTAAGATAGTGACTTGAACATTGTTTCCAAGTGTAACATCAGTTTTAACTGAAGTGTCTAGACTGGAAAACAGATCTAAATTACCAGTCATATGGTTGCTGCATCCTGAGTCTAAGTACCATATGTCATGTGGACTTTCTTGAATAGCATTGCATTCAAGTGGAGATGTCGATGCCATTAACATTGCACCTGTCGAAGTGCTGGTGCTGGTTGACTGACTTGGGCTTTGTCTTCCTTGGTCATATTGTTTCTTCCTGCATTCATATGCATAATGACCAAACTTCTTATAGTAATGACATTGAATTTTTTATTTATCAAACCTCTGGCCACTTGGCTGACTTGGGTTCTGGTTATCTCCTCTCCCACTGACATTTGCAGGACTTCTACCTCGTCCTCCTCTTGAAGAACTTCTTCCTCTGCCTCTAAAGTTGTTTCTCCCCCTGCCTCTACCACGGCTTATGGATGACTGTGCTGCAAATGCACCTTCCAATGATGTCTGTGATCTGCTGATTCTGTGTTCATGATTGATGAGTGAAGCTTGCAGCTCATCAATGCTGAATGTTGACATGTCTGTGTGTTCCTCTAAGGTCACAACCAAATTTTCAAATCTTGGGGGAAGAATTCTCAGAATTTTTTCAACAACCCTTTGGTCTGATACGGGTTCTCCATGAGATTTCAGTTGGTTTATCAACCCAACAACTCTGGTGTAGAATGTGTCTACATTCTCTGAATCTTTCATGCACAGAGATTCAAAATCTTTTCTCAGAATCTGCAGCTTGGATGTCTTTACCTTAGTCAAACCTTGATAGGCAGTCTCCAAAGTATCCCATGCTTCCTTAGCATTAGTCGATGCTGCTATTCTTGGGAGTATGCTCTCATGCATAGCTTGATGTATGAAAAACAGAGCTTTTCCATCTCTCTTTCTCTGTTCTCTCAAGGCATCTTTCTGAGCCAGTGTGAGATTGTTATATGCTGTCATGTCTGCTGGTTCTGCATAACCATGCTGAACTATTTCCCAGACATCTTGTCCTCTGAATAAATCCTTCATTGTTAAAGACCAATATTCATAATTCTTTCCTGTAAAACTTGGAGGTTGTAATGAACCGGAAGTGGAAGCCATTTTTAATTTTTAATTAACTTTCCGTAGAAAATTAATTTCCACCTTTTAAGACAAGATTTCTTTCCTAAAATCTTGGGCTGTTATAAACCTTGCTCTGATATAATCTCGCTCTGATATAACCTCGCTCTGATACCAAATAGCCAAAACCGAGCCGACTAAACTTGGGTTTAGTGCTCAGTAAATATTTAAAAGAAAATAATTTCACTTTTTAACTCGGGCCTGATTTTACTACGACCACCTTTTTACTGCGACTAACTTTTTACTGCGATGCGATCAAGTTTGATGCCTCATGCGATCAACTTATCTGCGGTGCGATCAAGTTGATGCCTCATGCGATCAACTTATCTGCGGTGCGATCAAGTTGATGCAGCGGTCAAGTTGATGCGATCAACTTATGTGCAATCAAGGGGATGCGATCAACTTCTCTGCGATCAAGTTTATGCATGCGACTAAGTTGATACATGCGATCAAGTTGGTGCATGCGACAGAACTATGCAGAATATGATTCTTAGTCTAAAGACTTAAGAATATTACAAATACTTTTCACCTGTAAGTAAGATGAAGTAAAATGACCACATTTACAAATCCAAATATCTTATGGAAAACATATGTCCAAATATGTAGAAATATTTGAGCCGAACAAAATGCAGTAAAACCTGGAACTTTCACGCGGTGAGATTTTTATGGGTTCTTATTCTTTTACTTATCAGTAATAGTAAAAGACATTTACAAAAGTAAATATGGAAATATGAGCGGCCAAATAATCATGAATTCAACCACAAACTATTTCATATATTAACTATGCGGAAATACAAAGTAATACAAACTTGTCTGTTACAAACTCGTCCGTCTACAGAGCTTCAGCTCTACGGCTAAATCAAATGCACAGAAGCTTGAGCCTCAACTTCTCTTTCTCACCCGGAGTTCCTTTGTGTCTGTGTTCCTCTGTTCGTGTTCTGACTGTAAACTAAATTACAAAATGCTTCTTCTATTTATAGACAACCTGAAGATTGCTACAGCATAAACCAACTTACTTGCCGACTTACTTTGGATTAAACACTGCAATAACTATCTACCTAACAACTTAACTTCTGAAATAAATTCGACTCAGTTATGTTGCCTACTTGTCGACTTTTCCTTCTTGTCATACTGACAGACAAGATCGTGGCGTGTTCAAACTCTGACAGAGTCGGCTGGAGATCAAATATAGATCTGCGAATTAATTACATTTTTCCAACAATATACACAAATATTTGTTAATGGGTTGAGAAAATGAAAGATATTTCCAAGAGAAAGATGCATAAATGGTAGATCGCATATAGGGATTGGATCTATATTAAATATTTCAAAAACATACTCTGTACAGTAGAAATCAAAGATACTTACTTGAAAATGATGTTGAAAATAATGCTTGTAGTGTTTAGATAGGGATGGCCACCATGAAAGAGGACAACAATGACGTAATCATGTTGGAGGAGTAGAATGCATCTTCTACCTCCAACTTAATCAGGACTAGTGTAAAGATTTGTAGATAAATCTGGCGTTTTTATTTCTATCTATCGATACAATTTTAAAGTAGTAATTGTTACATTTCTTTTCCTAAAACGATCAATCCACTATGAAAATGATCTAAAGATTTGGGGATTGTGGCAGGTGAACGCGAAAGACGTCACAGAGCTGCAGATCTTAACCACTTAGACCAGCAGATCAAGATTTTGGAGGTTAATAATCGGCTTAATAAAACATCAAAACAGATACTGTGTCATGCATTTAGATCACGGCTAAGAAGAGATAGGAAACTGTGATTCTTTCATTATTTAAATCTACAACTAGATGATCTATATTTTCGTAGATCTTAGTAAAAAGGTTAACGGTTTTCAGATAAGCTTCCCTAATCTAAATCCACCGTTGTAAAAATGATTGGAAATACATGCCTCATATACAGCCGATTTGGATCTAAAGGGTATAAAATCCGAGACAGAGAGTTTGGTGCAGAGATCATACCGAACTTACCTTCGGATCCTCGAAACGCCCGCAGCCATTCTGATCTTGAAACTTAACAAGAAGATAGACTACTTGTGGCATGGCAGGCAGAAGCACAAGGTGACCCGCTGATTGAAAATTTGTTGAAAATGGAGGAGAAAAAAAGTAGGAAACATTAAAACTACTGACAGATCCCCTAAGTTTCGATTCAAAACTCGGAGAGAGACGTATTCGCTTCTGCTAGGAAATCTAAACAGAGAGAGAAATTTCCTGGGTAATAGTGTTGGCTGATGGTTGCTGAGTTCGCGGCACAGTGCAGGTAAAGAAAACTAAAGACGTTGAGTACCATAGAGGCTGGAAATCATTAAAAGGTAAAACTTTTCAGTGAGCAAACGGCGTAATCCTGAAAACATGGATCTACTCCTATCGCTAGCACAATGTTGGAAAAATGTAATTACATGCAGATCTCTATTTGGCTTCCAACCGACTCTATCAGAGTCTGGATAAGCCATGATCTTGTCTGTCAGTCAGACAAGAAGGAAAAGTCCACATGTAGGCAGCATAATTCAATCGAATTTATTTCAGAAGCTAAGTTGTTAGGTAGATAGTTAGTGCAGTGTTTAATGCAAAGTAAGTCAGCAAGTAAGTCAGTTTATGCTGTAGCAATCTTCAGGTTGTCTATAAATAGAAGAAGCATTTTGTAATTTAGTTTACAGACGAACACAGGAAAACAGATAGAAAAAGGAAAAGATACAAGCAGAGGAACTCACGGTGAGAAAGTGAAGTCGAAGCTCAAGCTTCTGTGCATTTGATTTAGCCGAAGAGATGAAGCTCTGTAGACGGACGAGTTTGTAACAGACAAGTTTGTATTACTTTGTATTTCCGCATAGTTAATATATGAAATAGTTTGTGGTTGAATTCATGATTATTTGGCCGCTCATGTTTCCAGATTTACTTCTGTAAATGTCTTTTACAATTACTGATAAGTAAAAGAACAAGAACCCATAAAAATCTCATGGCGTGAAAGTTCCAGGTTTTACCGCACTTTGTTCGACTCAAATATTCCTACATATTTGGGCATATGTTTTTCTTAAGTTATTTCGATTTGTAAAAGTGGGTAGTTTACTTCATTTTACTCACAGGTGAAAAGCATTTGTAATTTCTTAAGTCTTTAGACTAAGAAACATATTCTATCATCCTAGTCGCAGCAGATAAGTTGATCGCAGACATCAACTTGATCGCAGATAAGTTGATCGCATCAGGCATCAACTTGATCATTGATCGCAGATAAGTTGATCGCATCAGGCATCAACTTGATCCCAGATCGCAGATAAGTTGATCGCATCAGGCATCAACTTGATCGCAGATCGCAGATAAGTTGATCGCATCAGGCATCAACTTGATCGCAGATCGCAGATAAGTTGATCGCACATATCAACTTGATCGCACCTACCAACTTGATCGCAAGTATTAACTTGGTCGCGGTAAAAAAGGTGGTCGTAGTAAAAACAGGTCGGAGTTAAAAAGTCGAATTATTTATTTCTAAAATATTTACTGAGCGCTAAACCCAAGTTTAGTTCGCTCGGTTTTGGCTATCTGGTATCAGAGCAAGGTTATATCAGAGCGAAGTTATATCAGAGCAAGGTTTATAACAGCCCAATATTTTAGGAAAGAAATCTTGTCTTAAAAGGTGGAAATTAATTTTCTACGGAAAGTTAATTAAAAATTAAAAATGGTTTCCACTTCTAGTTCATTACAACCTCCAAGTTTTACGGGAAAGAATTATGAATATTGGTCTTTAACAATGAAGGACTTATTCAGAGGACAAGATGTCTGGGAGATAGTCCAGCATGGCTATGTAGAACCAGCAGACATGGCTGCATATAACAATCTCTCACAGGCTGAGAAAGATGTCTTGAGAGAACAGAGGAAGAAAGATGGAAATGATCTATTTTTCATACATCAAGCTATGCATGACAGCATACTCCCAAGAATAGAAGCAAAGATTAATGCCAAGGAAGCATGGGATACATTGGAGACTGCCTATCAAGGTTTGGATAAGGTAAAGACATCCAAGATGCAAATTCTGAGAAAATATTTTGAATCTCTGTGCATGAAAGATTCAGAGAATGTAGACACATTCTACACCAGAGTTGTTGGGTTGATAAACCAACTGAAATCTCATGGAGAACCTATATCAGACCAAAGTGTTGTTGAAAAAATTCTCAGAAGTCTTCCCCCAAGATTTGAAAATTTGGTTGTGACCTTAGAGGAACACACAAACATGTCAACATTTAGCATTGATGAGCTGCAAGCTTCACTCATCAATCATGAACACAGAATCAGCAGATCACAGACATCATTGGAAGGTGCATTTGCAGCACAGTCATCCATAAGCCATGGTAGAGGCAGGGGGAAAAACAACTTCAGAGGCAGAGGAAGAAGTTCTTCAAGAGGAGGACGAGGCAGAAGTCCTGCAAATGTCGGTGGCAGAGGAGATAACCAGAACCCAAGTCAGCCAAGTGGCCAGAGGTTTGATAAATAAAAAATTCAATGTCATTACTGTAAGAAGTTTGGTCATTATGCATATGAATGCAGGAAGAAACAATATCACCAAGGAAGACAAAGCCCAAGTCAGTCAACCAGTACCAACACTTCAACAGGTGTAATGTTAATACCATCGAAATCTCCACTTGAATGCAATGCTGTTCAAGAAATTCCACATGACATATGGTACTTAGACTCAGGATGCAGCAACCACATGACTGGTAATTTAAATTTGTTTTCCAGTCTAGACACTTCAGTTAAAACTGATGTTACACTTGGAAACAATGCCCAAGTCACTGTCTTAGGAAAAGGCACTGTTGATATTCTAACCAAACCGGGGGAGAGTAAGTATATCCCTGATATCTATCATGTTGAAGGTCTGAAACATAATCTGTTAAGCATTGGACAGTTGTTACAAAAGGGCTATAGAGTCTACATGGAAGATGAACACTGTGTGATCAAAGACAAGCGTCCAAGCGACCAGCTGATAGAAAAAGTGCCAATGACAAGCAACTGCTTGTTTCCATTAAGGATAGTTCCCAACATAAAAGGGAAGAAAAAGACAGGAGCTGCATTCAAGGCATAAAGTGAAGAAACAGTCGAGATCCTCGACAAGAGAAAAAATTGCAGCGCTAATTTGCAAGCTGCATTTCAGACAGAAGTTCAGGATGAATCCTGGTTGTGGCATTTCAGATTTGGACATCTGAATTTTGGTGGGCTAAAGCTACTGCACACAAAGAATATGGTGAAGGGATTGCCATTGATTAACAAACAAGAGACGGTTTGTGAAGGCTGCATTTTTGGCAAGCAGCACAGAGAGACATTTCCAGTCGGAAAGTCCTATAGAGCACGCACACCACTTGAAATTGTGCACTCTGACATTTGTGGTCCAATGCAGACATCATCCATTGGTGACTGCAAGTATTTTCTAACCTTTATTGATGACTACTCAAGAAAGACATGGGTATATTTCTTGAAACACAAATCTTATGCATTTGGTTATTTCCAGCAGTTCAAGGCACTCGTGGAAAACCAGAGTGGTCACCGCATCAAGATCTTAAGGACCGATAGAGGAGGTGAATATGTTTCAAATGAATTTCTTAATTTTTGCAAGACCCATGGCATACAAAAACAATTCACTGCACGTTATACACCTCAGCAGAATGGTATAGCTGAAAGAAAGAACAGAACCATCATGGAGATGGCACGCAGCATGTTGGCAGCCAAGCATTTGCCAAATGAGTATTGGGGTGAAGCAGTCGCAACTGTTGTATACATTATGAACCGATGTCCAAAAAAGAGTGTGAAGAACAAAGTTCCCCAAGAAGCATGGACAGGTATGAATCATAGTGTTTCACATTTAAAAGTTTTTGGTTGTGTTGCATATGCTCATATCCCAGATGAGCTGAGAAGGAAGCTAGACAAGAAGGGACATAAATGTATTTTTGTAGGCTATTCAGAAGACACAAAAGCATACAAGTTGTATGACCCTATCACAAAGAAAGTCATAATCAGTCGGGATGTTCAATTTGTTGAAAATGAATCATGGGATGGAACCGTGGACACAAATGTCAAGATTGTGTCGAACATCGACAATGACGATATGGAAGAGGAAGTGGTTCAAATACCACATGTAAGTCAACCGTTCGGAGCACCGTCGATTCCCATGACACCAAGACATGGTTCAGCACAAGGACCATCGACACAAGTAGCAGCTCAAGCTACACCGACAAGTACACCAAGAGGATAGCAAACTCCATCAAATAATTCGTCGGGGTCAACATCGACAGAACCGATGAAGACAAGAAGTCTACGAGAGATATATGAAGCTAGTACACCTAATTAATTCTCTCTGTTTGCATTATTTTCCCCTATATATGATCCACTAACATTTGAATAAGTTGTTGAAGAAGAAGTATGGGCACAAGCCATGGATGAAGAAATAGAATGCATTGAGAAAAACCAGACATGGGAACTGGTTGATGTACCAAAAGACAAAGATGTAATCAGTGTCAAATGGATTTATAAGACAAAGCAAGATGCTGATGGGAATGTGCAAAAGCACAAGGCAAGAATGGTAGCAGCAGGGTTCACACAGCAACCCGGCATCGACTTCAATGAAACGTTTGCACCTGTTGCACGCATGGATACAGTCATAACAGTTTTGGCCATTGCTGCACAAAACAAATGGCAAGTTCATCAGATGGATGTCAATTTGGCATTCTTAAATGGCTATCTAGAAGAGGAAGTATATGTGGAACAACCACAAGGGTATGAAGTTCCACGTCAAGAGCACAAAGTGTACAGGATGAAAAAGGCACTCTATGGTTTGAAGCAAGCTCCTAGAGCTTGGTACAGTCGTATTGATTCCTATCTCATTGAAAATGGATTTCACAGAAGTGAAAGTGAATCGACTTTGTAAACCAAATTTGATGAGCAAGGTAAAATGTTAATTGTCTGCCTGTATGTAGATGATTTAATATTTACTGGTGATTATGGCATAGCAGATTTTAAAACAGTCATGGAAAGTGAATTTGAAATGACTGATCTCGGGCTTATGAAGTTTTTTCTGGGCATTGAAGTTCAGCAGTCTGAAAGTGGTATCTTTATATCACAGTCTAAGTATGCAAGTGAAGTTTTAAAAAGGTTTAACATGTCTAACTGTAAGACAGCCCCAACACCAGTAATAACAGGTTTAAAATTGAGCAAGGATGATGAAGGATCCACTGTAGATCCCACGCTGTTCAAAAGGCTTGTTGGCAGCCTTATGTATTTGACAGCAACACGACCAGACATTATGTATGGTAGAAGTCTGATCTCAAGGTTCATGGAGTCACCAAAAGACTCACATTGGCAAGCAGGTAAAATAATTATGAGGTATGTAAGTGGCACAAAAGACCTTGGTATTATGTATTCAACTTCAGAAAATTTTAAACTCATTGCTTACACTGACAGTGACAATGGAGGCAGCATAGATGACAGGAAAAACACATCTGGATACACATTTCATTTTGGTACAGGTGTTGTTTCATGGGATTCAAAGAAACAGCCCATAGTAACTCTATCTTCAGCTGAAGCAGAGTATGTTGCAGCAACAAGTGCTACATATCAAGTTGTCTGGATGAGAAGAGTCTTAAAAGACTTGTCACAGAACCATCAAGAACCGAAAACAATCTTCTCTAACAACAATTCAGCCATAGCATTATCAAAGAATCATGTGTTTCACAAGAGAACCAAGTACATTGACACAAGGTTTCATTTTATAAGAGAGTTGGTAAACGACAAGGAAATTTGTTTGGAATTTTGCAGGTCTGAAGACCAACTCGCTGACATCTTCACAAAGCCATTGGCAAAGGACACATTCCAGTATCTGCGTAGTTATCTTGGAATGACAAGTTCTCCACAGTAAATTTTGTTTTAAAATCCCCATCTGCTTATAATTAAGGGGGAGTGTTGGAAAAATATAATTACATGCAGATCTCTATTTGGCTTCCAACCGACTCTATCAGAGTCTGGATAAGCCACGATCTTGTCTGTCAGTATGACAAGAAGGAAAAGTCCACATGTAGGCAGCGTAATTCAATCGAATTTATTTCAGAAGCTAAGTTGTTAGGTAGATAGTTATTGCAGTGTTTAATGCAAAGTAAGTCGGCAAGTAAGTCGGTTTATGCTGTGGCAATCTTCAGGTTGTCTATAAATAGAAGAAGCATTTTGTAATTTAGTTTACAGATGAACACAGGAAAACAGACAGAAAAAGGAAAAGATACAAGCAGAGGAACTCAGGGTGAGAAAGTGAAGTCGAAGCTCAAGCTTCTGTGCATTTGATTTAGCCGAAGAGCTGAAGCTCTATAGACGGACGAGTTTGTAACAGACAAGTTTGTATTACTTTGTATTTCCGTATAGTTAATATATGAAATAGTTTGTGGTTGAATTCATGATTATTTGGCCGCTCATGTTTCCAGATTTACTTCTGTAAATGTCTTTTACAATTACTGATAAGTAAAAGAACAAGAACCCATAAAAAAATCACGGCGTGAAAGGTTCAAGTTTTAACGCACTTTGTTCGACTCAAATATTCCTACATATTTGGGCATATGTTTTTCTTAAGTTATTTGGATTTGTAAAAGTGGGTAGTTTACTTCATTTTACTCACAGGTGAAAAGCATTTGTAATTTCTTAAGTCTTTAGACTAAGAAACATATTCTATCATCCTAGTCGCAGTAGATAAGTTGATCGCAGACAACAACTTGATCGCAGATAAGTTGATCGCATCAGGCATCAACTTGATCGTTGATCGCAGATAAGTTGATCGCATCATGCATCAACTTGATCGCAAATCGCAGATAAGTTGATCACATCAGGCATCAACCTGATCGCAGATCGCAGATAAGTTGATCGCAGATAATTTGATCGCACATATCAACTTGATCGCACCTACCAACTTGATCGCAAGTATTAACTTGGTCGCAGTAAAAAAGGTGGTCGCAGTAAAAAAAGGTCGGAGTTAAAAAGTGGAATTATTTATTTCTAAAATATTGACTGAGCACTAAACCCAAGTTTAGTTGCCTCGGTTTTGGCTATCAAAATGGTTGGGAATCATTAAAAATAATATGGTTGTAGATCGTGAGCGCCATGATGGTAATCATTGCCAAGTGGATCAAGGTTTACATCTAGTTTTCCTTTTTTTTTTTAAATAATCACGCCTTTATCCTGAGCTGGTATATGTTGGTCAAACAAAATGATTCAAGTTCAGAGAAAATAAAAAAATATACAGTACAGTCTAGTATTCGCTTCGACACATGGCCATGTCTTCTAATATTTCAGTGCTCAGATTTTGAAGGACTCATGTATATATATATACATAAAATGGTCAAACTCAGAAACAATCTTAATAAGCATAACAGGTTTAAATAACAAACAAAAAATACTTGGCTGGAAAAGTGCGGAGAGATACAGATGCAGTCACCCAGAGACAAGGAATCATATGCATAGATTGGATTTGATCACAATGGAGCTCTTTTCAAATCTGTAAATCAAGTTAAAAGCACAGGTAAAGGAGGCAAACATAAAAGGATCCAGACGCAGACAACTGGATTCCATATCTAGTTTGCAACTCAAAACATAAGCAAGAAAGTCAGATATCGAGATTTGGGATCTGATTTATTATTATTATTATTATTATCGAACATATTCTCTACGGATCAAAACCCATACCACGGAAATGATGAAATCATATGAATTCGATTATAATTATCAATTTTTGTAAAAAAATATATATAGAGCTCAGTAATTCTTCATTATACATAGAATCGTAAACAAATCTCATGGTTTGGAACACGTGTGAAAGAGCCCTTAAGGCCGAGTGTTCGAACCCGGGCTCTGATACTATATGTAACGTCCCGAGCATAAACAATACATGAGGAAATATTCTAATTAATCAAAAGAGACACAAACAAAGGGTTTGTTTTGACTGTCAAGATATTTTATTGATCATGCAAACAACCATAAGTCAAGCCGAAGTATATGAGAAATTAAATCAGATCTACTTACTTGAATCCAGGGGAAACACACTTGGAGAATAAACTCCTCCCAACCATAGGAGGCAGAAAATCAACGGTTTGCTCCGCTCCACCCCTGAGCTGGATCACCAACCATGCACCAGAACAGCAAGTAACTTCCTCGCGGCACTCAATCCTCAAGTCCGTAACAAGCTACAACAAGAAATCTTCCACACGGCACTCTCTCTCAAAGTCCGTAACAAGCTAAGCGATGGACTTATGAAATGGGAGAAACACTCAACACATGCATTCATAGCAAAGTTTCTCCATGCACAACACGGCGTCCCGTGCTATTCCAGTGCACCCATATATATAGATTTTGCCCAGGTCTTATGCCATCCCAATCAAATCTCCAATCAAATCCTTAAATCCCTATGATTTAGGATCTTGTGTGGTTGTTGAGTTTTGGATTGGATTTGATTGGTATAAATCATTCTAGCTTGCTTACACATGTTTCTTAGTGCCATGGTTGTGTACCCTCATGTAGCTGAATTCTCCAAGTGTCATTTTCCTTATATAATAATTAAATAATCAAATGGTTTTGTTGTGCAAAATGCCATTTGAGTTTTTGAGTTTCATAACTCATTACATAAAAATAATTTTTCAAAACATGAAAATAAAAGTAATGTCATGGGGGTATTACAAATTCGATTTAAACGGGAAATATTCGATCGAAAGTAGTCATGTACATTTGAAAATACATGAAACAAGATTAATCGATCACGGGAAATGATAGATATGAATCTAAATCCATTCTTAAAGTGTGTCACATTCAACTTGTTTTGTCAAGCTAGAAAAATATCGCCAACACTGAGTTGGTTGATAGTTAGAGGAGGCGAGCTCATTCTTTTCACTGGTATTTTTTGATCTCTTGGGCATGGATTTGTTGTGGTTCTTTTAGCTCTTGGAGTAACTATATTTGTTAATTGTTCTTTGGTCGCTTAAATTGCAAGAGGGAAAATTCATTTTTCTACTAAAATTGAATATGATCATTTTCGATCCATGAAATTGTAAATATCAATTATTGATAGTGCAAAATAAAGATATAAAATTAGATGTGTAGGTTTTTTAACCCATCTACACGTGAAAATCAATTATTTGTACAATCGAAATTTGCAACTACACCTAACATTTCTTGGTTGTAGGTCAAATTTTAAAACATTTAACCTTCTTCCTTTCGACAAATGTCAAGGAACTGAGCCTTTCTGTGCATGGGAATTTCGAGATTATAACCCCTTTTGATTGCTTATATCTAGGATGGGTTAGTATTCTCATTCTTACTCTACTATCATGAAAGGAGTAGAGTAGTACCAATGGTTCCCGATAACCACAAAAAAAAACTTCATTTTCCTTTAACAACATATTCACCGGATGTGTCCTTTGGCATTCCCTTTTTCTTTACTTGCACCCATGATTCTTAATCGACATGGATGCCACATAACCAATTCAAAAGCCATGATTATAATAGTAATAATATGATTTAATATCAAAGTATAGTCGAATACCATTGAAACAAATGCACACCATCAGTTTGTTCAAGAAGCTGAGGAAACAGAGAGTGAAGCACAATGCGAAACATTGTGTGATCAAGGAATTACATTCATTATTGAATCTCTTTTGCATTTAAACATTTCCTATGCCTAGGCATGACTATGGTATAGAACCTTAGTGGGCCTAATTGAGAAGAACATGTGTTTCCTCCTAGGAGACCATAGGTTGAATCCGGAGGGGGTAGGGTATCTACACCTCTGTTTTAGTTGTTGCATCGCGGCTTAAAGAGAGTCCCACAAGGAGGTCTCATACACAAAATTGGCTTCTGGCCAGGTTGTGTCCGTAAAAGTATATTGTTATTATTATTGTTATACTCAATAGTTATTTTCATATGTGTCATATTGTATTTGTAGACAATGTTTAGCTACTATTGTAGGGAACAACTTTGCTAATTTTGGTGTGCTTCCTATCTATAACTGTACGGTTGTTGCACCTTAAAAAATAGATAGAATGCAACCATGATGTAATTAGCATTTTAATGGAACACTCGTTTTAACATTATGTAATGAACATTTTAATAGGATCGTTTTTGGCACAGGAAATAAAGTTTAGGCAGGTATATAGCAAAAGGGAGGTGTTGCATATGTTTTTAGTGGTATTGAATCAACCCTAAATGAGTGTACTTTTTAGAAAAAAATAGACAAGGTTTTTTCTTTATCCCGCCCGTAAAAAGGAAGGTAGAGGGGTAGAAGGATTAGTATAAAATGGACGATCAAAGGAAGAAGAATCATCTTTCCGCTTGGGGCAATGACACAGCTAGTGAGGTAAAACCGAGGCACGTCAATTGCTGGTTGAAAACTATTTCCAACCCCCCTCATTGGCCTGGGATATGCCTTGGCCTTCCAGAATTTTTGGAGGCCCTCCTTTGGGTAGGGCCATTACAAATCTAAAATTCAAATTGATTGAGGCAAAGCAATGAAGCCTCCATTTTTACGCTGCATATGTGACAGATAGATTATGCTGGCTGCTGCATCAAGGTGTCTCGATTATCAGTTAGTTATTTTTTCCCCGTGCATTTCTATAAGAAATGAGAGGACATAAATAACAAGCCCTTTCTGCCTGTTATTCATTCTCTGAATTACTTGCTTATGACCCTCGCTCATTCTTGTGAACCCGATATTATCCATTCCCTGTGAATGATAAGGTAGGTTTTATGAGTCGCGTATGACCCTCTCTCATGCTTGTGAACGCTAGATTATCCATTCCCCATGAATGACAAGGTAGGTTTTATTAGTCTGGGCCAACTAAACTTCTTTCCTGCTCCGATCGAGGTAGCCCAACCCGATCAATCAAACTGAGCAGGGTTTATCCATGTTTAACATCTGCCACAATTACTATGCAAAACAAAAACACAAAAACTTTGCCAATGGATTAAATGGGTAGGAATAGAAAACATTTGTAAGTATTATCGAAACAGTATGGGAGAGAATTCTACAGGCATAACAAAACCTTGCAACCGATAAAAAACACACCCACGCACACTTCTCACAGAGGTATTCATTTCGAGATTGACGAATCATCTAATTTGAACAGCATTATTAAGTATTCAATTGTGTAGGCGCTCACGTAGGCTCTTCGAACAGTTATGGAATCCATGTACGAACTGGGTTTGTTATTGGAAGCTTGACAGGGGGCTAGGATTCTATAGAAAATAAAAACCACTGCTATAGAAGAAAACACCATTGCTGGTGCTTTTTTAACTTGGCACAAAACAAATCCTTCACTACATGATTGCACTTGCAACACAATAAAATCCTTCACCTCATGATTAAGGCTCCAGATCCTTGCTTACTCACTTTACCAACGAGGTTTAGGTTCTCTCTTGGTATCTTGGCTGGGTCTTTCCCTTCGGCAGCATGGACTCCGGACAAGAATTGTTGTGCCTTAGCTTATCGAGCTTCAAATTTCGTTTCAAAAACATTTATTTATATATGATCCATAGCCTTATCGTGTTCACCTTCCAATAATTCGTTCCCTTTCCTTTGTAATCCTTTGACAATTTCAATTGTATTTCCCCACTGGTCCTTACAGTTTTGTTTTGCTATTTTAGCTTTTACCATTTTCGACCTAAACCTGCATTTTTTCAATCCTTGACTTTTGTCTGCGATGTGCTGCCATGTGCCATTGGACGGGACCCTTGACTGATTAAACATTATACATCTGCTATGACGTGAAATCCATCGTACCATTAAAAATTACATATCAGTAATCGTGTGAAACCCATCTTGCGGACAAGAGAGAGAATTATGTGGAATTCTGGAATGTTTGTAATAGAAACATGGAGAACCAACAAGGTTTCGCACAAGTTAAGAGATATATTAAAAAGTGAAAAAGATATATTAAAAAGTGAAAAATGCTCATAGGTTTAAAGATATATTAAAGGTGAAAAATGCTTTCCACCTTATCGTTATTTTGTTTCCTTTGGAGGGCTACAATGTGATTAATGGTCTTTGCGCATTTCTTGTTTTCTTGGTGCCTTCACGGTGTCATACATCGAGCTCTTGTTTTCTTGCATGTGGTGTTAAGGAGATCCACAGAATGTATGTTTCTTTAATCAACCTGTGGCTGCATGCTTTATGCAGGATAGGTTGCTTCATAGATTTGTGAGTACCTAATTGAAAATGGTCAATTATATAGAACATAATAAGATTCAATCTAACTTGTCTAAACATACAAGGTTCCAACCAGTTTTGGGATGAGAGGACATTCAATGACATCGGTTTGGGTTTTATTATGGATGTGCTTTTCCTTGTTGATACTAAGTAGTTAGCCTTATTCAAGGAAGCATGGAGAACTTCGATATGCAGCACTTAGGTCACCCCTTTTTCCACAACCAGCATTTTGAAAACCACATAAGGAGGTGCAACAACCAATGCTTCATCCCTAAGAAGCACAACCATTGTGTGTCACCAATACATGTTTTGATACCATGGATGGATCCACATCAGATTACATTCAAGAGAAATCTATAAACAAATGTTGACTGAGTACAAGTGCCCTATGTTTGCTATTGGTTTTGTAGTTCTTTAAATTTTGTGTTGTGTATTGCATAAAGGTTTTGCAGCGACTAGATGCCACAGAGGGATATGAAGAGAAAGTATTATGTACTAGCTAGGAATACTCTTGAAGTCATTTGTACAATGGTCATGAAGATGATAATGGTGATCGAAAACTATAAAAAGCTTGACTATATGTTTTTTGTTTGACCCTATTCCTTGTAACCTAGTGTTCGTATTGGTATCATTTTTCATTTTTTGCCCTTGTGAGAGATTGCTTGCTTTCAGGTTTTTAAATATTATGTTGGTTTTGGTTATGGAGATGAGGAAATTTCGTGTTCTTAGGCATCGATCTCGAGGGAATATTTCGATAGGAATTCTTCCATGCTAAAGGGTTCCAGGTATACCACTATGCCGCATTTAATGAAAATTGCATATGAAAATTTCTCGTTGCAAACGATAAGATTGTACTGGATGATGAAAACATATAGGTGAATGTTCTCATTGTTAGGCTAATGTTTTATGTTTAAAAAATGCCCTTTTTGATTTCGGGTCTGTAAATGTGAATGTAGAGAAAATGAGCATGCGTCAATCATGCGCGATTTGGCTCTCAAAAGTCTACGGAAGTCTATTACATTATTGTTAGTTTTTTTGGGAAGAAAATAATTTCAGGTGTTTTTACATTGCATACACGTCTTTTATATTATTTATTGTCTTTAAAAAAATATAATTAATAAGAGTTTTATTACTTCTAATAAAATTAAAATTATCATACTTAAACCCAATAATTTTTCATAGTTTTAAGGCAATTTATATATAGTGATAACATCATGCATATTAAATTCTGAAATCAAAACAATTGAAATTTTATCACAAAAAAAATTATAAAGTTTTATATTTAATTGTAACTAGATAAAAAGATCTTCACAACTAAAACTCTTCAAGAAATTTGTTGTGCTTCCCCTTAACATGTGGCACCGTGTATGTTTCATATTGTTATCAAAACGGAAGGGAGATCCTCCTACCATGATCTTAAAAAACTAGTTTAATTCATTGTCTATGTGAATATCTTCACCCTCTCATTTGCAACATCAAAAGGTTATGAACAAAAACATATAATTGATCAATTATAGATAACAATAATAAAATGACACATGAACAGTAAACATTTTAAAATAAAACACGTACTTATCGCTCTTTGTTTCCATCACCCTTAATATCTTCCTCCTCTGGCAATATGACATGGTGATTATGAACAATATGTTTCTACAAAGGGTCATTCCCCAGTAGAAAACGTTTGATCCCTATCCAACACATCTCATTAAAAGGATGGATGTAGTGACATAAACTATTTATTCTCTTTGTTGTACTCCTATACTCAAGATATTTCTATACCATTAAAAATAAATCCGGCACAACCGTAACCCAAGAGGGATTCATTTACACATAAAGAAGAACTCACTAGAGATGCCCAAATTAGGTGATACAATAAGCTATTTTTCGAGTTGATATTCCATAAGTGTGGTAAATTTTTAGATCATTTGGGCCGATGGGAAATTGGAGAAAAAAAAACGAGGGATTGTTCTTCCATGCACGAAACCTCAATAATGGTAAAACTTTGATGATGCTTGGAGTTTATATGGATTTGATTTCAAATTTATAGCACTCAAGAGGATCATTTTGGTACAGTATCATCTTTCCTCTCCTAGAATTTCACTTCAGAAAAATGTGGTATAGTGATGAGATAGCGAATTAAGATCAAATGTCGGTGCATGGAAATCCAAGATTCCATATCGAGTGCATGCAGGGTTAAAACCACAAGAAAATAAGAAATTCACAAATTTCAATGGCTACGAGAGGTACCATTAGAAAAGCTGAGGCATGGTTGAAGTAAAACCTTCGCAAGTGAACACATATGAAACCAAGATAAGAAACTAGATAACCCGAAAAGTTATAGTCCAAACACGTTCTTTATTTCTGATTCTAGGTAATACCATATGTATTTTTTTGTTGACTAGGAGAATCTACATCTAGTGCTAGGATGGTGCTCGCGTGACACGGTTTCCAGGGATCCATTTCTGCTACCATTATACCCCTAGGTGCCCCACACACGACCGCAAGAAATACGGCAAAGGTAAACCTAGGCGGGACTTGATCTCGTGACCTCCTCTACAACAAGGGGCCTTGTATTAAGCGACGATGATGAGCCACTCCTTTTCGAGATTAGGTAATGCCATTTTGAAAACCATAGAAACGAGTTCATTACCCAATGATTCACTATGCCTTAGAAGAATAACTACTATGCGAGTATTTGATTTTGTGTACCTAAATACATATCCCAATACCATCGGCATATCCAAAGAACACCTCGTGCCAAAAGGTTATATACATGTTTGGCATAGCATCGGACTTTTTTGAATTCGGAAAAGTGCTTTGTGTTTACTAATAAATTTGTCTTCTTTTAACTCTGAGTTGTGTATCAAGTAATGACATTGCATGGACTACATAGCACAAATACATTTGAATAGTTGTTTGTTGGGAATGCATACTCTTGAAGTATACTATACACTGTTCATGGAGATGATAATAGTGGCTATAAACTATAAAGTGTTTGACTATATATTTTACCACTTGATTCTTCTCCTCCTAATAGGCTTCTCTTGTTGGTGGCTTCTCACATGTGTCATCCTTTACGAAAATAGTTTTCATTCTTGTTTCAAGTAACTCATGCTTCTTAAATATTGGTTTTGTTGCTGCGATCAATTTCAACATTTAAAGAACCTAACCTTGAGGCTTCAATTTCAGTTCTTTTTTGTTTATTAATGATTTTTTCTTCTATTGATTTTTTGTTGTGTATCACATAGAGACATTGAATGGAATACAGACCAAATATACATATGAATACTTTATGTGTTGGCAAGGCGTACTTGTCAAGTCCTCTATACAATGTCCATGAATATGATAATGGTGGATGTAAACTATAAATCCCTTTACTATATGTTCTTCCACTTGATTATTTTCCCGTTTATTGGCCTCTCCTATTGGCATATTTTCGTGTGTGGCATCCTTTACAAAAAATAGTTTTCATTCTTGTTTCAAGTAACTCATTTTTGGAAAATATTGTTTTGTTGATGCGCGGAATTTCAACATTTAAAGAAGATACATTGAGGGAAGAATTTCAGTTCTATACTTCCATGCTGAAGGCTTCGAGGTATATCATTCTTCCACCTTTATTGAAAATCACAAACAGACAATATTGTTGGTCGCAAGGGATATGTTTATATTGGATAATGGAAGCGTATATTTAAACGTTCTAATTGTTAAGCTAATGTCTTAGGTTTACCAACAGCCATTTTTTGTCTTGGGTCTCTAAATGTGAGTTTTGGGATCATAGGGTGTATTATTCACCGTCAATTCAAATACCAAAATTCTACAAAATTTTAAGGTCATGATTCTTGTTTTGAAAATTGACTAAATTGGTGACCCGTATTGTGCATCATTGTTGTGCACCAAGAACTCATCACTCAGCACTATATATTTTCTAGGACTAGTAACAACGTGTGACATATTTAAGGGCACGCCGCTAGTGATAGATAAAAGAATTTACTTTTTTTTTATGAAGGACATAAACTCATATTTTATTACATTGCTTGCATGTCTTTTCTATTGAATTATATTTTTAAAAATTATGCTCATTTTTTTAATTAATTTTTATGTGACTTTTAATAAAATTAAACTTATTATAATTCAAACCATCAAACTTTTGTAGTCCTACGACTTTTTAATAACTTGATAACATCATGCATAAATTAACGTATAAAAACAAGACAATTCTAATTAATTCATGGAAATTGTGAACTAAAATTTGATATTGAATATGCAATGAGATAAAAAGACCACCATAAAGAAAACTCTTCAAGTGCTTAGCCTTTATTTATCTTAATATGGGACAATATCTCCGTGTCATTATCTTATGAAGGTGGAAGGCCGATCTTCTTCAATACTAATTGCTACTAGGATGTTATAAGATAATTTAATGTGTTTTCAACATGTTGATTGAAAATGCTCGTTAGGTTTTCCTTTTCAACATCGTAAAATCTGACTAGAAATAGATGGTTTATCAATTAGAGATAGAAATATTTCAGAGACAACAAAATAAATGCTAAAATAAAATATATACTCGATATTCTATGTTTTCATCACCCTAATCATCTTTCTCTCTTGGTGGGTCATGTCCAAGAACGAACCGCAAATCCCTATCTGACACATCCCTGCAGAAAAAAAGTTTGCTGCACAGTTTTGGAAAAAGGCCCTTAGTTTTATCCCACATCCTTAATGAGTTGGTACATATTATTACGATATCACGGTCTTCACCTACATTACAGCGGCGAAAGGTATACTACCACTTGCGCAAAAATAACACATTGGAAAGATGGGGATCCACTTGCATGATATATTGTATATTTTTTATGTAGCCCTACATCGTGTTTTGATAATGGCCGCGAGCACGACTAGATTGGCGAAGTTCTACTTCCACCCCATAGTCGAGCGTGTAGTGGTTTCGTCATTTGCATCTTTAGTGTGAAAATGACGTCTATAGGAACATGATAGAGTGTCACATCAAAACATTAGCGTTCAACATTCACTTTACCATCCACCATGCTATTTTATTTGGAGATATTTCTTTGACAACATTTGAAAATACGATAAACTAGTATTCGATTTAAACGGGCAATATTCAATCGAAAGTAGTCACGTACATTTGAAAATACACGAAACAAGCTTAATCGATCACGGGAAATGATAGATATGAATCTAAATCCATTCTTAAAGTGTGTCACATTCAACTTGTTTTGTCAAGCCAGAAAAATATCGCCAACACTGAGTTGGTTGATAGTTAGAGGAGGCGAGATCATTCTTTGCACTGGTATTTTTTGATCTCTTGGGCTTGGCTTTGTTGTGGTTCTTTTAGCTCTTGGAGTAACTATATTTGTTAATTGTTCTTTGGTCGCTTAAATTGCAAGAGGGAAAATTCATTTTTCTACTAAAATTGAATATGATCATTTTCGATCAATGAAATTGTAAATATCAATTATTGATATTGCAAAATAAAGATATAGAATTAGATGCGTAGGTTTTTTAACCCATCTACACGTGAAAATC
The DNA here is from genome assembly GCA_001517045.1 of Pseudotsuga menziesii. Lineage (NCBI taxonomy): Eukaryota > Viridiplantae > Streptophyta > Pinopsida > Pinales > Pinaceae > Pseudotsuga > Pseudotsuga menziesii. The sequence continues at coordinate 106,305 of LPNX010713884.1, forward strand.
AATTATTTGTACAATCGAAATTTGCAACTACACCTAACATTTCTTGGTTGTAGGTCAAATTTTAAAACATTTAACCTTCTTCCTTTCGAAAAATGTCAAGGAACTGAGCCTTTCTGTGCATGGGAATTTCGAGATTGTAACCCCTTTTGATTGCTTATATCTAGGATGGGTTAGTATTCTCATTCTTACTCTACTATCATGAAAGGAGTAGAGTAGTACCAATGGTTCCTGATAACCACAAAAAAAAACTTCCTTTTCCTTTAAGAACATATTCACCGGATGTGTCCTTTGGCATTCCCTTTTTCTTTACTTGCACCCATGAATCTTAATCGACATGGATGCCACAAAACCAATTTGAAAGCCACGATTATAATAGTAATAATATGATTTAATATCAAAGTATAGTCGAATACCATTGAAACAAATGCACACCATCAGTTTGTTCAAGAAGCTGAGGAAACAAAGAGTGAAGCACAATGCGAAACATTGTGTGATCAAGGAAATACATTCATTATTGAATCTCTTTTGCATTTAAACATTTCCTATGCCTAGGCATGACTATGGTATAGAACCTCAGTGGGCCTAATTGAGAAGAACATGTGTTTCCTCCTAGGACGCCATATGTCAAATCTGGAGGGGGTAGGGTATCTACACCTCTGTTTTAGTTGTTGCATCGCGGCTTAAAGAGAGTCCCACAAGGAGTTCTCATACACAAAATTGGCTTTTGGCCACGTTGTGTCCTTAAAAGTATATTGTTATTATTATTGTTATACTCAATAGTTATTTTCATATGTGTCATATTGTATGTGGAGACAATGTTTAGCTACTATTGTAGGGAACAACTTTGCTAATTTTGGTGTGCTTCCTATCTATAACTGTACGGTTGTTGCACCTTAAAAAATAGATAGCATGGAACCATGATGTAATTAGCATTTTAATGGAACACTCGTTTTAACATTATGTAATGAACATTTTAATAGGATCGTTTTTCGCACAGGAAATAAAGTTTAGGCAGGTATATAGCAAAAGGGAGGTGTTGCATATTTTTTTAGTGGTATTGAATCAACCCTAAATGAGTGTACTTTTTAGAAAAAAATGGACAAGGTTTTTTCTTTATCCCACCCGTAAAAAGGAAGGTAGAGGGGTAGAAGGATTAGTATAAAATGCACGATCAAAGGAAGAAGAATCATCTTTGCGCTTGGGGCAATGACGCAGCTAGTGAGGTAAAACCGAGGCGCGTCAATTGCTGGTTGAAAACTATTTCCAACCCCCCTCGTTGGCCTGGGCTACGCCTTGGCCTTCGAGAATTTTTGGAGGCCCTCCTTTGGGTAGGGCCATTACAGATCTAAACTTCAAATTGATTGAGGCAAAGCGATGAAGCCTCCATTTTTACGCTGCATATGTGACAGATAGATTATGCCGTCTGCTGCATCAAGGTGTCTCGATTACCAGTTAGTTATTTTTTCCCCGTGCATTTCTATAAGCGATGAGAGGACGTAAATAACAATCCCTTTCTGCCTGTTATTCATTCTCTGAATTACTTGCGTATGACCCTCGCTCATTCTTGTGAACGCGAGATTATCCATTCCCTGTGAATGACAAGGTAGGTTTTATGAGTCGCGTATGACCCTCGCTCATGCTTGTGAACGCTAGAATATCCATTCCCCGTGAATGACAAGGTAGGTTTTATTAGTCTGGGCCAACTGAACTTCTTTCCTGCTCCGATCGAGGTAGCCCAACCCGATCGACCAAACTGAGCAGGGTGCTATAGGGTTTATCCACGTTTAACATCTGCCACAATTACTATGCAAAGCAAAAACACAAAAAACTTTTCCAACGGATTAAATGGGTAGGAATAGAAAACATTTGTAAGTATTATCGAAACAGTACGAGGGAGAATTCTACAGGCAAAACAAAACCTTGCAACCGAGAAAAAACACACCCACGGCACACTTCTCACAGAGGTATTCATTTCGAGATTGACGAATCGTCTGATTTGAACAGCATTATTAAGTATGCAATTGCGTAGGCGCTCACGTAGGCTCTTCGAACAGTTATGGAATCCATGTACGAACTGGGTTTGTCATTGGAAGCTTGACAGGGGGCTAGGCTTCTACAGAAAATAAAACCCACTGCTATAGAAGAAAACACCATTGCTGGTGCTTTTTTAACTTGGCACAAAACAAATCCTTCACTACATGATTGCACTCGCAACACAATAAAATCCTTCACTTCATGATTAAGGCTCCCGATCCTGGCTTACTCACTTTACCAACGAGGTTTACGTTCTCTCTTGGTATCTTGGCTGGGTCTTTCCCTTCGGCAGCATGGACTCCTGACAAGAATTGTCGTGCCTTAGCTTATCGAGCTTCAAATTTCGTTTCGAGAACATTTATTTATATATGATCCATAGCCTTATCGTGTTCACCTTCCAACGATTCGTTCCCTTTCTTTTGTAATCCTTTGACAATTTCAATTGTATTTCCCCACTGGTCCTTACAGTTTTGTTTTGCTGTTTTAGCTTTTACCATTTTCGACCTAAAACTGCATTTTTTCAATCCTTGACTTTTGTTTGTGATGTGCTGCCATGTGCCATTGGACGGGACCCTTGACTGATTAAACATTATACATCTGCTATGACGTGAAATCCATCGTACCATTAAAAATTACATATCAGTAATCGTGTGAAACCCATCTTGCGGACAAGAGAGAGAATTATGTGGAATTCTGGAATGTTTGGAACAGAAACATGGAGAACCAGCAAGGTTTCGCACAAGTTAAGAGATATATTAAAAAGTGAAAAAGATATATTAAAAAGCGAAAAACGATCATAGGTTTAAAGATATATTAAAGGTGAAAAATGCTTTCCACCTTATCGTTATTTTGTTTCCTTTGGAGGGCTACAATGTGATTAATGGTCTTTGCGCATTTCTTGTTTGCTTGGTGCCTTCACGGTGTCATACATCGAGCTCTTGTTTTCTTGCATGTGGTGTTAATGAGATCCACAGAATGAATGTTTCTTTAATCAACCTGTGGCTGCATGCTTTATGCAAGATAGGTTGCTTCATAGATTTGTGAGTACCTAATTGAAAATGTTCAATTATATAGAACATAATAAGATTCAATCTAACTTGTCTAAACATACAAGGTGCCAACCAGTTTTGGGACGAGAGGACATTCAACCACATCGGTTTGGGTTTTATTATGGATGTGCTTTGCCTTGTTGATACTAAGTAGTTAGCCTTATTCATGGCAGCATGGAGAACTTCGATATCCAGCACTTAGGTCACCCCTTTTTCCACAACCACCATTTTGAAAACCACATAAGGAGGTGCAACAACCAATGCTTCATCCCTAAGAAGCACAAGTATTGTGTGTCACCATTACATGGTTTAATACCATGGATGGATCCACATCAGATTACATTCAAGAGAAATCTATAAACAAATGTTGACTGAGTACAAGTGCCCTATGTTTGCTATTGATTTTGTAGTTCTTTAAATTTTGTGTTGTGTATTGAATAAAGGTTTTGCAGTGACTAGATGCCACAGAGGGATATGAAGAGAAAGTATTATGTACTAGCTAGGAATACTCTTGAACTCGTTTGTACAATGGTCATGAAGATGATAATGGTGATCGAAAACTATAAAAAGCTTGACTATATGTTTTTTGTTTGACCCTATTCCTTGTAACCTAGTGTTCGTATTGGTATCATTTTTCATGTTTCGTCCTTGTGAGAGATTGCTTGCTTTTAGGTTTTTAAATATTATGTTGGTTTTGGTTATGGAGATGAGGAAATTTCGTGTTCTTAGGCATCGATCTCGAGGGAATAATTCGAGTGGAATTCTTCCGTGCTAAAGGGTTCCAGGTATACCACTATGCTGCATTTAATGAAAATTGCATATTAAAATTTCTCGTTGCAAACGATAAGATTGTATTGGATGATGAAAACATATAGGTGAATGTTCTCATTGTTAGGATAATGTTTTATGTTTAAGAAACGCCCTTTTTCATTTAGGGTCTCTAAATGTGAATGTAGAGAACATGCTCATGCATCAATCATGCGCGATTTGGCTCTCAAAACTCTACGGAAGTCTATTAAATTATTGTTAGTTTTTTTGGGAAGGAAATAATTTCAGGCTTTTTTACATTGCATACATGTCTTTTATATTATTTATTGTCTTTAAAAAATATAATTAATAAGAGTTTTATTACTTCTAATAAAATTAAAATTATGATACTTAAACCCAATAATTTTTCATAGTTTTAAGGCAATTTATATATAGTGATAACATCATGCATATTAAATTCTGAAATCAAAACAATTGAAATTTTATCACGAAGAAAATTATAATGTTTTATATTTAATTGTAATTAGATAAAAAGATCTTCACAACTAAAACTCTTCAAGAAATTTGTTGTGCTTCCCCTTAACATGTGGCACCGTGTATGTTTCATATTGTTATCAAAAAGGAAGGGAGATCCTCCTACCATGATCTTAAAAAACTAGTTTATTTCATTGTCTATGTGAATATCTTCACCCTCTCATTTGCAACATCAAAAGGTTATGAACAAAAACATATAATTGATCAATTATAGATAACAATAATAAAATGACACATGAACAGTAAACATGTTAAAATAAAACACGTACTTATCGCTCTTTGTTTCCATCACCCTTAATATCTTCCTCCTCTCGCAATATGACATGGTGATTATGAAAAATATGTTTCTACAAAGGGTCATTCCCTAGTAGAAAACGTTTGATCCCTATCCAACACATCTCATTAAAAGGATGGATGTAGTGACCTAAACTATTTATTCTCTTTGTTGTTCTCCTATACTCAAGATATTTCTATACCATTAAAAATAAATCCGGCACAACCGCAACCCAAGAGGGATTCATTTACACCTAAAGAAGAACTCACTAGAGATGCCCAACTTAGGTGATACAAGAAGCTATATTTCGAGTTGATATTCCATAAGTGTGGTAAATTTTTAGATGATTTGGTCCGATGGGAAATTGGAGAAAAAACAACGAGGGATTGTTCTTCCATGCACGAAACCTCAATAATGGTAAAACTTTGATGATGCTTGGAGTTTATATGGATTTGATTTCAAATTTATAGCACTCAAGAGGATCATTTTGGTACAGTATCATCTTTCCTCTCCTAGAATTTCACTTCAGAAAAATGTGGTATAGTGATGAGATAGCCAATTAAGATCAAATGTTGGTGCATGGAAATCCAAGATTCCATATCGAGTGCATGCAGGGTTAAAACCACAGGAAAATAAGAAAGTCACAACTTTCAATGGCTACGAGAGGTGCCATTAGAAAATCTCAGGCATGGTTGAAGTAAATCTTTCGCAAGCGAACACATATGAAAACAAGATAAGAAACTAGATAACCCGAGAAGTTATAGTCCAAACACGTTCTTTGTTTCTGATTCTAGGTAATACCATATGTATTTTTTTGTTGACTAGGAGAATCTACATCTAGTGCTAGGATGGTACTCGCGTGACACAGGGTCCAGGCATCCATTTCTGCTACCATTATACCCCTAGGTGCCCCACACTCGACCGCAAGAAACAGGGCAAAGGTAAACCTAGGTGGGACTTGATCTCGTGACCTCCTCTACAACAAGGGGCCTTGTATTAAGCGACGACGATGAGCCACTCCTTTTCGAGCTTAGGAAATGCCATTTTGAAAACCATAGAAAGGAGTTCATTACCCAATGCTTCACTATGCCTTAGAAGAATAACTACTATGCGAGTATTTGATTTTGTGTACCTAAATACATATCCCAATACCATCGGCATATCCAAAGAACACCCCGTGCCAAAAGGCTATATAAATGTTTGGCATAGCACCAGACATTTTTGAATTCGGAAAAGTGCTTTGTGTTTACTAGTAAATTTGTCTTCTTTTAACTCTAAGTTGTGTATCACGTAAAGACATTGCATGGAGTACATACCACAAATACATTTGAATACGTTGTTTGTTGGGAATGAATACTCTTGAACTATACTATACACTGTTCATGGAGATGATAATAGTGGCTGTAAACTATAAAGCGTTTGAGTGTATATTTTACCACTTGATTCTTCTCCTCCTAATAGGCTTCTCTTGTTGGTGGCTTCTCACATGTGTCATCCTTTACGAAAATAGTTTTCATTCTTGTTTCAAGTAACTCATGCTTCTTAAATATTGGTTTTGTTGTTGCGAGCAATTTCAACATTTAAAGAACCTAACCTTGAGGCTTCAATTTCAGTTCTTTTTTGTTTATTAATGATTTTTTCTTCTATTGATTTTGTGTTGTGTATCACATAGAGACATTGAATGGAATACAGACCAAATATACATATGAATACTTTATGTGTTGGCAAGGCGTACTTGTCAAGTCCTCTATACAATGTCCATGAAGATGATAATGGTGGATGTAAACTATAAAGCGCTTTACTATATCTTTTTCCACTTTATTATTTTCCCGTTTATTGGCCTCTCCTGTTGGCATATTTTCGTGTGTGCCATCCTTTACAAAAAATAGTTTTCATTCTTGTTTCAAGTAACTCATTTTTGGAAAATATTGTTTTGTTGATGCGCGGAATTTCAACATTTAAAGAAGATACATTGAGGGAAGAATTTCAGTTCTATACTTCCATGCTGAAGGCTTCGAGGTATATCATTCTTCCACCTTTATTGAAAATCACAAACAGACAATATTGTTGGTCGCAAGGGATATGTTTATATTGGATAATGGAAGCGTATATTTAAACGTTCTAATTGTTAAGCTAATGTCTTAGGTTTACCAACAGCCATTTTTTGTCTTGGGTCTCTAAATGTGAGTTTTGGGATCATAGGCTGTATTATTCACCATCAATTCAAATACCAAAATTCTACAAAATTTGAAGGTCATGATTCTTGTTTTGAAAATTGACTAAATTGGTGACCCATATTTTGCATCATTGTTGTGCACCAAGAACTCAACACTCAGCACTATATATTTTCTAGGACTAGTAACAACGTGTGACATATTTAAGGGCACGCCGCTAGTGATAGATAAAAGAATTTTCTTTTTTTTTACGAAGGACATAAACTCATATTTTATTACATTGCTTGCATGTCTTTTCTGTTGAATTATATTTTTTTAAATTACGCTCATTTTTTTAAATTAATTTTTGTGTGACTTTTAATAAAGTTAAACTTATTATAATTCAAACCATCAAACTTTTGTAGTGCTACGACTTTTTAATAACTTGATAACATCATGCATAAATTAATGTATAAAAACAAGACAATTCTAATTAATTCATGGAAATTGTGAACTAAAATTTGATATTGAATATGCAATGAGATAAAAAGACCACCATAAAGAAAACTCTTCAAGTGCTTATCCTTTATTTATCTTAATATGGGACAATATCTACGTGTCATTATCTTATGAAGGTGGAAGGCCGATCTTCGTCAATACTAATTGCTGCTAGGATGTTATAAGATAATTTAATGTGTTTTCAACATGTTGATTGAAAATGCTCGTTAGGTTTTCCTTTTCAACATCATAAAATCTGACTAGAAATAGATGGTTTATCAATTAGAGATAGAAATATTTCAAAGACACCAGCACAACAGAAATGCTAAAATAAAATATATACTCGATATTCTATGTTTTCATCACCCTAATCATCTTTCTTTCTTTCATACTCGATATGCTACAACATTGGTGTTCTGAAAAATATTCTTTGATCTAGGGTCATGTCCGAGAACGAACCGCAAATCCCTATCTCACAAATCCCTGCGGAAAAAAAGTTTGCTGCATAGTTTTGGAAAAAGGCCCTTAGTTTTATCCCACATCCTTAATGAGTTGGCACATATTATTACGATATCATGGTCTTCACCTACATTACAGCGGCGAAAGGTATACTACCACTTGCGCAAAAAATAACACATTGGAAGGATGGGGATCCACTTGCATGATATATTGTATATTTTTTATGTAGCCCTACATCGTGTTTTGATAATGGCCGCGAGCACGACTAGATTGGTGAAGTTCTACTTCCACCCCATAGTCGAGCGTGTAGTGGTTTCGTCATGTGCATCTTTAGTGTGAAAATGACGTCTATAGCGACATGATAGAGTGTCACATCAACACATTAACGTTCAAGATTCACTTTACCGTCCACCATGCCATTTTATTTGGAGATATTTGTTTGACAACATTTGAAAATACGATAAACTAGTATTCGATTTAAACGGGCAATATTTGATGGAAAGTAGTCATGTACATTTGAAAATACACGAAACAAGCTTAATCGATCATGGGAAATGATAGATATGAATCTAAATCCATTCTTAAAGTGTGTCACATTCAACTTGTTTTGTCCAGCCAGCAAAATATCGCCAACACTGAGTTGGTTGATAGTAAGAGGAGGCGAGATCATTCTTTTCACTGGTATTTTTTGATCTCTTGGGCTTGGCTTTGTTGTGGTTCTTTTAGCTCTTGGAGTAACTATATTTGTTAATTTTTCTTTGGTCACTTAAATTGCAAGAGGGAAAATTCATTTTTCTACTAAAATTGAATATGATCATTTTCGATCCATGAAATTGTAAATATCAATTATTGATAGTGCAAAATAAAGATATAGAATTAGATGTGTAGGTTTTTTAACCCATCTACATGTGAAAATCAATTATTTGTACAATCGAAATTTGCTACTACACCTAACATTTCTTGGTTGTAGGTCAAATTTTAAAACATTTAACCTTCTTCCTTTCGACAAATGTCAAGGAACTGAGCCTTTTTGTGCATGAGAATTTCGAGATTGTAACCCCTTTTGATTGCTTATATATAGGATGGGTTAGTATTCTCATTCTTACTCTACTATCATGAAAGGACACTAGTACATGTGATCAATTTTGCCACGTTAGTTTTCCACGTTAGTTTTACTTTCGTGGAAAAATCAAGGGTAAATTATGCATTTTCACAATTTTTGTTAAGAAGCCCGGACTTTCGTCGTTTTATCCACGACAGACCGTCTCTATAGCGACGGCACCGTTTTTTGTTGACTTATAAAATGGTCAAGGCGTCGATATAGCGACGGCCAGTTTAAGCGCGCGGGTTATGTTAGATTTTTTTGTGAATTTTGTTCACCGCGCGCGATAATCAGCTGAATAATGTGTGGTTTCAAGCCGAAGAGATTTTTCCAGTGAATAGAACTCCAGAGGTCCGGGAACAGGTTTTTTGGATTCCCGTTTCACAATCCTATTATGAGCTTGCACAAAAAATAGAGGTATTTGCTTTGGGGGCCATGGACTGCAAGGGCCATGGACAGAATATTTCTCATTTGAAGCTTTTGAAT